>VZTY01019685.1:0-72543 GCA_013400935.1 Turnix velox
ATTCTATGATTCTACTGGACGGATTGGGATGTAGTTAATTTTCATCATAGCAGCCTATATATGGTGCTGTATGTTAGGTTGGTGACCCAAGCAGGATCAGTGGCCAAAGCAGAACTGCTAACACATCAATGTTTTAGCTATTGCAGCACAACAGTTGCACAGTGTCAAGGTCTTCTTCATTTCTGTGGTGGGCAAGAGGTTAGGAGGGGACACAGACAGGACACCTCATTCAGACTGACCAAGGAGATATTCCATACCATGTTACATCATGCTCAGCAATACTTTGGGGTGTGGGGGGAATTTATCTGTAACCTGGAGACTGAATAGAATCAGGTCTACTGGTGGAAGGCATAATTGCCTTTGCATCACTTTTTCATCCATTTTTCTTTCTCTTCTCTTATTGTCTTTACCTTGACCCATGAGACTTTTTTCCTTTTGCTCTTTTATAGACTCATAGAATAGTTGGGGTTGGAAGGGACTTAAAAGGTCATCTAGCCCCCTTTTCTAATCCACTGGGGTGGATGGGAGCAAACAAGCAGCTCCTGAGTGTTTAGATCCTGGCTACACTTGATGTGAAATTATTCTTCACTAGGAGAGGAGCACTTTGAATGTCCTAAAGTAGTGAATTAGGAATGCACTATGAAACTTTCAGTGAATAGAAATGGTATGCTTTTTAGAATCCTTCTAGAGATTGTTATTGTATATACCATAGAGGAGAACTGGCTTTTTAGTCTGCTGACATGTGAGTTGGTGTTAAATACTTCAGTGTGCTCTGGAATGGCCTTCTCTTGGCCCACTTTTTCTCCTTTTTCTTTGACATTTTGGGATGGATAGGATGGACAGATTTGTGGACTAAAAGCATGAGGTATCTTGCTTTCTTAGGATTACTAGGTGATAAGGACATGTCATGAAACTTCTGATTCAGTTTCATCTGTGCAAGCATAGAATCATAGAATAATTTGGGTTGGAAGATCATCAAGTTCCACCTCCCCTGCCATAAGCATGCATCAACTGTGTCTACTTCTGATAAGTAGTGTGAAATCTCAATAAGGAAAACCGTGACACAGGCATAATACAGTGCAGTTGTGTGTTATTTTTTTCTCGGAAGCTGGTAACCACTTCTTTGAGGCTTTTAGAAAAGTAGATGTGTGAATTACCACAGTCAGTCTTCCCTGTCTGTACAGTTCTTCTGTGATCAGCAGGATGGACATATTTGATTCATAGCATTTCTAGTCATTTGTCAAAACTTGAAGTGCAGGTGACTGTACTGTTAGCAACAGACCATATTTCCTCACTATACTAACAACATAAAGTTTGTTTAGCAGATAGACTGGTAGTATGCAGTGTATTAGTAGCTGGCGGGGTTAACTGGGAATGGCTGATAATCTTCCAAAAATTATTCTCTGAAACACTTTTTAAAAAAATGTTGATGAAATGCTTTTAGGGGTTTCAAGTATGAAAGAGATCACCCTAATTTGCTTCTTAGTCTAATTTACTCCTCAGGCCTTTTGACCATCTTTTCTGCCTAGTAGAAGCAACTGTGCTCCTTATTTAGGCCCATGGCTTGTGCTACCTTAGTGTATTAACCAAAACCAAAGGAATGCTGCAGAGAGACAACTCTTTGTGGTTTGGAAATGAATATTCCAACTGATTTTTGGTTAGAACCTACTAACAACTTAGCTCAAACCTTAACAAAGAAGCAGGTGTTCAGACTTCTGAAATAAATCCAGCATGTCTAAGTTTGCCTACTAAAGTAAATTCTAGGCATGCCATCTCCTTTAGTTCTCATTTGCTGTCAAGTAAACACATTTTCAGGATCTTGAGGCCATGGATAAATATGTATTTAGCTGTCTTAAAAGACTTGAATCCCATTGAAATTGTGCCTCAGCTGGCCTGATTTTGCTCTTTAAGCCCAGAAGCTCTTCTGTGTTATGTAAAAGGATATTTAAATTATTTATATGCAGGAGTAATGTTCCTGTCTTACAGTTTACACTCTGACATCTTCTATATTTTTATTGTTGTGGTTTTATTCTCTTCAAGATCTAGCTAGTGAAGAGAAGAAGAGGCTAGAAGAAAAACAAAGGACTGCCCGTAAAAATCGTTCAAAGTCAGAGGAAGACTGGAAGACAAGGTTAGTGTGTTTAGCTCTCTGTCTCTATTTATAAAAAGGTTTTGAACACTCAGGTTAACTGGCAGTCCGTGCCAGTGATGTACACCACAAAGAGCTGACATCACCATTGTCAGGTTTGGTGGTACTACTGTTATTTTTGCAGATTCAGTTCCTGCAAGCTGTAAGGCTTCCAGAAGGAAGCATCAGGCCTGGTCTCACTTCTTTCCTTCTCACTGCTTGCTCACCCACGTTCAAATACCAACCATGCTGTCTTTTCTGAGCAGCTCTTTGTTCTGACATGAAGATGATGTTTCTACTAATAGCTGCCTGTAGGGACTGTTGTCACTGATTAAGTTATAATTGCCTCAAATTTGCATGCTTGGCCAAAGGCAGGAGGAAAGGTTTTCTCCAGTGGACCCTGGTAGCTTATTGCCCATGATTTCCCAGATCTGGCAATACTGTATTCCCACAGCACACAGTTCTCCTCAAAGTTGGTGTAATTACTTGTAACCCTTAAGTATTTTTCCCCTTTCTGAGAGAGTTAGTAACTACTAAAGTTAGCAGAGCTAAGGGAAAAGTTACCTTACAAGCAATCTGCCGAAGATGTTTATTGGACTGTTTGGGGGTTTTTTTGCTGTAAGATGAGAGAGGTCAGTTGGGAGCTTTTTTAACCAGCTAGGTAAAAACTGGAAACTTGACTAAATGAACTTAGTTTGATCAGAGAAGGTCTACATAGAAGTATAGTAATAAAAAGGTAATCTCTTTGCAGAAGAAAAATGGTAGGGCTAAACTCTCTAGAAGTAAGCAAGCTGCAAGCTTCATCTCTTCTCTGTTAATTAGCCATTAATATACTCTGACACCATGGATTAAATATCTTTAAAATGTCTGCTTGTAACTATAAATCACTTTTTTCTTTTTTTCAAATGAAGTCACCCATCATCCCAGAGTCCCAGGTTTGGATGTGTCTGCCTTGTCTTTTTCCTTTGCCTGCTTTCCTGAAGTGTTTGGGTTTGTTTGCCCTGAGACTTGTTGGAAAATAACACCTTTGTAATATTTCCCAGTAAACATGTTAAGTGCTGCACTTAAGAGAGGCCTGCACCTCTCTTCCTTTCTTGAACTCAGAGTGGTTCTAGCTCTCTCCAAGTACTTTCCAAGCAAGGAATAGTTTGATTGTGGTCTTCCAGGTGCCTGAAATAGCTTAAGTTATAGCTCAAGTCATCTGTGGTTAGTATTGGAAATTGAGGGATTGACAGGAGGCAGCTCAGAGAAATGTTTTTTTTAGGGGACATGGTTCATGCTGCCTCCGTTCACAAGTGGTGTCATGCAGGTCTGGGATATCCTTTAAGAAGGATCCACGTCTTTTATCCTTGTGCCTAGGATATCCTTTGTTTTCCTGAATGTTTCTAAAGCTTTGGCAGAAAATTCCTAGTGCCTCATCACTTTAGTAGGAGTGCCAAGTGTGACGTGACTGCCTCTAAAGGATGAATGTGAAGTGTGTAGGAGGAGTTGTGCTTTGTCAGGAAGGTAAAAACACATACTATGAAGAGAAAATCTGCTGCCTGTTTTCAGAAGCTCAACTATAGGTTATAATCTGCAGTGTAATATAAACTCAGGTGTAATGAACTTCCACATCTTTGACACAGAAAAGCAGACCTCTTCATCTGATAAAGTTCCTCTCTCATAAGACACTTCTCCAAAGTGCTGCCTAGTGATTTAGGTTTTTCTATTATTTTTAAGCCACTTCAGACATGGAGTCTAGGTGTTTATGAATTATGTTGAGCACTTAATGTTTTACAGACTGCCTTGTAGTCTTGAGCAAAAGGTGTAGGACTTTTTAATAGGATATGTGATAGAAGGACTAGGAATAATGGATGTAAATTGGAAGAGGGGAGATTCAGGGCAGATAGAAGAAAGAAATTCTTTACAGTCAGGGTGGTGAGACACTGGAACAGGTTGTCCAGAGAGCTTGAGGATGCCCCCTCTCTGCAGATGTTTTAAGGCCAGGCTGGACAAGGCACTGAGCAGCCTGATCTAGTGGGAGGTGTCCCTGCCTATGGCAGGGGGCCTGGAACTAAATAATCTATAAAGTCCCTTCCAACCCAAACTATTCTATGATTCTCTGAGAAGACTACTTCAGCTACAAAACACAGCTGTAGTCAGTTGCTTTCAATTAAAATCTTCTCCTCCTTCCCCCGTCACTTGCCTTGGCTAGATTGCTAGGTTGAGAGACGTGGAGATGCAAAGCAAACTTAGTTGTTCCCATTGCTTTACCCTTTCCTACTCAAGCAGGGGGTCAATGGAGGAGGGCCACGTTGTACTGGGTGGCAGAATTCCTCACTTTGAAAGATGACCTAACTGTACGCATAGCCCTGCCTCCCATCTTGGCTTTGGGCTATGGGATGAGTTGTGATTACCTGTGAAGAAGGAGGAGAACTAGAGACACATGACAGTTATTCCACTCCTTCATGGAGGTGTTGCACTAGTGAACCACCTACAGTACAAGGGGTGAAGTACTCCATTCTTCTGACTTGAGCCATAAACCCGGCTTGGCAAAATACAAGAAGTTAAAATACTCTAGGACTGGTGTTGTGCAGTGTCTGCTGTTGGGGCAGAAAATTGTGTAGCTGGGCTCAGAGAGAAGGTGAGCTGCACTAATGGGCTGCAGAATGGCCAGAAACAAGTTGGGGAGAGGAGGAAAGACAGAATTCTGTGCAGTGGTGATTTGAGAGGGTTGTCGTCCCCACTGGGGGATGCTTGCCAGTAATATGGCCTTGTAAATGTATCTTATGTCCTCCCACTGAAAGTTGTTTACACACACCTGTAATTTTTGTGTGTTTACGCACAGTGCCTCTAGCTTGGGTAGGAGGGGAGAGGGAAGGAAAGGAAGAAGGTAAAAGACTGCAGTGATCCTAGCAACAACTCAGCCTGCAGGTAAATTCATGCAGACTGAATCTGTCCTCTGGCTGTTCACATCAGCTCCTCTTCACTGGCAGAGTAATTCCCATAGTTAAGTTATAAACCAGGACTTTTCCTTCAGGCTGTGAGTGATGTTTCATTGACAACTGAGGGCAGCTGGCACACTTGGTTGGGAGTTAAATGCATTGCAAAACAAGGCTTTAAAAAAATAAGGCAGAATCTAGATCCTGAGGAAATAGTACCTTCCCATCTTCAGGACTGCAGTGCTTGTGGTGTTTCCATGTCTTGCGCAGACTGTCACTGCTTATGCACGCAAAAAGGGTTGTTCACAACTGCTTTGAAGTAAACCTGTACCCGTCCTGTTTTGTGGTAGCCAGGACTGGTTCAAGGGACAAAATCCTGGGGTCAGAAACTCTATCTAGGAGGGAGACATTTAAGTTCTGTGGCAAATGGGGGGATCTAGCCGCTGAAGAGGAATTTAAATTCACTTACAAATTTAAAACCAAGAAGGCTTCTGCAATCACAGAAAATCTCTTTGAACAATAAACTGCTGAAGGTGCAGCAAAGCAGTTCTGAACTTCCACGAAGGTGTGTGTTAATAGCTTCACTAACATGCTGTGTTTCCTTGCAGATGGTTCCACCAAGGCCCTAATCCCTATACTGGTACACAGGACTGGCTTTATTCTGGCAACTACTGGGACAGAAACTACTTTAACTTGCCTGATATTTATTAAAACGCAATAAGGAACCCTTGACTGATACAAATAAGTCTTAATCTGTTTTAATGTTTTCCCTTGTTTTACTTATCTCCTGAACAAAAAACTGACATGTTATCAAACAGAATATTAAGCATCTCCACAGTAAATCTGGTGGTACATGATCTTGCAGCCCCAGAAGTAGGGGAACTGATTTTTGGGCTGGCAGGGAGGGGGGGAAATCCTGTGTGTACAGTCAGTCGCCGTGGTTTTGAGCTACCCCATTTGCTGAATACACCTATATTAGGTTGTGGTGTATGAGGAATTAGAACACTTCTGGCTGTTCTGTGAATACTTTCTTTGGTAGATAACATTGGCACAAGTAAAACTGGTTTTATTATTGTGACATGGGAATGTTTAAAAGCACATATGGTAACTGCAGTATTCCATTCTTAAAGGAAGAGGGTTGTGTCACTTTTGTAAAGATGTAATTTTTCATAAAGTGACTTTTTTCTTTTACTGGAGTAACTCCTTTAAATCCTGAGCGCTGGTCAGAGACTACAGAAGCGTGTTCCGGTCGCTGAAGCATTAATGCAGTTGTTCAGGCTGGTAACATTACTCAGAGGTATTTATTCAATGTTTTGTGCAGTGTGTTTTGAATTTTGCTCTCCTGTTTTGCTACCAACCATATGGTTTAAGGAATTAAGAGCCATTTAAACTATCTACAGATTTGATTTGAACTGCACACTAAGAACAGGTTTTAGAAGAATCTGTTTCATGCACTAGAAGTTCTGGTGCCCAGCACCACTGCTAAAAGGCAAGAGCCTCATCAGTGCAGGACCCTGTGGAACGTGGTGGTGGGAGACAGGACCGTGTCTGTACTGTGCAAACTCCCCAGGAGGAAGTTTTGTGCATTTCAAAGGTAGGGCGGCACCTCAGTGAGGCCTGCTGTGCACAGCTGCTTTGCCCCTTTTTCAGTGGGGTGCATTCAATCTTCAGAGTGTAAGTTTATACTGAACTGTGTACAGAGCTTGTAGGAGGCGAGCTGCTCTTTGTAAAATATTTTAACTGCTGTCTGGAGGTTAGTGTTAATCAAATAATTTAATTGCTATTAAATAAAGGCTTCAAAACTTCTTGCACCTAGTCTAGAGTGAGTGGTGTTTGACAGTGCTGGCTCTTTCTGAGCAAACCTTCTCCACAGGCTGCCGTAAGGGGATTCTGTTAGCGTGTTTCCACATTCTATTAGCTTGTTCCTCCTAGGGAGGCACATTTTGTGTAACGTGGAGTGGGGATGGTTGGGGAACTAAGAACTTTCTACTTAACTGTACAGTGAGGTTGCAGCTCTGGCCTCAAGTTTGAACACTGAAACTGTGAATAAGGCAATAGAATCATAGAGTTGTGAGGGCCGTCTAGTCCAACCTCCCTGCAGTGAGCAGGGAAAATAAGATCTTTCTGGTTTTATTCTGGGTACTGCTGAATGTGTCCAGCAGAGGGATGCTGAGACAGGCTCTCAAAAGCCTCATTTCTNCCCAGCAGAGGGATGCTGAGACATGTTTGCACAGATAAGGGAAAACTTTTGTTTTTATTCAAGGGCCCAGTTCTCACAGTGAGCTGTGGATGAAGGAACTGAATACCTGCTCAGGCTCTCAAAAGCCTCATTTCTGCATTCAAGCTTCTACTCTGGCCACATTTCTTCAGGTCTGTCTTAATTTCTGATGCAACTTCCCAGTGGGATTGTACGATACACAGAAACAGCCTGTTGGGTCAGTGCTTCAGCAGCTCACACAGCATTGAACACTCAGTGCTAGGAAAAACAAAGCATTTGGTTCCCGCCTGCCTTCTTGGGCTCAAGAAGAGGGAAGTTGATACAACATTAACTTTTTGTTTCGATTGACATCTATTTCATAAAAGCAGATCTATTTATTCTAGACCTGGACTTCAAGAGCCTGGCATATTTAAGTGACCATTGCTGTAGCTGTCAAACCACTACAGCAAAACAAAGGTACTTTTTCTCTAATCTCTTCCTTATGTGTATCATAGAATTGCTTAGGTTGGAAAGGACCTTTGAAATCAATCCTAGCTGTCAACTTGATACTGACAAGAACCATCACTAAACCATATCTCTAAGTTGTATCTCTGCCTATCTCTTAAATATCTCCAGGGGTGGTGCTTCAGTCACTTCTTGGGCAGCCTGTTCTGTAAAGAAATTTTTTCTAATATAGTCTAAACCTGCCCTGGTGCAACTTCAGGCCATTTCCTCTTGTCCTGTTATCTATTACTTGAGAGAAGAGACCAACACCCTCCCCCCTGCAACACACAGACACAACTCCTTCTTTCAGGTACCTGTAGATAGCAATGAGATCTCTCCTTGTCTATTCTTCATCAAACTTGTTCTCCAGTGCTTTCATCAGCTTTGTTTCCCTTCTCTGGACCTGCTCCAGCACTGCAATGTTTTTCTTGTGGTGGAAAGCCCAAAGTTGGATACTCCAAGGAGGACCTCAGCAGCAGCAATCACTTCCGTAGTTCTACTGTCCCTGCCATTCCTGATATAGGCCAAACTGCTGTTGGCTGCCTTGGCCATCTGGGTTCACTGCTGGCTCATGTTCAGCTGCCAGTCCACCAACACCCCTCAGGTCGTTTTATGCCAGGCAGCTCTCCAGCTACTCTGCCCTAGGCCTTTAGTGCTGCACAGGGTTGCTGTGACCCAAGGAAAGGACATGGCATTTGGCTTTGTTCCACCTCATCCTGTGGGCCTTCGTCTTATAGATGGAGCCTGTCTGGATCTCTCTGAAAAGGCTTTCTCTGCCCTCAAGGTGGAAACATTCTGACCCAACTTTATTTCATCTGCAACCTGTAGTTTGAATGAAGCGCCCCTGTATGGGAATAGCTCATTGCTCTCATTGAATTTATGACTGACCTCTTGTTCTTGATGTTTGTGTAACAGTCCCTTTCCAGAGTGTAACTCCAGCTTGGGTACAGTGAACTGACTTTGGCTCTGGATGGATGTGAGCTGTCACTGTGCCTTGGGTTAATGCATATACCATGCTGCTACACCCTTCAATGAACCAGCAGCAGCAGATGTATCCAAGGCATCATAATTCACACAGAATTTACATTCAGCACATGCTGTGTTAGGAAAGTATAAAATGCAATGCCAGTTACTAGTTCTTTAGGAATAATTGCATTAAATTGCTTGATTTATTGCAGTGGAAACTCCAGTCCTCCTGAACTCTTCCTTGAAATCCATCTAGATTTTCTTCTCAGCCTGCTCAAAAGAAAAAACAAAAAACCCCCATGAACTCAGCAGAAAGCATGCACCAAGCATTGCTACCTACTGCTATTGTGCCACGTTCTGAACATTACACAAATGTTAAAAGAGTTCAGGCTGCAAACAAAAAGTTGTATATGAATGTGAGATTAAAAACTTGAGTCACTTTAAACTAAAACCCGAGCAAGAACCCCTGCCTCGTTTAACCACTAATCTTAACTCTTCTGTTTTCTTTTGAAAAGGGTTAACATAAGCATTTAGTAGTATGCAAGGTCCATACAAGGAAGCAAACTGCTTCTTGTGGAGGAACTTATTTACATTGAGTATGACAAAGAACTAGAAAACGCTTCCCAGAGAGGTGGTGGAGTCTCCATTTCTGGAGACATTCTGGACATGCTCCTGTGAAACCTGCAGTCTCCCTATGCGAGGTTCATGCAAGGAGCAAATTGGTTCTTGAGGAGGAACTTTGAGACAGACAAAGCACTGGAACAGGCTTCCCAGAGTGATGGAGTCTCCACTTCTGGAGACATTCAAAACCTACCTGGACATGCTCCTGTGAAACCTGCTGTGGGAGAATCTGCTCTGGTAGGGGGTTGGAATTGATAATTTCCCAAAGTCCCTTTCAACCCCTGTAATTCTGTGTCCCCACTCAGGGACCAGGGCTTCATGTAATGGTTCCCTATCCAAAATGTTCTGCAAGAGCATTAATACCTGTGTTTCTCACCAGCTGGTAAGCCTTGTCTCTGCAGCCATCACATCATCCAGAGGGATGGCAACCAAGCAAACATCAGGTAGGCAGGGCTCAGCCCTGGTGTCCTCCACTGCATGAGAATTGGGGCCTGTTTCCTCCACAGCAGACCTGGCAACTGGGATTGGCACCGTAACAAATCTCATGACACCTTTCTCTTGCTGTTTAAAGGCAGTGTGGCCAGGAATAGGTTTCCAGTCTGGCACGTTCTGAAGGTTAGAGCCCACCAAAATGAAAGGTGGAGCACTTCCCTTCCGGCAGTCTTCTTGTGTCATATAAATTGGAAGAGATGCCTGTGGCCGCTGGTTTCCCCTCCTGCAAAGATAGTGGAGGTCCCTGATAATAAGAAACACCAGTTCCAGCAAAAAGGGATAGTGGTGGGTTTTGACCTTGCCTCAAGTCAGCTAGGCAATAGAGGGTCCAGACATTAGGCTGGAGTGGTATCTGTTCAGCTTCCTTTGATGTCATGGCTACAAAGATAAAAAGTAAGAGTGCTGGTATCAGGAGCAGCAAATGGCAGTCAAACTGTAAATCCTCATGTCTAAACCAAACATTCCTACTTTTGGAGAAAGCATGTTGGAGAAGGGAGCTGGAGCAGCAAACACCATTTGCTATGGCTGATGAATACATGCAGTCCAAAAAAAAATTAATCTGTTTATGGCAAGGCTCTTCTGGGTAACCATTCGCCTGCTGAAACTCCCCTAAAAGTATGGGGATTTTATATTTTTAAAGAACAAGTTTTAATATACAATTCTGCCCAAGCTCAGCTCTCCTCTGCAACATGTTTTGCGGACACCTCACAGCTCTAACTCCTTCTGGGGCCTGGGACAAACCCTGCAGTACCAGTGAGATGCGGGACAGGGACCTCCACCCTTGGAGGGTTTGTCCAGCTGGGCAAGGGAGGAGCTGAGCACGTGTCACCACAGGGATGAGGTGCTAGTGGGAAGCTTACGAAGAAAGATGAGTGCCAGCAATCTCACTGTTCATGCAACTGATGACCAGTGCTTAGTCCCCTCGGCCCAGCTGCAGAAACTCCCCAAGCTCAAGACAGCACAGGCAACCACCACCATTTTTCCTTAAATGGAAAATCTCCTAGCTCAGTGCTAGAACAGAACTTCTAGGGGAGGAGAGTCACAACTAAGGGCTCCAAGTAATCACCTCTCTTCAGCCACAGGGCATGTGTGTGACATCTTAGGTCCCTAACATCTGCTTCAGAAAATACAGCTTGTTTTGAGCAAGACTATTTGGTGTCAAGGGAGCATCTTCCTGTCAATCTTGGCTGCCCATTTGCCCACAGGAGTGCAGGAGTCCTGCCCAAAGCCAGCCACAGCTCTTGGAGCAGACAGCAGGGAGTTCTAACACACATGCACTAGGGCCAAGGAGAAAGTGTTGGTTGCTTAGAAAACATCTCCTACCCCTTTTGTTGCACTGGCATAGGTGCTTTTCCATTTAATGACCACAAGCAAAGGTGCAGAGCTGGAAGGCATACGAGATGATGGCATGGACACCTCCAGTTTTCTTACCTGACACGGCATAAACCCGTTCAGCTGATTCCACTTGGACTGTAGACTCTGGGCAATCAGGGTGGAACACTAAATCATCAGCATAGGAGCCTGAGGTTGCAGCACTTGAGCTCCGGTCTGCATTTAAAGGCTGCCTGATCTCTACCAGATAAGCTGCTTGGTCTATATAGGGAATGATTATTTTCTCTGGAAACTGTTCTACATAAGGGGCAGCCTTATAAGGTGGGACCTCTGTGCATGGAATTGTCTCACCATCCCACCACAGTGTCACAGCCTCAGTGGCTGAGGAACCCTCAGGTCCATTGTAGCAAGGCTCAGCCTGCAATGGATCTTCAAGAGCAGGAGGTGGTGGAAGAGGTGATGGCGATAGTTCTTCCCTCAAGGTGACCAAGGATGCTCGATCTGCATTATCTATTGAAACATCAGCCTGGCTGTCTGAGGGCCCTAGTTCTCCAGCCATGGAGGACTGACTCCGCACTCCTGGTTGTGACACAACAGCCTCTAGAGAAGCCTCAGCTGCTGGGACAGCAGAAACATCTTCAGCAGCACTTTCTGCTAGTATAAATTCATTCTCTGAGTTCTGAGAGTCTTCGTGAAGAGTCTGCACACTGGTTGCCACATCCCTCACAGAATAAACAGAGTCAGTGTTACCTAGCACATGGGCAGCAAGCTGTGTAGCCTCAGCAGGGACATAGAGCAGTGCAGATCCCTCAGGGGATGAAGGTTCAGGAGATGATTTGCTTTCTGCAATGGAGCTGGCAATTGATGGACACTGAATTACTTTGGAGATACATTGAACTTCAAGTTCTTTAAGGATCTGGTCCTCCTCAGTGTCAGTAAACTTGTCCATTTGCTTGGGCTTCCCAGAAAACAAACTATCTCTGTGCTCTGATGTCCTCACTTCCAGTTCCTCATTCACATTTTCTGCAAGGTTAAAAAAAAAAAAAAAGAAAGCACATAATGGCAATGTGAGAGTAACTGTTTCCATTGAAATTAAAGTTGTTTCAGCACCAACTCAATTAAATGCTCTAAGGCACATTTATGAGGCCTACCGGGTTGCAGAGATGGAACAATTTAAGGCAGGGAGAGCTGCTGCCTGCCTATCAAGATGGGGAAAGAAAATTCAGGGACCAATGGTATCACTTCAAAACACAGGAAGCTTCAAATGTGTTCCTGATCCTGCAGTGATGGCTCCGTTCTGATCTACTGCCCACACACACTGCCATGCTTGGGAGTTAAAAGATTAAAACTTTTAAATTAATCAGGATTGTTCAGCCTGGAGATGGCTTGGAAGGCATTATTGTGGCATTTCAGTACTTCAAGAGGGCATGTTAAAAAAAACCTTTGCATCACAGCCCACATTGGCAGGGTAGGGGACAACATCCCTTCCCAAACCTTCAGTAACCCCTCTCTACCTCCTCCCAGTCACTTCTGTAATTCAGAAGGTGGTATTTGCCTTGGCCACTGAGGAACCACCACGTGTATTCAAACCCACACCCAGAATTCCCCATTTATTCACAAATTAAACCCACCAAAGCACTCCCTAAAGAACCAGAAAAGCCATCTGCGTTTGAGCAAAGTGTTTACAGTACACTTCTTCATCTCACATACCCTCTTCCTCCATCCTCTCCAGTACTTGCCTGCCGCTCCTGCTGCGGCCCCAGATGTCCTCATCCAGCACTCAGGCCTAATGTGCCCAACCAGGATGGTGTGACATCACAGTGACCCCATGTTGCCAGCGCAGTGGGGCAGCACTTAAGTTTGGACCCAGCAGTGTCTGTTTGTTGGTCAAAAAACATTAATAAAGGAGGGAAAATAAGTAATTAAAATTTACTCTGAGCAGAGTGCTCTGTGACCGGGTGATGCTGCACTCAATCACTGAGTATTTTGGGTTGGACCTTAAAGACTATCCAGTTCCTACCCCACTGCCATGGGCAAGGACACCTCCCACTAGACCAGGCTGCTTCAGAGCATTTAGTGAGGGCTTTTCTCCTGCCATGAGCTTGGAGCAATCAGCCAGGGACTGTAACCTCTTCACCCTAAGATGAATGGGATCGTTCCTAAACACAGCTCTGTTCAGATGGAACCTTCAAACATACCTCAGCCACCCCACGTACAGCAGCATTTTTGCTCCAGTTGTGTATTTTCAGTGGACACACTCAAGATCATTTTCTGATCAAATAAAACGAACACAAAAAAGCCAACTGTCTAGTGTCATATTTTCAAGGCTATCACTAGCAGGGTAGGAAGATCATAAGGGCAAGCCATGATCAGGAGCCTGCTGTACTAGGTCTGCAATAATCCATCAACAAAGCTAAAGATCAGACTTCATCAGAGTAGGAAAGCCATCATCTACCTACCTGTTCCTGCATTCTGGGATCTCTGTATCTCCACAACTTCCCAAAGGGAATTCCAGCTGGACTGAAGAGCTGAAGACTCAAATGTCGTTGCTGCTAAAGTATTTAGACTCTCTACAACAGCTTCCTTTAATAAGTAACATGCTCTTAATAGGTCATTCAAAACAAACATAACATTTTATCACTTTTAAGTTTGTTGAAACGTACTGGGAAGTATGCTAATGCTAAACTCACCTGTAAAAGAATCCCTCAGAAGTAATTTCTCATAAAGAAAATTTCTCACAGTTTCACTCCTGGAGAGCAACAAGACTGTAATAGTAAAAAAGTGAAATTTCAACATGCTGTGGCTTCTGAAATTAGGAAGAACAGCTTTCCTATAGACAGATATATTCAAATATATACACAAGGACTAGAAAATATATAATTTCTGTTGCAAGGACAGTAATCTGAAGTCCAGATTTCTGTAAGGAGAGGTATATGGAAGCAAAAGGACTTAAGAGAGACATAAACATTAAACATACCTGGGTGCAAAGGCAAGCACATAGTTCCTGCAAAACTATCCATTGAATGGAAATTTGGAATTTTGGATCTTTGGAATGGAAATTCGGAAATTTGCTTTTTATAAACTTCCCAAATTCTAGGTCTGCAAAGCTCTGTGTAGCAAACACTTCAGTTGAGACATCATAAACTACAGAAACATTTGTTATCAGGTGTAACAAAAGCATCAACCTCTTTAAATATTTTAAAAGGCTTCAGGTCCCAACATAAAAGTCTGCCTGTCTGAAACTCAAAACAGGAAAAAAGTGTGTCTGGAAAGTAACTCACCATGCTGAAACTTGAATGCTGGCTTTGGGAGCCATTTAGAACAAACCCATCATCTAAAGCATACCAGCTACTAGAGCACTGAAGGTTTACATTAGACACAAGGAAGAAGCTCTTCACCATGAAGGTGCTAAGGCACTGGAACAATCTGCCCAAAGAATGGTGAACACCCTTTTCCTGGAGACATTCAAGGCCAGACTTGATGAGGTGCAGGAGGGTTGGAGTCTGCTGCTCATGTTCAAGGATATCTAAGTATAAATTTACTTCATAGCATTAAGCTTTAATAATACTTGATTGGGATCAGACAATTTTTCATGAAAGAGACTTTCACAATTGCTACCGTCAGTATGCTGCAATGATGACCAGAAAGGGAATCCTGGGCATCTCTATAAGCCACCCTGCTTTCACCCCAAGGACAGGTTCAATAAGCACCTTCCTATTACCACACACAGCCTTACACCAACCTAATGCTTTGAACAGCAAATGGATACAGAGAAATTTTTAAACCCAAGTAATGAATTCTTGGAAAGACATTCACATTGTTTTAAATTGAAAAGCAATTCGATACAACATTTGGGGAATTTTATTTAAGAATAAAGCATAATTGGAATATGAAACAAGCATTCAGAGTCAGAGAGAGAAGAAATTAAAGTGCTTGCTTTAGAGTAAATTAGTAACATTTTTCAAAGGTGTGGGAATACAGCAAATACAGTTGTGTGTGGTTTTCTCTTTAATGAAGAACAAGTAAATTTGATGTCTTAAAAACGCATCTTAAACCTCATTCATTCTGAGTTACATATGCCATGTTGAGATCAACAGTACTTTCTAAACCAGGACACCACAATCCTATTGGAAGTACAAAGGCTGAGGTAATTGCTGACCAGAAAACTTTGCCAAAGAGTCACTTGACAGTTTTCCCAATACTTGGTATTATCTTGTTCAGGAGGCCACCAACTGAAAGAGAAATTTGAGGAGAGCAAGGGAACAAAACTCACATCCACGTTTCTTTTAATTCTACTCAGAAATATAAAAGTGCAATTTCTGTAAATAAACAACATTTACAGTACGTCACAATAAATATGCCACCTTGTGACATCTAAAAATTCTAGTTATTTGAAATGAGTCATATTGAGATAAAAACTGCATCAACATCAACAAAAATACCTGACCCAGTAAAGATAGTCTTAACATATTAACTAGCAAGATGCATATTCCATTATTGCTATTAGACCACGCCTCCGAGTTTGAAAATATAAAAACTAAGCAGTTTACACAAAATACAGTTGAAATTCTTTCTCATCACAGGCACAATCTAACAAAAAATAATTTGGATGTTTACAATGTAGGAGATTTTCCCGTGAGGGTGGAGGGGGGGGAAAAAAGTTAATATAAAACCAGACTGTTCTATTTCAGTGATGATTTGCTAAATCCATAGAAAAGCTGCAATTTGCACAGAGTTAAAAACTGTTACTTGAATATATAGTGTCTTGTCATACCCAATCCTGGCCAGGTGATAGTAACAGACCTCCTAGTAAATTTACTACAATTTGTTAATTACCTCCAAGTATGTAGACCCTAAATATTCCCAACACCGATCACATGCAGGTGCTTTGTGTCCTGAACAGCCGAGTGTCATGTTATATTTAAGCAGTGTACTTAAATGAAATAGGGTCAGTAAATGTATTGTTTCTAGCTATCTACCCAGAATGGACTGTGCTGCCAACTGCAAAACATTAAAAGTCGGATAGGACAGAATAAGATTTCAAGTACATTAAAGCCCATTTTAAAAATCATTATTTGAATCCTAAGTAGTCACTATATATACAATATATTGTTTTCTAGTCAAGACTTATTTGGATTGGCCAAATAAGGTTGCACACTATGACTCAATATATTACTGTCAAAGTTGATTTTAAAAAATCCACAGTGTACTCTATGTAACACACCTAAATTATAGAAAAATAAACCTGCTTTTTTAAGAGTTAAGAGTCACTCATCTCCTTCCAGAACTGCAACAGAAGTGTGTTTATGCTCTAGGAATGCCTTTCATAGCAGGAACTTTGTGTTTTAGAGAGAAACATAAGTGCCTCAATCATTTCATTTGACATACCAAAGAACATACTACTTTTTGCCTTCATATCAGTCTTGCTTTAGATGTAACTTCAAAAGCAAATCAATGAAGGTTACGGTGTGGGCAAGGTCTAAAGCTTTGGCAACATATTCTACAAAAAAGTAAGAAAAAAAAAAGTTTAAGCTAAGGAACTGTTTAAGGCAACCTGACCAAAGTAAAAATAAGGCTTTTGGATAAGTATTTCCAAGGATATCCAGTTTTCTTAGCTTTGGAAAGTAAAATAATTTACTAACTTTCTGGTCAGATTTCCATTCATCAGTTGCTTTAAAAAAATACCTACCTTCCTAGAATATGGTATTAACTAAGTATTTAACATAAGGAGATGCTACCTGTTACAGAGAAAAGTTAAAAAAGAAAACTACACATGAGGACACAGACAGCCAAGTATTAAAATTTATATGATCACGATAAACGATTTAATCTCTCCAAGGTATTTCTTTATCTTAACATCACAGATTTGGAATACCATACAGAGATTTGGGATGTCATGGTATTGCTTTAACTGCTGAAGTGGATTTTTGGTTTTGTAGTTTGGTTGGTTCATTTTTTAAACACCTTTAAAAGACACTGCTATAAAAAATTCAGCAGCTTGAATGAAAAAGAAGTAGAATTACCATATCTGGCCTAAGCATTTTAACATAGCATTCAAAGCATTAAGAACAGAAATAAGAACTGCCCACAATGCCATTGTATGTGAAAAAAAATATTTAGCTGGAATGTACCATAAGCAGAGATCCTAAATATTGACATAATTTACATCACAAGTATAAACTGGGTTGAGAGGGAAGGAAGGAAAAACGTAAGGGGATGAGAGTTTTAAAATTCACACATTAGTCATCATGAAGTCACCAACACAAGCTACTAAATTTCAGAAAGATTTTCTTTTTGTGGCTGAAGAGTTTTCCTCCTCCTGTGTTACTGGCTACACCAACAACATTTGCACCAATTATTTCTATTGTATTCTTCTAATCAAAACAGGAGTGCTTCCCCCCCCCCTTGGCATATTTAAGGTGTAGACTTTAAAACCACACCTGCCAATACTGTTGAAGTAAATCATGTGTGCTTATTTAGGCTCACCCACCGAGTTGCAAGCAATTGTATTCAGCTTGGTCTAAACAAAATAAAAACTGCAGAGTTAAAAACACAAGGTCACTTAACCTTCTTTCTGGTTGATTTAATTTAATTAAAATTGTAATTTTCTATTAAGCCGTACCAACTCTGACCATACTAGGAAAGCATCTCTGGCACAAGTGGTTTCCAGAAAAGCTGACCTTCCCAACAGCTTTTCCTTCTGCTTCATATTAAAGTGCAGAAACTGTGGGAAAAGACAGCAAGACTTCCTGTTTGTCACTGTGGAACTACTTCCCTTAGAGAGGCTAAGGCTGCGTGTATGCGGACGTGCAATCTGTTCTCAAAGTCGTAGCCAGTAAATTCCTCCTAGAAGGGGAAAAAAAAAAGAAAAAAAACCCATTTACCTACTAGCCTCCATTGCTTTATATGGAGATAATTTTATTACTAATGCTGAAGTCATCAAGCTACAAAACAGACTGCAGAAAAGAAATTAACTGGACACTGCACATTGTAATATCACCATGTTACCCAGAGCGACAGAAATTCCAAGTAAAGGGAGTAGAACTTCCATTTCTAGCATGCTGTTTGGATCTGTAGTTGAACCTGTAAAGTTCTGCAAATCAGAAAACTCCAGGAAATCCCAACATGTCCAAAACACAAAACAGACTGAACAGATAAGGAGTAGGGACTTGTCACTTTCAAACATTTTATAGACAAGTCTTAGAAAACTTGGCAAGATTCTAATACTTCAGAAAAGGATGCTAATGTGAGCTCTGTGCTATGATTGACCTAGAAATACATATTTCTGTAACATACATAAATGTATCATATACAATGAATACCTACGTGGTAATGATACTAAGTGTGGGATATAAACACTTACCATCCACTTCCCCTGCCCCAAACCCCCAAAACAACAACTTCTCCAATGCCCACATCTCAGAAAGACATATTTGAAAGTGTTACAGTTTTACCTTGGCTTGGAGAAGTAAGGTTTTCCCTCTTGGCACAGTCTACAAAAAGACATGCATTGAATGAGAAATGCACTGCAAATGTTATAGAAAATATCTTAAGCAAACAGGCTGGAATAGCATTTCTGTCTTGAAAACAAGCTAGAGAGAAAACGAAAATCTCTCAAAGTATGAAATTAAAATACTAATGAGGAACCCCAGAAATTACATATTTCTAGTCCTCTAGAGAAAAACAGGAATTAAGAATTTTAAATGCTAGTTCCTACTAGGAACAGTGAACTACAACAATGAAAGGGTAACAAACAAGGCTACAAATAAACAACTAATTGATCAATAGAGTAATTTCTGTCTCTTAACCAAAGTTTAAGCCATTTCTTTACAAAACAAGTTACTGGATTTTTAGCACTAGAAGTTGTTTCAGAAATCTCAACTTCACACATTTAAGGAAAAAACAGGTATTTGGAGATTAGTATTTAATCCTGAAATCCTCATGTTTTATTTCTTATCACAGATTTTTATTTTAAGCTTTATAAAAAATGAGCTGCCTAATAAGACAGAAAAAATAAGTTCCAGTATTCAAATATATCTGGAGATATGTGCTTATATTGGTTGCTTTACACTCAATGTCTAAGCCATCTACAAAAAAAATTTTGGTAATTTCCTGGCATAACCATAACAAAATATTAAAGAACTCAATTCTAATTAAGGCGAAAATAACAAAGATGATTCAGATGATATGGTAAATCGAACACATAACTTTGAGTAATTTTAAAGCAAAGTAAATTTAATTTGCTTTATATACTAAAATGACCTGTGCTTAGCATCCCATGTAAATGTGATTTATGAAATCATATTCCCTTCTTTTCTTAACCATTATAGAGCTCTCCCATGACACTTCAGGCAACTAACGGATTTTTCTGCAAGTAGCATACAATCCTAATTCTAGCTCTTGCTTTTCCCCACCTCATCCCACTTTCTCCAAGTCAAGCATCATTTACATCTTCTTTGTCTGAGTGCCACCAGAGGGAGTTTCCTCCACATCCTTCACATAGTAAGTGCTACCACAGCTTCTCAACACAGCTACCAGCTGAGGTTTTTTCAGTTCTCAAACACCCAAAATGAATCACTATACCATACTGTATGTAAAGCAAGGAGGAAGGACTGCACCGACATTTCCAAAATCTTCAGGAAGCTTCAATAACCGTACCTTTTTTTTTTTTCCTGAGACATTTAACATGACTACATTTAAATATGAACATGGAAAAAATGGCAACATTTCTGGACCCAGACTTCCCAACAGGTCTTCAGGGCTCAGTCCACAGGATTTTCATAAAATGAACAATTCTTTTTAAATGCATTTCCTAATTTTGTCTTTTATCATGACAATCAGTTTTATGAAAAGATTTTTCTTTCCCTCCATTTCCTCCTCAGCTCAGATTATTAAATCTGGCAAGACTAAAAACAACTGAAAGCAGACAGACCCTTAAGAATGACATACTATTAGCCCAATTACTTTAACATACCATATACAATGATGGGGCCATTCAAGTCATTACCCTGAACCAGATTTCTCTAGCTTGCAAATTGATTCAGGAATGACTACACAAAGCAGCATGAACTCCAAGAAGTGGTGTTATATATCTAAAGAGGGAAACAGCAACCAGAGTAGCGCAGAAGTTGCCATTGTTTAAGATTCTCTGGTTTTAGTAACAGACAGGGTATGTGCAAAGACTTGAATGATCAAATGTAGTTGTGCACTCATAGAAATCCTTACTTTACTGCTTACTGTAGGCTCACAGACATGTTCATTCTACTGCTCGAGAAAGACACCATCAATAGTCAGAATTGTAACAACCTCCCCGAAGAAAGTAAAGCAAATCACAGGCTCTGGTTTTTATGTAAAAATAAAACCCAGTAACAACAAATCAAGTATACAGGTGAATAAGCTCCTCAAAATGTCCTTACAGTTTTTGATAGCAAAAAATTAAAATGTTTATACCTAAAATGTACTGCATTTCTTGGATTGCAAAACCCCAGAGCAGTATGTTTCCTTACTGTAAGTGCAAAACTTATTCCTATAACTTCACATACATTATCATCTACAAATTTTCTTTCATTGTTTGTATAGTGGTATGTTAAACCCCTCATTTTTAAGAGATTAAAAATAGACTATGCTATTACCTCTGGATTGTCTAACAGAAGACAGCCAAGTTCATAGCAAGCATATGGCTGGACATATAAGTTGTTTTGACGGCCAACTTCATCTTTAGCAGCTCGCTGAAAGAACTATAAGAATTAAGAATAAATTTTTTTAAAATTGAAGTATACATCAAAACAGACTGTTCAGTAATTTAAAAAAATCTAGAATCACCATTCTACTTTAAAAACTATAAATTAGCTCAGAGATAAAATGAGAATATATAAAAATTTTCCAACTTTAAGCAGAGATGCAGAGGTTTTCATTGACACAGTTGTAACCACGCCAAAACTATTTTTTCCAAGTAATACACAAACTGCTTGTCAAGTTTTCCATCCTGAAAAAATACTAGCTCTAACAGGAATCACAGATTATGTGCTCAAATTATTTAAGATATGCACGAGACAAGCAGAAAAAAAAGAAGTTATGCTTACACATCAAAGCCTGGAGCAATGGCATAATTATTATTCAATATATACTAATAATCAAACCTCATAGTGTTCAATGTATCTAGAGAAGAAGCAGAAAACTTGTGCCTCTGAAAGGTCAAATTTTCTAGAGAGAGGTCGCATTTTCTTTGCTGGACAAAGTAAACCAAGTAAATCCAAGAAAACTTTAGGTTCTTCTTTCCATCTTCCCCTTAGCTCTTGCTCCTACAAGCCACTTTAGTCACCTCATTCATTTAACATAGACTATTACTTCTACAACAGATAATAAAATTAACACAGCTAAACGGAAGACAAGAACCCAAGATACTCTGTTGGAATTCACAAAACAATACAATCAACAACACTTTAATGTCTTGCTCAACAATATTTATTGTGCTCAAAAAATAGGATTAATATTGTAAATTGCCATTTAATAACTCACCTGAACAGCATCTTCAGAATTTCCTAAGCATTTGTGAATGGCACCAAGAAGCAAATTCCTCAAACCAACAGCTGATGAATCATCGACATCCTGGCAAGCTTAATGAAAAGATTCCAGTAAACAAACAAGACAGATTGAAATCCTTCCCTAGACAACAGTTGTGATCTATGGTGACTTTTAGTCTGATAATTAAACTTAACTAGAAAAAGGAGCTGGTACTAAAAGTAATATAAATCAAAGTAATGAGGTTTTTTTAAAATACAACCCATTTTGTATGAACCTCATCAATCAATCTGTCACTCATGAGAACAATTCCTAACAGGAATGGATGGGCTGAAGTCAAAGGCAGCTGGAACGTTATTCTCACAAGACAAGGAAAATACATTTCTCTACTTTGAAATATCCACTAAAAGGAAAAGTTAAGACCCAATCACCTTCTTCTGGTGTTAAAGAAAAGTGGGTTGTCACAGCTAAAGAAAGAAAAATACAAGGAGCAAAGGGCAAGCAGTTCACACAAAGCTGATTTGTTCTGAATGGAAGAGGCAGATGCAAAAAAATCTGTACTGGACTTAAAAACCCAGGGTATTTTGGCACTGTAATTCTCAGCACTGGTGAGAAGATACGCTTCATTTGCCAGACCTTAGCTGGTCCACAAATCCAGGGACACACTGTGCCTCAGCTGAGTAGTATTATGTTCCCTTGAAGAACTGAATTATGATGCACATAAGCATCTCTAGATGATTCAGGAACCGTTTTGATCAAGCCTATTAGTGCCAGCTCTCCTAAATCAGGGCAAGTTCCATAAGGAGCCATTTGCACTTGTTCACATCACTGCCTTCAGAAAGGATGCAGTAGGGTAAGGCATTTAATCCCGTCAGAAAAAGCTGAACTGCTCCTCTAACTTCACGTTTTCCCTCATCTCATAAACCTTGCAGACCTTAACTAGTTCTGCATCCACTACACAGTTAATCCACATCTCAAATAATCCACCTATGAGTAAACAGAAGTTGGGTGCACTCAGACACTACATGCACACAATTTGACTCTCCTTTTATTCCAAGTTTCAAGTTACTTGTCATTTTACTTACAGAGATAAATCTGGATACAAGTTGATTCCTTTAATGTTAAGCCCCAAGGAAAAGCCTGGAAACTCACTCCAGCAAATTACATTCCAATTATTCAAAAGAAGAGGAAGCAAATGAAAAATAAATCCCCTATCATTGCCTAATTCTGAGATAAGACACAGCAATAACATCATCACCATGCAGAAAATCTTCAACCAGAGATTGCTGATGCAGACACATCCATCAGTGTCATGCTTAACCAAGGGCACAGAAGAATTTCAATCCACCAGCTTTACCAAAAAGACCTACATGTTTTCTAAGCAAGCAGGAATACCTATGCTTTACAACCTCAAAAGCTGATTCTTCTAAAGGCAAATGACAGACAAAAGCCTTCACCATTAACTCTGGGATTATAAAACAGGATCTGAGCATATAATCTGCTGCAATCACATTAATTTACATACACAAAAGCATAACTAAACTCTTAAACTAGTCCTGACTCTCAATTTAAAAGACTAGTAGCTTTCTCATTCAACATAAAAAAACATGCACAATCTCCAAAAGAGATTTTTGCAGAAAAAACAGACGTATCTCTGTGGCAGATACTCATTTTTTATTAATGAGCAGATAATAACTTGAAAGTGAGCACTGGATGAAGGGGGCAGTACTGAAAACTTCATGATAAAAACTGTTACAGTAAGTTTCATGTGACAGACATCCAAACACATACGGAAACTAAGAAAGAAGCAACCACAAAATGCTCCTTTCAACACTAAGACATACCTAGCAGTCAAGGTAAGAACTCTTATGACACAGTTGATCTCACAAGCTAAATATTTTTTTAGAAGAAAAGTGACACATAGAAATTAATTGCTACATTTATTTTTTTTATATTGTAGCTAGGTTTAAGGAGTTAAATTTTGCTTACTGACTTTGAAATATGGCTATCACACAGTTTCGTTTTAAACAATGAGTAAACACAACTGATTAAAGAAAGAACAATACAAAGTAAAGCTGCTAAACTGCTCCCTAAGAAAAAAAAACTTTAAAAATTGTAAAAATGAAACATTAATCTGAATTCTAATAGGTCATCATTCTATTGTTACTCAAACAGTTCTGCTATCATATACATAAACAGGTTTAAATTTTCATGATACAACTATCAGTTGCTCCATTCAACTGAAGAAAATTATACACTCCCTTTTTAAAAGTAAATTAAAAAATCACAAAACCATATTATACCTTGGCTCATGTGTTGCAGGTTTGAGAGGGAACAGTTTGGGAGGGCTTTCCATAAGTACAATACTTCAATGGATGCCAGGACACAGAGCTCTTTGGTTGGCATTTGTTTCCTAAATCTATCTGCCTGCAAAGAGGGGAGAAAGAAGGAAGGAAGATCTGTCATCTGTGCCTCTAAAGGGAATGTCACATTCACAACAAATTTATCATGAATTGTAATTTTGATTCATTGAAGTACGCAACAATTTTATGGAAACACAGTCAGTGGTAACTTAGCTTTAAGACTAGAAAGCAAAATCTGTCCATTCATTTAAGGGCTTACATTTTGATGGAAATTAAAGTTTTAATGTATTTCACAATCCCAAGTACAAGATGCTAAAACAGTAACACCTGCACAATCATCAGCTGGGAGGCACTTCTTAGACAACTTATACTTTTTTTGTCAAAGCCTTAGTTCTTTCAAAGCTTGTAAAGGCAAATTTAGAAATAAAATTACCAAACCAACTACAGTACCTTGTATTTTTATCTATCATAATTACTTTAGTTGGAAAGTTAATTGCTAATTCATGTGTTTTTCTTCTAGGTCTTTAAAATGTGGGACACACTTCCCCCCCCCCACCAGAAACTTCCCCACTGATTCTATAGAAGCAACACAGGAGAAAGCAGATGCATCCTTCAAAAATAAATACTAAAGAATCCAACAGAATTATCAGCTGTAATTGCTGTACTAAACAAGTCAGCCTATACTAAACCACACCTTTTTCACAGAAAATTGCTCAATCTGATTGTTTTTTCTTTTGAAAAGCTTCTGAACTTCCTTGAACACGTTCTGAGCACCATTAACATCACCGGTGGCTCCTTGACACACTGTAACAGCAGAGAAACAAAAACGTGTTAACACCACTTGGATATGAAACTGGAAAAATTAAGATTAGGTATCATACAGCAAGAAGAAAAAATAGACTCCCAGACAGGATCTAGAGTTGGAATATGACAAACATGCATATTCCAACTCTCCCAGGTACCCTCCATGTTCATTAACAAGTCAGCACTGGAACAGGCTGCCCAGAGAGGTAGTGGAGGTCCCATCCCTGGGGACATTCAAGGCCAAGTTCGATGAGGCTCTGAGCAACCTGATCTAGTTCAGGATGTCCCTGCACACTACAGGGGAGTTGGACTAAATAGATTTCATAGGTTTCTTCAAACTCTAAGACATATTCTGTGACCTGTCACAACAATGACAATCATACATCTAAAAAAGGAACAGCAGGGTGAGGGGGCAAGGGTGCAGAGAAAATTCTCATGTATATGCATCTTTGTCCATGCAAGTGCATAAAACTATGCAAGTCAAGCCTGGCATAAAGCTGCGCTACAAGCGGGCAGTGTGGAAGGCATTGCTTGCACTATTAACTTTCCCAAAACAGAACAGTGCCAAAACATTATTCCATCACTGATTCATCATTTATCCAACACATTGACTATGCTCACCTGCTGTTAAATAGGCATAATAGCACTGTGACCACCTGGATTCATTTTTAAGCCTTTCAAAGGACTCAAATGCATCTTTGAAATTCATCTCAATCATGCTGCACCAACCTAAAAACAAGATTAATTTAGCTTCAGAGAAAGTACTTTAATTCAGATTTGGTGTCAACATTAGCAAAACACAGTCTGCCAGCTGGAGCTGGCTTAACACTTACACCAGTAACTGGAAACTTTAAAAACAAATCAATTACATAAGTTTTAAGTCTGATTTAAACTTACTGGGAAATGTCGAATTAAATGGTTTCATACAAAATAATGAATCCACTTTCAAGCACCAACAAGTGCATAAACACCAAAAGGTCTTTTTAATTTAAGTACTATATTTTGTAGGATACCAAAACTTACAGAGCTACTACTTTTCCCAACAAGATCCCTTACCAAGACACACTTAAATCTAGATGCAACATTATTTTCTCCATCCCATAGACTTGTATGCAAATTGAATGCGTATAGTATATGCTCCTATTGCAAGAAGGAAACGAACATGAAATACAGGTCCTGCAAACCATGAAGCCTCACTGGACCCTTTATTTTTGGCATAGAAATAGTGATTCCACATAAAAATCCGATAAACTTATTTTTTAATAGAACATTCTGACAGTGAACAGTTTGCCTCTTGATTCACTACTCTTCTCTCTGCTTTGGATCACCTTGTATTTGTAGAAAATTTTTAAATTATAAAAAGTTGTTGAATTCCATTTGTAAACAAGACGGAGTTATTATCATAATCCACCCAAGACAAAGGACAGCATTCCGAAACCTTTCTGAAATCCTAATAAAAATACTCAGTCTCTTTATTGAATTTACTTGTCTAAACTTGAAAGTGAGCTGCTCTAAGTATAAACATATCCAACTTACCTATTTCATACAAGCAGACATGTTGAATCTCCCTTTGGTCTGTTGCAAGTTCCAAAGCAGTATGAAATGAGGTCAAGGCACTATTGATTTGACACTAACAAAGGTCAAAAGAGAAAGAAAAAAATTTAGATGGCTGAAATTTAAAATTCCTGAGAACATTTGATTTTTACAAAGAAAACATTTAGATTTTGGTTAACAGGTATTTAAAAGTAACTGTGGGGTTTAAAAAATTGAAGTGTTTTACAAATTGCTCTGATTTGGTTAGATGAAAAAGGCACAATATCCCATTGAGAGAAGAATGCACTACACAAAGACAGGGAAGTTAAATTTGCCCATTACCTGAGCAATGCACATCCTTGTTTACTTGTGTAGCAACACTTTTTCTACACTACACATTACTCCAGTGATGCTGTATCCACCCAACACAACTTCATAGAAAATGAGTGTTATGAATCCTGTCTCACAGAGCAAATAAATAGGCATAAAACTTCATTTTTGTGCTAAGAAGCTTAGATGTACAGCAAACTTACATTTTGAATGCTTCTGAAAAAATACAGAAAACTCCCATAACTAAATATTTAGTCCCCTGTGAAGATACTTTACCTTCTAAAAAACTAAAAATTTGAAAATATAAACCATTTATTTGCAGGACATATTATTTCACAGAATGAGTAATGGCAATTATACAGCTGTCTGTAATGCCATAAATTGCCAGGGGCAGCACCCGAAATACTGACCATCTAGTAACATACATCCAGCTGTCCCGATCTCTGAAGTGCTTTGACATCTGCTTCAGTTTTCCTTAAGCATCAAGCTCAGCAAATATCTTTCAGGGACATTGCTTAAAAACTAAAGTTTCAGTCATCTCTAGGGACTGTGATAATTTTTAGTCTTATTGTTAACTGTAAAATAAATTAATTGCTATTTATTGTTTCCAATAATAGACAGAATTAGAACATCCCAAGAGTCTTAATCTATAAGATCGCAGCTGTCATGTGAAATTGATACTCTTGAGATTTAAAAATACATATACATATTCAACAGGCATCCCTCCTGCTTCTCTTGGATGTAATACAAATACTAATCAAAAAAAGGTGTAATGTGCAGAAAAACATAACCATTGAGAGGATTATTAAAGCTTATGTGAAAATCATAAACTTGTATTTCCTGAATTCAGATTAAAACACCAAAACACCAATAAGAATCTACTGATGGTACTGAGCTTCCCAAACTGACACACATTTCCCCCTCCAAGTTATTATGACACTTTCCCTCTCCAAGAACCTCATCAGCACTATGAATTTATGTAGCTTAAGAAGTCATTATCATAATTAAAGAGCAACCATCAAAGAGTTGAAAAGGGGACAACTTATACTGGAGGACATCATATGGAAATTTCAAAGCCAGTATTTTCTATTCCTTAACGCCTTCTAATTTTTCCTTAGACACAACACAAAAATGACAATAGAGTAAAACTAGGATTCTCTATTTCATAGCTCAGGAACAGGTAAGCAGAGAAGCCAGTGCAATTCCTAAAAATAAGCCCTAACATCACACAAGCTCTGAAAATTTCTTTATTTATATCATTGACAGTTGGACTCGATCACTTTCAACCTAGGCAATTCTAGGATTCTATGACTGTGACTTCATTTCAGAGAATTCATTATTACTCTTGCCCTCAGTCTACTTTGTTATCTTCATGTACTTCACTGTGTTCCCACTCCTAAGTAAGAATGATACAACTGATACCAAACATCTACAGAAGGTTAACTGAAAAAGCAGTACTTGTCAGCAGCACATTTAAGCCTGCAATATCACCTGCACTTTTTCACTAGTCTACACATCGAACAAACTAGTACACCTGAACATGCCACTGATGTTTGACATACCAACTTAAACCTATGGACCAAGCCTCAGAACCCAAATTTTTTGTCCCAGACATGTCTTGTTGTTTATACATATATATAAATACAGATATTTATATGTTCCAAACCAGAGAGAAGCAGCCTTGCCCAGTTCACAATTTTGTCAAACACGTAATTTTTACCTCTCTCCACATTAAGCTAGCAATCTATTTATGTCTGAGTGGGGCAATTAGTACTATTTTTAGAAGCAGATGGAGATTGCATGCCAAAAAGCAAAAATATTTAAGATTCAGAACTCCACCTTTTACTCTGCTCTCTTCCATGCTACCACCACACCCAAGTCATAATACCATGCCTGAGTAGTCCAGGTCACAGCTTTTGAAGTATATCAGTATTTATTAGCTTCATTATAATATCTGGGAAGAAACATTTAGCAAATGGATGGCGATATTTTTATTTCCACAGGAATATGAAAGGCCCAAGGGTATAGATGGAAATTCTGGATTTCAGACTAGTGGGCTTCTGCAGCTACTGTACTTACTACATTTTCAAGTACCCTACAGGTAGAAGTATAAAACAGTCTCAATTGTTTCTAGTAGCTTAAGCTTACATGAAACATCATGTTCAGCTTTAGTGAAAAGTATTTCAAAGAAAGAAATAGTCAAACATTCACAAAGGAATACTTGTGAGGCTGGAATATATACTATACAATCACAAGTCAAGCACAACAATAGTTATATCCATAAAAACAGCCCATGTGAATTACATAAAATTTGTGAAAAACACTACTTTTAATACACAGTCTCTTAACCTGCTTTTAGTAAAAGAGACAGCCTACCAGTGCAAACATTATTTTTCTGCTGCACTTCCATTCCAGCACTCCCAGATCATCCTCCTCTCCTTTCCCTTAACTCATTCATTTCAGTAGTCCCCAAATGCTTTCATACTTCATTTCTCAAAAACACATATCCAGAAAAAAAAAGTTGAAAGACATTTTGGTCCATGTTTTAGTACCTATAAGGCTACTTTACAGAAAATCAAAGTCTGTTAAGGCTTTCACTGACTAGTATTTATATATGCTTTTTGGAGCACAAAGCATTATACAGTCACATTCTTTTCAGCCCTGTCACTGTGAAATCTTCCTTCCTTCTCAATTTCCTTCTTTGTAATGTTTCTTGTCAGATTCGTGTCCAACGGTCCAGCCTTGCACTACTCCTCCTGCCAAGTTCCCTGCTTCCAGGTGCCCAAGGCTGAACTGTGCTCCTTTACTATTTCTCATTTCCACATGAAATAAAAACCACGTATATACATATATAGTGCGTATGCATATCTGTTAGCACACATACACACACTTAACTTCGTAACAGAAGCTGAATATATCATCAGCTAAAAATTACACAAAATATACCTATCTGTAGAATCAAAGGCTATAAAAAACCCCTTGATGGACTGAGCGCTAGTAGGCTCTACACAAAGCCTATAATGACCATAACTGATTCATATCTCCAGAACATACAAACTCTCCTGCATAACATACAAGCTGCCTTTCATTTTAGTACAATTAAATTTTATCACATAATTGTTACAAGATTACAGATGTTTAAGACTCTAAAATACACAGTCTTCAGCTCAAGGGATACTTTTAATTGCTTACAAGGTAAAGCAGAGTGTGACCAATTTCAGTAAGCTATTTCAAAGCAAAACGTTTTTGTGCCTGGCATAAAAAAATTAAACCTGCCTGTGTACTAACAGTTTCAAGAAAGACAATATAAGCTCTCCATGGATTTTGCAGAAGCATGTCTCAGGCCTCTTGGAAACAAGGTGAGCATTACTAATAGCATATTAGTTTGTAACCTAAGAATGTATGTGCAATTTTGTTTCAGAATGCTCAGTAAGGGCAATACCTAGATTTGGAACATGTGCATTGTGCAGAAACATGGTGCAGCTCCCCACGCCATTACCACTATTCACACAATTGCTTTCACTATTATTAAATGTCTGCAACATTTGAGCAAATTAAGCCTGCTAATTCCTAATGTAGCCTTGTAGGCTTGAGACATTTAACCAAAAAATCCAACCACAGCAAAACCTCAATGCTACAGTGCCACTTAGAACAAAGGAATAACAGGGAAACAACAAAAAAACCCTGAAAGTCACAACCAAAAAAACTCCATACATTCTAAAAAAGTAAGTCAAACTAATAAAAAAAGTTCCTGAATGGAAAAGGTCTTGTGCAAATATGAGAGCAATGACATCCAATTCCTGTTAGCAATCAATAACCTTTCTGCTAAGACTACAACTACATAGCCTAATCCAGAGTATTTTGCCAGCCTCAGCTAACTTCAGTAAACACTGTCACACACACTGGCACAAAACACTTTGGAGCTAAACACTGGCATCTATACGCAGCATCATTTAATGTAGGAATACTACCTTAAGATAAGTAAGGTAAGATACATAAGATAGTAAGTAGAGAACACTGCTTTGAAGCCTAACAGCACTCTGGAAAGGGACTGATCATACAAAACTTGACATTCATCTCAAACCTATCCTCTGTGTTTACACATAGAAGCATATACTCAGTCTACTGACAGCTAAGTTTACAATTTTGCCCTAGCTTGCCCTGTAAATTAGGATACTAATTAATACTTGAATTTTATACTTTGTGACGTTAAACTAGAAAAAAGTTCCAAATACCAACTCATACACGGGCAATCTAAGTATTTACATTTAAATTGCTTGAGTTACTTTTGTAGCTTTTAATAACAAACCGGGCTTTTATTACAAGAAGGGAAGACATACAATTGAAGAATAAACAGTAAAATATTTCCCACTCAAGAACCAGCAGTACTTTGACAGTCAAGACTGGAAATTCTGGGAAGCACAATGCCCAAAATGCATTTCTGTTTTCAGAAAGCAGAAGAAAAACAACATTCAAACCCCATGCAAGAATATGTCTACAAAATCCAGTAAGACAGAAGAATGGCTCTGCTGTTCTGCTACTGTTGCTACCTTCCTCAAAACGTGAAGTTGTATTTGAGAGACAAACTCCACATACACCATAGCAAAGAATGACCACCGATGTAAAGATCTGGATTAGCTCTTGTAATTGTCATGCTGAGATGAAGGCTTCAAACATTTTGGTTTTGCACTTTTATGCAGTATGATCTTGTAATGTAATTTCTCTGGAAATTTTCTAGTCTGATAAGAGCAGCAGCCAGCAGCTGAAGTTTGAAGTACTCATTACCATCTTGTATTATCGCAGACTATTACAGAGGAACTCATCCAAAACCCACAAGGCTGATGCAGTGTTAGGATAGCACTCTGCAAGAGCATTCACAAGCACATTTTCGTTGAATACATTTCTGCTTGGGTCACAGCTCACTCTTGGCAACAGAAGACATCCTGGTTTGACCTCTTAAAAGCAAAAGTAGTTATTTGAAGAAAATTAATGCAGTGAATTAGCCGGATATGAACAATGCATAAAGTGAAAAGAGGAAGATAAATGCCATGTGCTCAGCAGATAATAATACTCAGATTCTTAGCTTGACAAGCAAAACTGAAATAGCTATTTATACTACAAGAAACACAAGTGACCAAAAGCACTTCCTTTCAGCCTAGAGCTCCTAATGTGTCCAGTAGCTAAAAAAGAATTCCTAAATGCCATTAATTCAGTTCTGGCATGTGGACTTCAAACTACAAAGAAGTTAATCCTTTCTTCTTATTTATCTGTCCATCTATCTATATCTTTACTTACAATTTACTGAAGCTTGCACAGTACATTCACATCAGAAAAACATAAAATAAGGAAAGGGGAGTGAGGATAAATCAGTCGAAAGGAAGAAGATTTGTAGTACCTCTAATCGCTGTATCCTTCCCTTGAAGAACATGAACAGGGAGGAATTTGGATAAGCAGATTCTTTTTTTGCAAGAATTTCTTTTGCCTCTTTCAACCCTGCCTTGTTATCGCTACCATCAAGGGCAAAAAAGGGACGAACAACTGTGTGGTACCACAACAAAGCTAATCTGAAAGAAACATAAGGGTAAAAAGGATTACAGCTCATAAACAGAATTTCAAGGACAACGTTCCACACAAGCAAATTTTTTAAACTATTCTGAAAGACAAAGATATGAATCTTTTCTTATACAACCTGGCTTTAAAATAACACTACTGCCATCCATCAATGTACTTCTAAAATTGCACCTGAGCATATGATTCAGTACACATTACCCAGAGGCAAAGTAACAATCTAGCTGAAGCAGCTGAGCTTTTAGAATTCTGTAGATTTTAAAAAAGAAAAACCCATAGGAAAACTTTGAAAATAAAGTATTTTTTCAAGAGGAGAAAAAACAAACAAAACAAAACATCAGCAAACACTCCTGAAATCAATGTCACAAAGAAATACGTCCGGTGTACAGAAGGGCAGACAACTACACGGCCTACATTGCTACTGGAAACAAGGACAGAGCATAAAGATTTCCAAGACCATCTGAAGGAGCAAACATTTCAAAATGCCATTTTTCTTGCACAGAAGGAGAAAGAACAAATAATAAACAGGAACATTTCATGTTAAGTTTTCTTAATCAATCAGAAATACAATTCTCCTCAAGAAGAGACTTTAGCTCTGCTGACAATGTTTCAAAAATGACATCTGATGGTACCTGCAGTAGGTCCATTAATAGAAACAGTAATTTGGAGATAATGGAATAACAAACCCATTTATAAGGGTAGTTTACATTTGGTCTGGCTAACATTTCACCTGACAAAGAATGCAGTATGAAAGCTTGGGAGAAAAAAAAAAGAGTACATAAAAAAACACGCCTTTAACAAGACAGCAATGGAACATTCCATTTTACTCAGATGCTAAATTTAAAAAAAAAAAAATTAAAAAAGATCTTTGGCTGATAGTAAGATAAACAGCCAAGTGAGATCAGTGACTCATACAAAATAGTATGCTCTCAATAGCAGAGAATATCACTCAGATAAATTTACTCAGCCTTCAGGGGATGCTTTTATTTACTCTGTTGGCATATAAATTAGTAGACATTAGAATAGCAGGTAATAAAGAATACAGCAAAATAATGACACAATCCTCAAATATGTGAATAACTAACCGCAGAACAATCTCTTACAATAGTGATGAATTTACTAAATCTCAGCATGTTAAACAACAAAGTACAAGTTTATTTTACCTGCTGTTGTTTCCTTTAAAGCAACATGACTTTTTGCTTTTGACTTTTTTTCCAGTTACTTTTAGTACTAAGTTATCTACCAAAGCATTTCAATATAGCTACTCACGTAGCTAAAGGGGCCTTCATGTCCTTACTTTCACTTGCATACATCAGTGAAGAAAGCCCCTGTAGGCGGTCTCCAGGAAAACCCAGCAGGTTGATGATTTTGAGCAGGTTTGGGGGCACCATGGATATGCAAAGATGAAAAAGTCCATATCCAAAGCTAACAGCACCTTTCAGTCTGTTTAGCGAATCCTCCGTTACACCTTCTGCAGCAATATGATTATCATTTGCAGCATCAGAAGTCAAGGATTCCTGAGTTGTTTTCTTCTGATATATTTCCTGAAGTGTATTAATGTCCGTATAGCACTTATTGTAAATTTTCCAGGCTTTTCGGAGTATCCACCCACCTTTTATGTATGCTACAAATCAAGGAAAAAACATATTTCAAGGACATATCTCAGAAGTGGAACACAGTAAGTAGTACATGCTATTCTGCAAATCCTGGGGTGCTCTCTCTATTTGCATAAACTGCCCATCTAAAAGATTCTGTAATAGCTACTGGGGAGGGATCTTTCACACTGTGCACTATAAACTTGAGTGCTTTTCAGCAAGAAACCTTGAAACAGTATGCAACTGAAATGGACTTTCCTTCAGCTATGTAGCAGCACAACTATCAGAGACACAGAAATTACAGAACTTAATGCTGAACCCTGCTCCACTATAGAGCGGAGGAGATGAAATAACTGCCTGGCAAAAAAGAGAGAATCAAAACTGAAAGAACAGATCACACATCTAAGTCTAAATGATGTTAAAAGACAGCTGATAGCAAAATACTATGAAATCCCCTTCCTTTGAGTTAGAGAGTAAGATTTTCAACACCATCACTTCCTTGACCTTCATATGAACATAGCAACTTAAGAGAAGGAAAAAAAATCCTAGAAAAATTAAAGCATAGATTTTATGGTTACCAAATGTTTTTGAAATGCTTTACATCCTCAATTTCAAATGAAAACTGTCTAAATTTTCCTAAAGATCTGGCTTTAAGTATCCTCAGTTGAGAATGAGAGAATTATCAGTCAGATTACACTCTTCACAGGAGGGTAAAGAAATGCATGACACCAGAAGACAAAGATGTCCTATCTGCCTATTTACCAGCATTCATCGTGGATAAAGGCAAGTGGTAAATAGAAAAAGAATCCCCACATAATATACTTGTAGAAGGTAAAGTAAAAGCAGACATAGGCATCTTCTCTGTGATAGAGCCCTGAACTGCAGTGACAAAGGATTTAACTAAAAACAAGAGGAAAGAAAACCATGGTTATAGCATGTGTATAGTAGTGTTGTAAGCAGATACCAACAAATTTGCAGGGGCTGGTGTTATAACTGATGCCAGAATTAGATCATAACAGGTGGGGTATGTCAAAGAAAAGGAAAATGCTAAAAATACCAAACAACAAAACAGAGATGAAGCTGACTTGATATTCATACGAAATTTCACTGAGGAAGACTAAAAAATTTGCTTGTGATAAAAGAATTCTGTCAGAATGAACTGAAAGTATTAAAAAAAAAAAATAATCCTCTACCTTGAACTCCATAATAAAGTCATATAATAAAAAATGCAAGCCCCTGGCATGATTCAGCTGTGTTACAAGACTAACATTACTTCAATTCTAAGCAATTACATAATTTTTTTGGCTGCACAGAATATTTTAAAGGTTTTGTGGTTCACCACAAGATGAATACACATACAACTATGCATAGCAAAGTGGCAGACAAATAATTAGGAAAAATCCACATTTTACTTATACTACAGATAATGTTACTGCTAACAGATCACTACTGTGTTCTGATGCATGGAAAGGAATTGATGTGAGGATAAAAAATGTAGTTTTAGGTTCTTCATGCACTGTCACTAACTGATCACTAACACAGAACAGTCCTAATAGATTTGATATGATAATATAAAAAAATTTTTACTGACAATCTGATCTGAATGTCACCTATTGATCTTTGTTAGCATTAATCTGTGAATGTGTTCACTTTGTGTATGCTCTTAACCTTAAATTCGTGGATGAAAGCATGTTTTAAGATTATGCAAAAGATCCATGAGGGAAAGAGAATGCTACAAACAGCTCTGCAGTTGAAATGAGGGGGTTTGTATTCAAAATGACAGGATTGACCTCTTTGGCATGCAAGGACGCACATTGGTGACCAAGGAATAAAAACTGATTCAGCAGTTCCATCTTTACCACACTTCGTTTAGAATTACTTTCACTGGCAGCTTGTAATTTCCCTGAGTTGTCAAGAACATAATGCACATGTCATCATTTTGGGTCCAATTTAGCCTGAAAACTGTTCGGCAACAGATGGCTCCCCCCCTTTCTCTCACACATAAAGAATGGAGGAGAAAGGATAGAGAGATTCGGGAGTTTGAAGAATCTAAGCTACTTTCATGAACTATTAATAATAAAACAAAAATTAAAACACTCAAATACAGTATATACAAATCTGTGTTAAGCTCCCAGGGTGACATCACCAGTAGTGACGGAAGTAGTGGGGAAGAGAATCTATCCAACCTATCCAAGAAAATTCAGTTGAATATGATTCTTTGTAGGAAAAAGCAGAAAGCTGTAATCTGTAGCAACTCAAATTTATGATACTAGTACCTAGACAAAGGCAGAACAACATATCTGCAAGTGCACCAGTCTTGGAGTGTTTCAAATGAATTGCATTCTTTCTTACAGACAATCACCTTTACTGATGGTCACATCACCACTTTATGACTGAGCTTTATTGAAAGGTATTATGCAAAAAATTTATCTAAGCATTAACACCACATCACACCTGACAACTCCTGCTTTACAAAGGAGAGCACAGCCAAGTAGACTTGACAGTCTGCTACAATTATTTGTCTTTGCAGACGATCTATCATGGAGAGAGGGGATTTTCGTCCATCAACCTGTATTGGAACACACAAACACAGAGCACAGAAAACATCAGCAAAGATAACACAGAATACTCATCTAAACATGACAAATAGAAATTCCAAAATTAACTACAACTGGTAGGATTGCTGCTAAATTAGCTCAGCATTTTGAAGTTCAAAATTTTACTACAAGTTTTTCTGACAGCTCCTACCAAGCAAGCTCCTACACTTGGAAAACATTACATACACGTTATCAATTATTTTTGTTAAGATTCTATAAATAACTGAGAATAGATTTAAATTTTGTTCAATTACTACTAAATAGATCAGACATGCAACTAAGATTTTTAATAGAAGAGCACAGAAGGGGATATATGACAAGTGGCAGGGAAAGTACAGCACCTCAAGATTAGAGAGTTAAGTTTGTCCAGTTCAACACTTTTTATCAAGTAAGCAAATTTTGAAAAGAAATGTCTCCTTTTTCTGTTGTAGACCTGCTATGTCACACCAGGCAGACCACTTAATGTTTCTATAATACTTTAATTACTTCACAACCTACATGCTTTATTCGGATTTCTTTGTTTAGAATGAGAAATTGAAAAATAGCAGGAAAGGACCCTAGGAACATGCCCAGCACATAGTACCACACAGCCTCAATTTCACAACTTCTGAACATTACTAGAGCACACATTAATTAAACTGAGACTCAACTAGACTGCCTACAAGCTTCATAAAAGTAAATATAGAAGGTCACTGATTTGAGGTGGTAAGAAAGTAACTGCTAATATCAACACAACCTGCTGCTTTAGAAGATGAAACTCTGCATATTTTATACTTTAAAAATACAAGCAAAATATTTGACTTATTTTCTAAATTTATTTGATACCAAATTCAACTGCTCTTCACATATCAAAAATAATATTTTCAAATTGCAAAGATGACACATAGGAAATTTACAGAAATATTTATCTAATACTCAATTGCATATTTTGAAAATAACATTCTTACATTCTTTTTAATTTTATTCTTGATTATTTCAATAACTCCAGCTTCTTCACTTTCACAAAGCTTCTCTGTAGCCTTTAAGTCGTCGCATGCCAGTTGCATCTTCTCTTCTTCAAATGTCATCATGGCATTCTACCAAAATCCAAACAGATTTCAATTATAAAAAAATCATAAACATTTTTTATTTCTACAAAAGCTATGATTAAAACTTGACAGTGAAACTTACTTTCTTGTCTTAAAACATATTAATACACACATGGAACATTACACATAGTTCTACACAGAAACATGACACAAGAAAGTTGAGAGCTTTACTAAAGTTTCAAGACAAACTGGAACATACTAAGTCTTATGCCCTATTCTTAATAAAGATTCACAGGTAGTCATAGTGAGCATGTTATTACATAATATTAGCAGAGGAAAAATATTAATTGATTTTCAATTATAGATATCAAGTTGTGATTTGCATCTGCACAGAGAAATTACAGTTTAACTCCTCCAGAGGCCTCCAAAGGCAGAAACAATGAAGAGTTACCACAGTTTTCAAAATAACCACTAAAATTCCTGTATAGGTAGGAAGAATAAAAATCATCCAACTCCCAACTACTGCTGAACCAATTTAGAAAGAATTCCAGGACAATTAACTTTTCTCTTGCTGCTTTATTAAATGAATGTTTTGAATGACACAGGCACACTAAGTGCTGCTACTGCTATGTTTAGAACAGTAGCTAAGCAAGATATTTTCAAGATCCACTGATGCTGCACTGAGATGTTACACTGGTTCAGTGCATCAATTTAGACAACCAAGTCTGAGAGATTTTCCCTCTTTTCTACCTCCTCTTCACCGACTTAAAAGCAAGCATATGCCCCAGGCTGTCTCCTAACCAAAACGCTTTTCCATATTGCATAGTATACAGGCCCTAGAGAAAAATAATTAATTTCATTTACAACTTTGCTCTGTCTTGCATATCATAATAAATTCTGTCTTTAAAAAGAGTAGTACAACCTAAGATTAAGCAGCAAAGTCAAAATAAGGACAGTCTAAAAAACAAGATACAAAAATTTTCCAATACACTTTCTCAGTTTTTATACAGGCTATTGTCATTTTTAATCCATCAAAAAAATAAGAAAAGCATTTAAAGAACATAACTTCTTATTAAAATAATACCCCTATCACTCATGTAAGAGAGAGTTTTATTATGGCTCTTTTAATGGAACACATAAATATTTCATACATTTGGAAAGCTGAATCAAAAAACCTTTACTTACTATTTAAACCACATGTATAAACATTTTTATGTAACAATGACCTGTTTTCTAGCCACATTTAATCTAAAATTTGAAAAAATAATTCTTGTTAAAAAAAACAAGTTAGAGCATCCACTATTAGGTGATGCATATACAAATACTAACCACAAGGAAAGAGATGTATACTCTCCACTCCCAGTTTACTCACCAAGAAACTGACAAAACTGGCTCCAAAGCTCATTAATGGGCTATGGTTTCTGTAAAGAAAACAAAAGGCTGTAACAAAATTTGCATGTGTTTACTGTGTGCAAATCAATATTGCTTTCTCAGTTTTAACAAGTAAAAGAAATCTTGGGGGCATTGTATCAAATTACAAACAAATGTTCTGACATTCTGCAAGATCCAACAGAAACAGAAAACAAAAAACTTCATAGTTTTTACCAAAGGGGTGCATTTAATAAAAGATATATTGAATATAGCTTTTAAAAAAGAAATTCAAGTATTAAGCCCTTAACTGGAGATATTTTTAGAGACAAGTGCTGCCATCAAAACACTTTCAGTGCAGTTTAAAAATTAATTAAGAGCTTTGAAAAATTAAAAATCCATTACTTTTTGTGATCCATCACAATGATCTGCATACAAGCGCTAACAACTGTGTTATAACTGGTTCTATTAAGAGATTCCCACTTCTCCCTCTTCCTGTAAATTTAAGTTAATCTGCTCAAATTTCAGAAGAATGTATAGGTCATATAACCTAAGTTACTGGAAATATAAAGTTCTTACAAGGTTTACAATTTTACCACTGCTTCCTTTCAAGCCCAGACTACATATCTTGCTGCATTCTGTGGAATAGTTTGAAGATGTTTCACCTATTCTTTTTGCAGGGATATTTCAAAAGGGTGACATCAAGTGCAAGATCAAAAAATGTAAGCAGACAAAATCTTGCTAATATATGTGACAGACTTCAAGCTTTAGGGCTCTTGTAGTCAAACAGGCCAAAAGGCTCCAGCAATAGTGCATAAAGGAAATTTAAAAAGTAATTAAAAATATAATTTCAGGATCTCAGCAGTACTACTAATCCAAACTGTTCAACAGTCCATATAAAAATATCACTAATGCAGTAAGGATAAAAATACATATGGCACTCCAGAAAAACTGACATTCAAGACAACGAAGAAGTAATGTTTGTGCTATAGCCACATTGATTGCTACAGTATAGCACTTCTGCTGTTTCCAATATAATCAGGCAAACATCAGATTTAAAGCAGAATTTTAAAACTGGGGGAGCACTTGAAAAACACTGAGAAGATAGCATGTTGCTTATCACAACACAAATGTCCAATAGTGAAAATGTATTATAACAGAAAAGATTAATTTTGAAGCAAGTCACCAATATCCTTCTCTCTCCTTTTTAACTTTCTGATAGATAAAGCAACGACATGAACAAGAAGTAAATTAAAGAAAAGCAGGGAAGATAAGGAAAACAAGTTAGAACAGAAAAAAACTTCCTGTTTCATATACATCACTCAATTCTGGATACAAAAAGAAACGGAAGATGGGCAGAGCTTACCACTGCTTACCACTATTTTTTAAAAAGAAAAATTGGTTGGGTTTTTTCCTCTTTGCTGGCAGACCATCAAGAACAGTTGCCAGTAAAAGACTCTACTATCGAGTACCTGAACTGCTCTCTACCAACAGCTGCTTTACACACTGCAGCAATGAGCTACATGGTTTGTACTTGCTGCAGCTGGCACATGGCAGCATTAACTAGTGCTGCAGAGGCTCTCTCATCATCAACCCACAAGGTGTGTGAAACCCATTCAGCAGCCAGTCTTACCATCCTGTTCTACAGCACATAACCTCCACTGAACACTTCAAGGTCACACATACTGCATTTACCATCAGCCAATAGATCAGTCAGAACAAGGAATTTTTATCCTTATGCCCTTATGTATGAAGCTATTGGAGCGGGTCCAGAGGAGGGCCACAAAGATGGTCAAAGGGCTGGAGCAACTGCCCTACGAAGACAGGCTGAAGGAGTTGGGGTTGTTCAGCCTGGAGAAGAGAAGGCTCAGAGGCAACCTCATAGTAACTTACCAGTACCTGAGGGGGTCCTACAGAAAGGCAGGGGAACGAATTTTTAATATGATATCGGATGGGAGGACTAGAAACAATGGAAGTAAATTGGAAGGGGGTAGATTCAGACTTGACATAAGAAAGAAATTCTTTACAGTGAGGGTGGTGAAACACTGGAACAAGTTGCCCAGAGAGGTTGTGGATGCTCCCTCTCTGGAGGTGTTCAAGACCAGGCTGGACAAGGCACTGAGCAGCCTGATCTAGTGGGAGGTGTCCCTGCCTATGGCAGGGGGGTTGGAACTCGATGATCTTTAAGGTCCCTTCCGACCCAAACTGTTCTATGATTCTATGATAAGTTGCACCTCAACCATACTTTCAACAATACGAAAAAAAAGGAAACCAATTATGTTTCATTTTCAAGCTTTCGTAGATCTACCTACACAGAGAAAGCAGTTCTGGGAAGACAAAGCAGGCAGGCATTTTTGGATAATTAATCTTCCACACAGAATTCATTCAGAACAGATTTTTGTCAGAGAAAGACTGCTTATCAGAGTGAATTTTAAAAAGCAGACCATTGAAGTCTTTCACTATAACCAGAACACCAGAAATGCATAACATAAGAAACAGTTAATCAACAAGATTCCAAAAACACTCTCCTTGAGTATTAAGCTTCCATCAACACTGAAAAAATTTTACTTCACTACCAGGAATGAATCCAAAGATATTCTTTGGATATCCACATAGCTATAAAAAATTTATTAGCAAAATTACTTAAGTATTACACACTTACTAAAGCTTTACAAAAGACCAGCGAGATTGTGGGGCGTTTTCTACCATGAAACATGCATAAGCAAATCACAGCCATTGGAGCCTAGTATCAAGACATTTCTTAGGAACTGACAGAAAAGATACAAAACATAAAAACAAATTAAATATAGTGGAACTTTTTTATTAATAATAAAACCATTGCATTTGAAGACATTTAAGTTCTAGACTATTTTAAATTCTCTATGAAATTATTTTAAAGAGCTTCAGCTTGCGGAAACTGAAGCTTTAAAAAAATTTTAAAAGCCAGATAAATCACTTTAAGAAGGAAATGTTTCCTGTCCAGAGGAACAAAATTTTCAAACCCAACAACCCGAGCAATGGCTATATTTGTGAGTGAAACCACTAAAACCGATTAAACACTAACATAGTTGAGAATCAAACAGCATACATACACTGTTTCATCAATTCAATAGATGCACTCGTTTGGCCATACTAGTCGAACAGTTTTTAAAATTTAATTTTCAAGATTAAGAACCTGTTCTTAAGAGTGTAAGTGCATAAGTGTGAAGGTGTCAATATTTAAATATACATTCTTAAAGCCTTAGTACTTCTTTTTGGTAAATTTTAACACTATTAAAAGATGAGGCAGCTAGTTACACTTGAGAACCAACTGGTCTTCAAGATCAGAAGAAGATAATGAAGTACTTACTACAAGCAGTGAAACTTTGGCTAAGCATTTTAACATATATTTGTCCAATTAAAACTGAGAATACTCATCCTTCAAAACTACTTCCCCATTTGAAGTCTGACATTCACAGCTCACTGTTTACAATTCTTCTACTATGATTAAAGACAAATACAAAAAAAACCCTACATAATTCTACTCTGAGATCACCACTAGCTGTAACACACCAGTTCATATGCTGCAGATTAGTCCTTTTTAAGTTTCAGTCACTCTGTCTATAAAAAGCATTGTCATTACAGCACATATGGGCTGCAGCACATTAGGACCGTGAAGCAAGAAAACATGATGCATAGTATAACACTGTGTCAGGGAGATGCTTCTGGTGAGACCCTGGGGTTTGGCAATCAGCACATGAAAACTTTATTGCACAAGCTACTCACACAGAGGAACTGTGTTATCACTAAACAAAATAAGGAACACTTCTAGCATACTCCTATGTAGTCACTGGGTGAAGATCATGTAGCTGCAGCTTCACAGAAGGTCCCTTGCTAATGTAATTTCAGTGTTTAAACCCCATCTGAAACAACAGCCATGTTTAGTGGTCAATCTTTGCAAACACTGTGTTGACCAATAAATTCAACTGTTTAGGGTTATCTTTTCCTAAGAACAAGGAAAAAAGTCTGTAATGGTACATACTGCTGTCCCAGTAAATGGTAAGATACGACTAATGAGAACATAAGGTTTCTAAGAAAAACACAATTCCACGAAAACAGCCCTTGGTTGAAGCTCCTTGTGACTCTTACTATCAAAAAATTTTACAGCTTTTGATAGATACCAAAAGGTTGCTCAGACACAAAAAAAATGAGGAGGCACTTGAGAAAATACGAACAGCAAACCAAGGGCCATATTGATGTGACAGGAGTTATGGAACTGAATACAAACACTGGAACACTGCACTACTCAAGTTGTCCTCGTTACTTTGAGGTAATATCCTTCATTAATAAAAATGTCAAGACTTCTAACTACACTAAAGATGAAGAAAACTTCAGTTTTCAGATATATCTTCTAAAATACTGTTTGCTTCTCACCTATTAAACTAGGACTCTGAAGATATCTTTATTATAAGAAATTGTGCTATTAATATAATTTCTACGAGATGCTAGGGTAGAATGTTGTACATATCAAGAGCACTGAAGCAGACCCTTCCTCCAGGTACAGTAACTGGTATTTACAGCACATGGCCAAGATTACTTTCCTGGACAAACAGTAACAGCTTAGCCAATATTGTTTAACTTGTCAACATTTCTGAGCTCCTGAAGTATATCAAAACAAAACCAAAGTGGATCACAAATGAGTGCACTAGCAACCATAAAAAGTCTTGACAAAACCTGTATCTTTCACAAAGTTAATCTCTTCAGTGTTAAAATACCTGCTTAGTATCACACCTCTTCTGCCACCTCCACCAAATTTGAGTTGTTACTTCAGAGTTACAAAGCAAGATTTTTGTTGAGCTTTCTGTCATCTGCCCTTGGACTTCCAACTACCACATTTTTCTCCACAGGACAAAAAGGTCTCAGCCTACCTATACCCTTTTATCACTGTTACTATAACATGCACTGCCTAGCCTTGAGCAGTGAAATCTTGCCTCACTAAGGTACTTGCTTATTACACATTTAGAGAAGTGCTGCTAAAAATCACTTTCCTGTATGTAACTCTCCTTTCCATACACCCATCTAGCAGTTGCTTGTCTACTACTGCTGCAATAAAACTAAAGCACACAGGGTTGCCACCAGGACATTCCTGACTTTCTCTCACACCGTCAATCAAGATGCCATCATCCTTCTCCTGACTTGCATCAGTTCCCATTCAGCTGTCCTTAACTGTAAAGAAGTGAAACATCTACTACATACTTCATTATTTTTTCTTGAGGTTCATTTGCTGAGGATAAACAAGAATTTCAGCAGCAGTTCGACATTCCATAATCCACCGGCTGATCAATGCTGGTTTAAAGTTGTCTCAACTTGTATATGGGACAAAAGTATTCTGAGTCACAGAAATCATTATAGATTCAAACATCTATCAACAATGGAACTTCTGATCCATTACTGAAGTTTGCATGTCTGTTAATACATACAATGTAATGTCATAACTTTAAAAACTGAAGTTTTAAAAGTAACTATACTAATCTTTTTTTATCACTTTCACATTTGCCTTAACTTTCCAATCTTTTCCATGCTCTGCTTTACGCTAGCAGATTGTACAGTGTATTTTCCTACACTGACTCCACTCTTCAAAACACAGAACAGTTAGAGTTGGCAGAAACACTTAAAGATCATCTAGTTCCATCCCGACCAGGTTGCTCCAAGCTCCCTTGAACTTGACCTTGAACACTTCCAGGGATGAGGCATTCAAAATTTCCCTGGGCTAGCTGTTTCAGGGTCTCATCACCCTCACAGTAAAGATTTTTTTCCTAATATCCAATCCAAACCTACCCTCTTTTAGGTAAAAACCACTCCCTCATAATCCTATCTCTCTACTACCTGATATAGAGTCCCTTACCATCTTTCCTGTAGGGTTCCTTTAAGGACTGGAAGGCCATAATAAGGTCTCCCTGGAGTCCTCTCCAGGGTGAGCAACCCCACATCTTTCATTCTGTCTTCATAGGAGAGATGCTCCAGTTCTCTGATCATCTCCATGGCACTCTTTTCTGAACAGGTCTACATCCTTTTTATGTTGGAAGTTCCACAGCTGGATGCAGTACTTCAGGTGAGGTCTTACCAAAACAGAATAGAGGGGGGAAAATAACCTCTCTTGACCTGCTGGCCACACTTCTTTTGATGCACCTCAGGATTCAACTGGCTTTTTGGGCTGAGAGTACACATTGCCAGAACATGCTGAGCTGCTTTTCAAGCAACACTCCCAAGTCCTTCTCCTTAGAGGTGCTCTCAATTCACTCTCCGGCTAGCCTCTACTTGTACTTAGGAATTCCCTAAACCACGTTCAGGAGTCTGCATTTGGCCTAGTTACACTGCATGAGGCTAGCATGGACCCATCTCTCTAGCTCCCTCTTGGTGACACTCCTTCCCATCAGTGTGTTGACCAAACCACATAACTTGGCAATTCCACTGTTCATGTCACTGGTAAAGATATTAAGCAGCACAATGTATTTTGGTTACAGTCACATTTCCTCTATATCACTTTCATTTTCTTCTTTGGAGATGACCTTATTACATACATTTTACTTATACATCTTGTATAATTTCTTTTTATTCAGATGTAGGCTTGAAAATTTCATCAAGCCTTCCCAGAAGCTGACACTAAGAGTCAAACGTTTCCCTCAGAGGAAATAGAAGATTGCTGTATTTCTTGAAAGATAGAACTCCTGGTCTTATGATTTATGTTATGAGTCAACATTAAGCTAAAAAGCTCCTGATTTTGACACTGTCTTCTCCCCTCCTAGTTGGAGGAAGTTTTAAAATATTTTTTGAATTGCAAATACTCTTAAGAAATTAGGAATCAGGAAAAAAATGCTTTTTTTAAGTTTTTTCTTCTCTTTAAAATAGGAATCCATAAAGCTAGAAGAGGAAAAAGAACACTCCAATTCCAGCTTTCTTGATAGTGTCAGGGTGGTTCACCAAAATGACACCATCCGACAGGCTGGCTGTGGGCTCAATCTTCAATGTCTATATCCTTGGTTAACCTCTGTGTCTATTGCAGTTTTCAGAGGTACTCAAAAGATTGAACTGATGAGAACTAGGATGGTACCATCAATGTTAAAGCTGAATAGAAAGACTGATTCCTGACAATTTCAAACATAAGTTAGCACTGTGGGTACCTGACACATCTACAAGCATTAATAACAGTAGGGCTGTCTGTTGCAGAGTTATGAAAATATTACATCAATTGGTATTTGATTCATGTTTGGAGCACTGTCACTGCTAGCAGGTGAAAGGTATAAAAAAATAAACTCATGAAAACAGAAATGCAGATGTCAATGCTACTTCTGGATGATTTTTCAAACCCTCATATCTACCCCAAAATATGATTTAAAACCAGTTACAAACTACTTCTGACAAATCATTTACTGCTTTACAGTGACAGTCAATGCAGTTCCAAAGACATGTGGTATCTGAAACACAAGAAAAACACTCATTTGACTTTTCTGGACTCTAAATACTTACGTATGAGCCTAAACACAAAAAACCAAAATAATAGTCTCCCATTCCCAACACAGAAAGAGTGGTTCCATAGCCAATGACTTCAAATTACCTCTTATGTACACTCTTTCAAAAGCAAGAGTTTCCTATTGTGATTATATATACAAAACACAGCTGCCATTTCTACCTTGGTTTCCAGCTTTCAAATATGACTCATATTAGGCTCATCAGCTGGCCTTTCTGGAAGTGACAAAAATGCAGAACAACAAAGAAAGAAATGGACCCAGCTTGCTTTGGAATGACAGCTGTCCTTAGCCTCACTGAGGCTGCCTGCTGATCCATAAAAATTGCAGCATTGATTTATATTTCACAAGTTCATTTAGGTAGTGAATGAATTAAAAAAAAATCAAGAGTAATAAAAAGCAAAAGCAAAACCAGTTTTTAAATGGTTTTAACTAGGTTAAATGATGGGAGTAACAAAACCAAAGTTTTGCTGAACAATTGAGCTCCCAAATAGTCTTGCAGATTCTTCAACAGTTCCCACAAGAAAAAAATTTCCATTCTTCACTTCATCTGGTAACTGAAAGCTTCTAAAACAAGCGCAAAACTACCTAGGCAGAAGTCTAGAATTAACACTTTCTATAAGAAATGTCACTTGAAACAAGATAACACATACTTGCAATACGTTCAAAAAGCTGCATTTAATCAGACATCTTCGAGCTCCAACAGAGCTAATTACACATCCATATTAAATTATGGAGAGCTCCCAAAAGCTGCTCATTTGGCTTACCATTCAGGATGAGTTCTACTTCATCATTTCAAGGGTGCATTAACAAAAAAATTTCAGGCTGTATGCAGAAAAACATACAATATCATTACTTAAGCCCTTGTAGGAAGAATAAACAATAAAGACCTCACTGGGAAGCTGAGTATACTTTGTTGCATCTTCTCTCCTATGTCTAATGTAAAGTTTATGCAGCTAATCCATAGCTCAATAAAGGTGTTTTTGTTCATAGCAAGAGAAACCCTGCTACAAATTTTGGGATAAGCCAGACCGGGCTGGAGATTTAACCTGTCACTTGAAAATTAAGACACTTATTATCAAATTACAAATCACAAAAGCACTTTATCTAATGAAAGAATTCTTATTTATTTCATGCAAGTAATGTTTAAAGGTCAAGGTCAAACAGGACACCGAACCTAAAGGTACTTTCTTGATAAAAATCAAACAGATAAATGCCCGCACCAGGGAAAAAGATAAACTTCTGCATTTAAGAAATTCCTCCTGATAAACTGAGATAACTGAAGGAATTATTAGAAGATATTCTTCAAAGGATAATTAAACTGCACTTTGAATACAGGAATCTTAATTTTACTCCCCAGCATTACTGTCCATTATAAAAATATCACACATTTAGAATTTCTACACTACTTTCAGATTCACATCACTAAGAGAAAGCAGCAGCACGACACAACAAAAAGCTGAAAGGAAACCTCATCAAGTGTTCCTTAACTGTTGCCACAAAAAAATCCACAACACAAATCCAACCAACCAAAACCAACAGGTTCCTTGGATACGATGAACAATTGATAACTCCAACACACTTCATGAAGTAAGTAACTCACTGTGTCCAACTCATTATGAACGTGAGCTGCATATTATGCATATGAGAAATGCAAAACTGGGACCTTACTTGCCACCTGCCATATTCCATTGAGTTCTACATAACACTATTGTGTGCATAACAGAGCAGTATGTGCTAAGGACAGAATGAAGTGTTAAACATTAGACTGTGGCAGGTACACAGTGAAGTTATTGTTCCATTATTGCTAAGGGGATTTCTTTTTAATTTCTCTCACTCCTCCCACTCCACCTCCGAACATCCTTTCTGTAAATAAGATTTAAGTACTTAAGTACAACATCACTATGTAGCACTCTTTTAAGTCAAAGCCTCTCTTTAATCATGCAGACAACAGCAGTATACTGCACATGAATTATTTAGCACGTATGCGCAATTACAGTAGCTCAAGCTTGCATGGAAGGCATATTACTTCCCAGCCTAAAAAAGCAAGGACAGGTACGGGCAATCTTTTCTTTGAGACTGACTTACACAGCTACGTTAACGGTGCGCGCTTAACGTGCAAACCCAGGCGTGATGTATGCTGGGATTACGAACATAATCTTGCAGCCCCAAGGTAATCACAGCGGCGGCAGCAGCAGCATTAAAGGACCCTCCGCCACTCTCCGTTTCGTAGGCTCACACCAGCATCAAAATCACACACAGCCATCGGAGTGAAACACTCCATCGCCACCACCCCTCCCTCCCCCCGCGCCCCACACTCCTGGAAACGCCCGGGGCGCACGCATGCCTTTATACACATATCTTCTCGACAAGCACCCAAGGTACACGGGGACTCACCGACCCCCGCCCAGGCTTTCCCCACCCCTTTCGCAGGGGTCAGTAAAGAGATACGACGATTGGTGTAAGAAGGGGCTGACCTCCACGATCAATATGATCTGCCAGAATCCGTTTATTGAGAGCATGAGACAAGCTTATATACAGTGCTGGCTACTTATCAATGCTACTAACATACTGATTGGTTACAGGTTACATTCTTGCATTAATGTCAGACCCTCCTCTTAGAGTTCTTCTGCCAACACACAAGGCCGTTGTTATCTTGCTCATTCTTGACTCCTTCTTAGTTCCCACCGCATAGAGGACTCTTTCCCAAAACAATGGAAGGCATAAACAAGCTCCAAGGCCTCAGGTGCCTCAGGCCCTGAGCTGAGCAGTTGTTAACCCTTTATGGCCTGTGCCCATACTGCAACAGGTCAGCGCCGCAGAGACCCCGCGAAGCGCATCCACTCCCGGAGCCAGGAGGGTGAATCAGACTGAGGCGGCAACCGGGGGGTGCCGACCCTCCCGGCTTCGAGCAGGGCCGGGCTGCTCCCCCCGATCACCCCCTGCCCTGGGCGCCGGACCCTGAGGCACCGCCGCCAGCCCGGGGAGTGAAAGGCGCCGCCTGAAGGAAAGCGGGGCCGGCGCGGCCGCGCAGGTGTGACAGGGACAGGTGCGCGGAGGCCGGGAGGAGGCAGATAGAGAAGCGGGTGCATGGGCTACCTGTATTTCTTGAAGAGCTGGTCGGACTCGCGGAAGCCGTTGTTCAGCAGCATGTTGATGCCGGCCAGCGCCAGCTCCGAGTCTTCGATGGGCAGCGGCGCATCCCCGTCCTCCCGCCGCGGTGGCGGCTGCTCGGAGCCGGCCATGACGCTGAGGAGGGCAGCGAAACCCCGCTGGCTCCCTTCCCCCGCCCTATCTACCCACCTTAGATCTATCTAATCTACCTCTCCGGCGGCCTTCACCAGACGCCGCCTCGGCGTGCCCGCCGCTGGGCTATACTTCACCCGTACCCCCGTCCGCCCGTTCGCCCGCCCAGTGCTGCGGCGACAAGGCAGCCACCTCCCGCCTGCAAACCCTCCAAAAGCAGCGGCGCCCGCCTCGCTACTGAGGCGCAGGCGCTGATGGAGCTGCGCGTGCGCGAGGCGCGGCGGTTAACAGCCGCGTGTAACGGCTGCAGAGAGGTTTGTGTGATGGTGCGTGTGCTGCTGTGTGGAGGTGGGTTTCCTTTCGTGTGGAGGAGCCCCTGCAGCCTCTACCTTCATCTGCCTGGGGACGGCGTGCCTCCGGCACCGTGGGCCCCCGCGGGAGGGAGGTGGGTGCTGATGGCTGGGTTCGGAGGGAGTTGTGTTTAGGTTCCCCCCCCCCCTTTCTTGAGGTTTGTTNAAATTTTTTCCACTTGATGCGGCTTCTTTGCCACCGTACGTGCCTTTTTGGGGGGGCCTAGCACGGGTGGGTGGCTGCTGGGTGGCCGCGGCTCTCTATAGTCCTGGAACCCTTTGTATAGCCCCACGGGGTTTTTGCAGGTGGGATGTGGGAGCTGGGGCCGCGACCACGCTGCACTTGAGAATTTATTAAATCCTTCAATAATAATGTAACTCTCCCTTTTCAGGACCCTTTTCAGGGAGAGTTTCGGTGTTTTTAGTTGGGGTGGTTGCCTGTATTTTTTTCTTAGGTCTTCTTGTCAGGGGCCAGGGTCGTTGTCCACAGAGATTTAAGTTTCTCATTTGTACAGTAGTGACTTTGTGACCTCTCCAGTGCTACTATAGGAAACCAGAGATTTTGAGGAATTTAATCCCCAGCTCTTCTCACGTGCATCCATGTGAGCTTGCCCATGACAGCAAAAATTGGTATTGTAAGTTTGGCTTGGATACAGGCTATAACCTGGCAGGTATTTCCAGGTGCAGGATGGGTGAGGAAGGACACTTCCATCAATGTATATGTTCATTCCAACCCAAAGTGGTCAAGCACCTCATCAACAAAAATACACCCACGTTGCTTTCATTCCTCTTTGTGAGATGAGGTTTTCTCCCTTCATCTAAATTTAGGTGACAACAGACAAAGGCAATTGCGTACAACGTGATCGTGCTTCCTGTCACCTACGGTGGTGCTACAGCTGCTCTTGTAAAAATTGAAGGATCCCTCTTCTCCCCCACTTCCAGTCCCAGAATACAAAAGAATGGGACTATGCTCTACTTTAGTAGCAACACCTCTTCCCTGGTAAAAAAATATCTGGCTTCCTGTGAACCGAATATCAGTATTTCTGCAGGTGTCTTGCAGGAATTGCTGCTGCTGCCTCAGGAACTAGTATGTACCAAAAACCTCTCGAGATACCACTTTTTTTAAAACAATGGCTTGCCTAACGCCTCCGGGAGGCTTCTGAAATCTATCAGGTGTGAACCGGGCCCTTTGGCTGATTCCCTGTTCTTTTGTCTATCTCCTAGTGAGCCGAGCTGGTTGCTCAGAGGGGTGTTTAAAGAACGGACCTGTCTTCTGTTGCAGCACACATCTCCAAAACAGCATGATCTACACAGTGTAGATGTCCTCAGGGGCTTGTAGGAAACCAGCACAGCTTGAATTTGGAATGAAGTGCTCTCCTATGTATTTGCAGGTTATTTGTGGAGTTTGGACTGCAGAAATTCAAGCAGCTTGGCTAAAAGGGAATTGCAGGTTGCAGTTTCACTGCCTTGGTTGTTTGTGAAGACAGACACTGCATTCCAGATGAAAAAAGGAGAAAAAAAATTACTTCTATAAGGTTTTTTTCCCATGCAGGATTATTATGTGTTAGAGTTTCATAGTGGAGCAGTTCATGTCTTTTCCCTTAGTCGTATATAATCAATTGGATCAAGAGGCAATGAATCTTCTTAAAGGTTTCCCTGAATAGTCATCATAGAGGAGGCTAACTCCTACATCCGAGTACCATTTCTGAGGAGCAGCAAAAAACCAAGTCCTTTGAAACACCTGCTCCATTTCCTAGCCTCTGGATTTGAAGAATGGTGTAGGGCTGTGTGCTCTCTGCAGGTTTTTGATCCCATGTGCATGTAGGTAGAATTCTTTCAAGATCTTTATTTTGGCACCCAGCTGCTCCTGACCTTGCATAGGGCTGGCACTGATAATCTGTTTTCTGTAACAAATACGTTTTGAACTGTCTGATAGCTAACTATTAATTTTGAAATTCAAGATATGAATAGCTAAATGAGCTCTCCAGAAACATAGCTCTAAATCTATGGGGAAAAATGGCAGAATTAAGGAGCCTTTCAACTGCTAAAGGAGTGCATTTGAACACTGGTAATGAAGCAGTATGATATCTGCAGTTTGACTTGCACAGCTGAGCAGCAGCAGTTTTACAGTGCCTGTGCTGTTGTGAACTGCACTGGAGCCACATTCTTCTGCAGAACTGGGTTTGAAATCGACAGGGCTGTAGGGCTGTAATTCTCCCTGCCTACTGTGTAATGGCAGATGAGGTCTTGCTGTGGGTCACAGTTTGATTCACACAGAGGATATGGTACTGCTGATTCAGCTTGCTAAAAATGTCTAAGGGAGCAAGGAAACCGCAGCAAGCAGAGCTGCATGGGTGAGTTGTACTTGCTAATCAAAGCTTGTATATACGTCTTTTTTTCTTTCTCCTTAAATTCTTTCTAGCATACTAGCATGGTAGTCAGCCATGAGCTAGAAAAAGTGGCAGTAGTTGAAATAATAGAGAATAAATTATTGCAGAAAAATAAATCTAAAGCATCAGAGAGAAAAGAGTTAAGAACAGACCTATATTAATATTTTTCTTTAATATAATTTTCATACTCTAAATTAGGTCCTACTTGTCCCTGGGCTCTTCTTCACTGTGTCTGGAGGAGGCAATCTAACCTTTTGCTTCTGTGTCAGAGTGCCCTAAATATGATTTTTCTGAGTTTCTTTTTACTTATCTTCTTCCAAAACTCAACCACTGTCTTGGAACACCTCAATATGCCTGGTGCAATTTACAGTTTTTAAGATGGAGATGAAATTTCAGCAGTCTATTTGGAAGATTTAATCATCATTGATAGAGTTAAAATGAGTGCTCATTTAAGTAGAGGAGTAGAATCCATCAGAGTGGAATTAACTTTTTTTCCTTTCAGTAGCAGAAAATATGACTCTGTGTACATAAAGTGCTGAAAATACTAGTTAAAATCATAAGTATGTCTCCTACACTTCAGTCTCAGACACAAACCTGAAGAAGCCTCTTGGAATTTCAAATTACATTTGAGGATTTGCTATTCTAGTGAAATGCCAGGTGTGATCCCACTGTTGGTTATGAGGAGATGTTAGGATCCAGGGAATAGCCAGTTTTCCCACACCAGCTGTCAGAGAGGCCTTAGGGTGTCAGTCACTGCCAATAACAGCTAGCGAATGCAGAAATGTGTCTTCCTTTATTGTATTTGGTACCAAAAAAATAAAGTTCACTTTTTACATTGCTAAAGACACTTGTTCTTGGGCTTTGTACTTCACACTGTACCTCTAAGTTTTGCAGCCATAAAGGTGCTTATCTGTTGTGCCTTATCACTTTGGTATTTATGAATAGTGAGCACTACATCTGTTATCATCATGCATTTTCCATTCTAGGCAGCTGAGCAATACTACAAAGCTAATCTTCAGAGTGAGCTCTCCACATTTTCCTATTAATGTGCATTGTCATTTTAAGGGCTCAACCCCGCCTAAGGACACACACAAAATGACTGTTGAAATAACTTGTTTGTTGTGTCAATAGGCAAGAAGTAGGCATACATATCCTGATGAAACAAAGGAGACTCAATGAGCTTCTTCATCCATAGTATTCTGAAGATACTGCTACTGAATCTTTTGATCGTTTCCTCTGATTGAAGAGCATTACAGTAATAACAATTAGAAGAATTATCTCTATTTTTTGCAGTGGACTTTATTCCAGAATTACCTACTCCTTCCTCTCACAAGCTTTCTGCTTTCCCAGCCTGTTTTTCACAGGAAGCTTTTCATGTATGGAGAGGTTCCTGTGTCTTTATCAGTTAGAAAAGATACATTTTTTGGGAAGGCAGAAAGAGTGAAAGATGAGATAGAGCAGTTTTCTGTGTTTTTTTCATATTGTTATTATATTTTATAATGTTTATCCACAGTTATTGTTGCTCTGGACCCAATATATACTCAGTCGTATAATGAGATAAATTCATGTGAAGTCACACAGTTATTTTTACTGAAAGTGTGTAATTTTTGCTGAATAAAGGATACTAAATGACAGAGATTTTTAGTGTTGGGGGGGTTTTTTTCCCCCCCCAAAATGTGCTAATGGCCAGACATATGCACTCAGATCTGGAGAAAACAAAGGAATACACAAGTATTAAATACTCACAGCTGTTCTTTCTGTTCAGGCGGCAGCCATTTGCTAGCGTGTTTTATGAAAATTAATATGAAAAACTTCCACAACAAAACAGTCATCCTACTTGAATCTTCAAGAGCCAATTTAAAATGTTTTACTTTCAAAGGAATGGCTTCCTACAGAGTTAAAATCTACGTTTGCCTGTAAAAATACCTACTCGGTATTGCCAGAACATGAAATGTAGAGCCTGAAGTGATTGTCAAAAATCTACTAGGTCTAGTTCAGTCTTTTCTAGGGAGCTGTCTAAATGTCCTTAAAACTATCTCAGTATGGGGAGCCTGCAGATTAATTTTCCCACTTATTGTTCCATTGACCAATGAAAACTATTGTTTGGACCTTTGCTGCAGAAGCAGCCTCTAATCAGCAAATTCAGACAGGTGAGCTTTGTGGTTTTGTGTGTAGCATTCACCAGCAAATTCTTTACCCAGTTACTGAGGATATACATTCGTACTTGCATGCTTATGATGAAAACTGAGTAGTCAGCAAGGCCATAAATAACCTCATATGTTTGTGCGTATGAGCTTTAATAAACACCCTTTGTTAATGCTCCACCCTAATCCTTGTAATTTAAAATCACAAAAAATCCCTGAAGGATGTGTTTTGAAATACTGGAAATACAAGAAACATAGTATCTTGCTAAGATTTTTTTTTCCTCTAATTCAGCAGTAAATATTTTCTCACAGGTGTCAACAGTTTGATGCATAATGCGATTTGAAATGAGATTATTTAAAGATTACTTGTCAGCAACATTTGTACTTTTCTCCTTCCATTTGGGACTTTTAGCTTTATATATGTTTTATATTTAGCATCTTAACATTTCTCACTAGCTTAGGCCACTGCAAAAATAGAATGGCCTCTTTTGAGCTAAAGAGGTTTTATTTTGGCCGTGTTTGTTTTTCAGTTTTGAAATATGCGCTTCTTGCCCATCTTATTTTTCCTATCCTGAGAGTAGGAAATATTTTGTTAAAAATTCTAGGCACCAAAAAATCAGTAGATCCCACTGACAACAGGTTTTTTTGTGACACAAGTCACAAGTTTACATAAAAAGATTGTCCAAGTAACCTTTAGAAGAAGCAGGGCAAGGCCATGAGACCCAGCTTTATATTCTTCTCTTTATTGACAACTGCAATAAAGAGAAGGTTAAGGCAAACAGAAAGGAAGGCATGGAAAAAAGACCTAGTGGGCTTATTGTAGTTTGATATTGAAGGCTGCCAAGAGCTCAGCTTCAGAGGCACAGGGAGGTTATGAAGCATGGAAGAGTTGTGAATCTCCTTTTGCTGGTATTGGTAGAACTGCAAAGAGCGGATTCTTGTGCAGATGTCCCTTTTGTCTCCATTTTTACATTTTCTTATTGTAATAAATGGGAGTACCATTTCAGGGTCTAAGAAAGCATCACCACCAGTCATATGTCACTCATAGATAAGGAAAACTTGCCTCACATGTGTCTTTCAAACAAGTGACTTAAAATTCACCACCCATTGGTTTTCTTTCCTGTTGATGGGGTTGTAATGCGCCGTAGTTTATGCATTAACCCTGGTGTCTATGCTACATCAAGGCATGCAAGGTCTTCAACTACCTCAGACCAAAGCATCTTGACTTTATGTAACTGGAGTAAACCACACAGACGATGTTCATTTGAGCTACTCTGACAGCAGTGTTATGCCACAACGATGGGGAGCTTCTTCCCTTGCATACACACCATGTTAGCTTCTGATATCTTTCTCCCTGATTATTTCATTTCCTTATGTTGAGAGAGTTTAAACATGTCTTTGGGAACATTGTGCTCTGTTCTGTACTAAACTCTTCCCTCAAGCTTGCACACACAGACATGACAACTGGCTTTTAAAAGAAGCAGTATGATCTGCAGCACATATCATAAGGCAGAAAAAAGCCTAAAAACCATATTGAGAGACAGATGCTACCCCAGATATCAAAGTTTTTATTTTTGGAAACTAGCTTCTCTTGTGCTTTGATCTAAATGCTTTTGCTGCTCACTCAAGAAAATAACTAGTTGTACCATTTAATTTAGAGAGCTGTTTAATTTCTGAGAAAAGTCCTCATGTCTCTTTGTGTAAAGCTAAAGTGAAGGAGCGTCTTCTATTAAGGATGTATTCCAACAGTATGTATATTAATATACAGTCAGGTTACAGCATTATTTATAGGTAACAGTTAAATAGAGGCACATGTTTAAATAATCTTAATTCCCTTATTGTTTGCCTTAGTTTGTTCAGTACTCATAAGCACAGAATCATGGAATGGTTGGGGTTGGAGGGGACTTTAAAGATCATCTAGTCCAACTCTCCTTGATAGGCAAGGACACCTCCCACTAGACCAGGTTACTCAGTGCCTTGTCCAGCCTGGCCTTAAATACCTCCAGAGAGAGGGCATCCACAACCTCTCTGTGCATAAGTTGATGTGAATGGGCTGTTGGTTCACATGAATTGAAGATTCTTTGCATTTGGATGTATAAAACTATTAAAGAGACATGAAAAATATGTTTGTTGTTTGGTGAGATTATTTCCTGTATTTGACGATGTAAAAGAAAATTTTAGTGGCAGGAGCTGAGGCTTGACCAACTAGATTTTGAGTTGATATTTCCACAAGGAAATTAATCAAAATCTGGAATGTGTGTTATTTACTGGTATTTGATGAAATAAGCAACGTGTATTTGACTGAAGTACCTATTCTCTAAACTTTGAAATTATTTCTCTTTTTGCTTCCCATTTGGTTTTTGCATTCTTCCACTTACTTCTGGAAACTTAGACCTTTTGTTTGGCATGTGTACTCTGTACAAATTGGTTTGTAAAATGTTCCTGTTTTGGCACTTTTTAATCAAGGTGTGTGAATTGGGAAACATTCTTGAGAATGTTTCTACCAGAATCGACTCTCAGGATGGGAAGTGGCAGCCTTTGCTCTGCAAGTGAGACACTGCATTGGGGATAAAGGGGTAATGGTAACCACAGAGGTGACTTAGAAATCTTATCATGCAGCAAGGTTTTTATTAAAGTAACAGCAGAATAACAAATATAATAACCTTCCTCTTTTCTAAAGATTTGTATTCTGAAAGTGCTTCTGCCCTTCGACAGCACATTACCTTTTAAAACCACATGTTGGGCGAGTTATTCTGTACTGAGTCACTATTTATTGTTCTACCAAGAGCATTTTGTGAGGTTGTGAGCGACATACCAGGCAACCATCTTAAATTGAGTTGTGTAATTTGAGCCATTATGAGTTATGCACAGCAATAACCTGGATAATTCAGTGAGAAAAGCTGGGCTTTTACTACAGGCCATTTTTTTCAAAGTTCCTCTTCCAGACTCAGGACAAGGAGAAGTTGTTTTTTTTTCTCAGTGCACTTGCCCATTTTTCATGGCATTAGCATTTTCCTCAAGTGCTTTTTTTCCCATGGCAATTCATCCAACAAGCTTTCCTCTCGTTTTCCTTTCTGTTCCTTTCATTTCAATAGCTCTTGCATCTACTTATTTTTAGATGGGTTACAAGTACACAAGCACATGTAAATATACCTTCTCTCTCACATCTCTCTATTTTATATCCCTTTCTCTTGGGGTTTAGCCTCCATTTTTCTTCTTAGATTTTCAGCCTTCAAAGCACTGACAAAATAGTTCATATATGCTAATTTCCTTGATGTAAGGTAGTAATGAAGAAGAAATATATGAGCCCACCAATAAAAGCAATGGAGATTTCTTCCAGTGGTGTCACCAAGACACTGAGAAACAACACAAAGAAATGCTGGCATAATAGTGTCACAGGACGAAACAGTGTCTTATCATGATGAGTCACAGCATCATAATATGGAGATGCCAAGAGCTAACTGCACTATGGTTGGGTAACTCAATACTGAAAAGGAGGGATGGCAAAACCATTTATAATGATAAATTTTACCTGTAAGTGAAAGTAGGAAATAATTCCCTGTGGCTTGCTTCTTTCTTCACCAAGTCCTGCTGACAACACTGCACAACAGTATTTCCATGGCAAGATTGTAAGGCAGTCTAATTATTCCAGAGAACTAAAGTGTAATCAAGTGCTGTATCCATCTTCAGGGAATCAGATTTGTTTCTTGGAGCCTGAAGCTCAGCTGGCTGTTACCATGTCCTCTTATGGCATTTTTTAAGATGATCTGTGGGTGTGTTTTTGTTTGGGGATAACTAATCTCCCTCCATTGATTATAGAAGGAGCACCTAGAGAAGATATCCAATTTTTATACAGCTGAAATTGCAAAATGAGTAGCTATGCACTACAAATACTGTGAGTCTTACTGAAGTCAGTAGGTATTATCCAGCAACTACCAGAGGTACTGATTGGTTCCATATGCACACAAGTCCCTCTGTTTGCTTAAAATCAAGTAGGTCCACATATTTTTAACTTTTTTTGAATCCCAAATGAAAATTAATTAGTTCCCCTGCCTTAACAGTGAAAACATTTTTATCTGGATTTTGTGGTGGAATGTGCTCCCGTAAGCACAGGCAGTTATGCTGGAAATGCAGGTGCATGTGACAGTGCTGTAGTGCAGCTTGGTGCTAGCCAGGGTTGTTCTGTACATCACTGTTACAGGACATTTGCAAAAACCCTGTATTAGTATTCCTCACTGAAACACAGGGGGCTTCATTTTAACTACATTAAAATGGAAATTTTGTTTTCAAACAGATTTTATTAAGTTTCTGAATGGTGCACATTATACCTGAGATTATTATGTAGGTATGAGAGTCTTACCTCAGCAAAAGCCCCTTGGCTGTACAATAAGCAAATGCAGAGGTCTGCGTGCAGAAATCTCTGCCATCCTGATGGTAAAGCCATTCCAATCATTCTAATCCCTACTCGAGGGAGGGCCCTTTGATCACACTCCAGCCCTTTCTTCTTCAACTTCCCTCCTGCCCTTGCTGAAGCCCACCCTATTATTACATACTGTTTCAGCATACAAATGAATTAAAACATGGGATGCTAGAGGCTGAAATTTAGGAATAGGCAACCTAGTCTATGATTTTTACCGAACTAGAAATCTGTTGTGCTTTGTAAATGACTGTAAACAGTGTCTCTTGGTTGCAGCCCTGAACAGCTTGTTTTACCTGTCTAGTGAATTTGACTCTATTACAGAAGAAATGAGGACACCTTTCCTAGGCAACAGAACGCTACCTAAGGTTTCATTGGAAGGGGACTCTCTACAAGTGAAAAAACGGGCATGGGAAAAATGTCTTTACTTAACCTGATAAGGTTTTATGATATGCCATTTGTAAACTTGGGATGGAAACTGTAGGGAAAATGTCAACTTCTTTATGGCTGCAGGAAGTAGACTGCAGAGAGGCAAGGGTCACCCACAAAAAATAATTGCATTCATAAACTAATCTCTAGAGCTCTGTTTCCTCAGGTCTGAGAGGAGGAATTGGGAACAAAACCTGCTTATTGTCACCACCAGTGATTAGATTTTGGTCACTTGCATCATGTCACATGCAGATTGGATTTTCTACTAAAAATCAGTGTGTCTGAAGTTCATCCTAGACGAGGTTATATGGAAGGGTCTAAGCTGAGCTGTACAACTGTTCTCCCCAAATAAAAAGAAGGCCAACACATGATGCCTCTCAGAGATGCGTGTGTGAGAGAAAGCCTTATGAGGGGAACAGAAGAATAGGCAGGAAGAGGCGTAGAAAGCTATCTCATGACTAATTGCTGTTTGCAGCTGCAGATAGACACGTGCTTAATTATCTTCTATATGCATGCAAATTTGGTTTGCTGTCACTAGAGTCCAGATGTTCTATTATACTAAGCACAACAAACAAAAGGAAAAATGATCAGACAGTAAAATAAAAGGGGCCAGGGATGCTGCTTTCCTTTCTGTCCTATGTAGAATCATAGAATAGTTTGGTTTGGGAGGGACCTTAAAGGTGATCTAGTTCCAACCCCTCTGCCATGGGCAGGGACACTTCCCACTAGATCAGGTTGCTCAATGCCTCATCCAGCCTGGCCTTAACATCTGAGAAAAATATACAGTATTTTTTCACTGAAAGTGAATTGAAGCATTCTTTATTTTAATTCTTTGTAGCAATGTCCTTTTCAGAAGATCTATACATTGTGTTCCTAACATCTAAAAATATAAAGATGCACAAACACAACTAGATCCTTTTCTCCTGTCAGCCCAAATACAGGAACAATAGCACTATGTTGATTTATACTGATGTGCACCTGGCCTTTAGTCTGATGGCACTCAGTGTCTCTTTGGAAAGTTTAACCTATTAATTCCATTTTAATTAAGTACAAGTGATGATCATTAGTGGCTCTGTGGTGACTGTTTTGAATTAAATTTGCTCTGAGCATACACATCACATTGATTCATTTTATCTTCTGTGATAAACGCAATATACATAGATTGAGTGATCACGTGTCCTCTTTAAGTAGCTCAGCACTGGGAACATTTCATTCCTTTAGTGCAGCAATATCAAGTTAGAAGATTCTGACTAAATACAACTCTTCCTTTCAAAATTTGGCCCAGCTCTTCTCCATGCAGAGACGAGGAAATTTCCAGAAAGGTTTTCTTTTTGTTTAGTGGGATGGCTGCTGTGTGCTTTGGGCACACCAGCTGGCTGGCTCATGGATGGTAGTCTGAGACCACCACCCAGTACTGCCTTCACTGCTGATTCTTGAGAGGCAGAATGGTTTATCCACATGTTCTATTTCCTTTTATTCCTATTGCTGATGCAAATGTGCTTTGTGTAAAGTTTTCATTTTTGTGTATTTGTATAAAAAGGGTTATCTTAGGTTTTCTGGAGGCTGTGTCCTGCCCTTTATTACATAACAGATTTCTGCAATAACAATTCACTATAAACCTGGGCAGTATCTTAGAATACATTTTTTATCAGCTGTATATAAGATTTTCTGTTTTAATAATGTCGATGAGCCAAAGCCCAGTGAAGGAGTTAGATCTTTCCACTAAGCCACTGAACTTTGGATTGTGCCTATGTGTTTTCTTGGAGAGCTGCCCAGGGTACCTTTAGCTTCTTTGCTACTGAGGTTATTGTCCCCAGGGCTATGTCATTACTTTTGACTTAAAAGCAAAGGGAAGTTAGAACCTCATTACTTATTTGATACCTCATCGTCAGGTATATTTTATTAGTTAAAACTCCACCTTACCCAGAGGAACCAGTATCAGCATCCAAACTGTAATTCTGATCAGAAAGTAATCAGAAGGATATAGAAGTAAGATTCATGACAGGTGCTGTTACCTAACAATACAAATATGTCATGCTAACAGATTTGAGCTCAATGTTAATTAAAACTGCAAGAGCTGGACACAGAGGCATTTATTTCTGTATCCTTTAGAATAAATTTGTTATGTCTTCAGGCTTCAAAAAAACATCTGGATTGAAATTCTAACAGTCTTCTTCAATATTAACTTATAAATTGCTTACATTCTTGTGAATGTAATTACTCATTCTCACCAGTGCATAGTCCTCCTGTGACAGGGACCTTAGACACAGGCTGCTGCACAATGGAGAAATCTGTGGCAGTTCCAAATTTAAATATAACTGAACAGAGACAAAAAAAGATGATGTTAACTATCGGCCTTTTTGTTCTGTGTTATAATGCACCAGTACCCAATCTTTATCAATGAGCTGGTGACATCTTAACAAAGCAAATGCATCTCATGAAACATTTCACATGTGCTTTACTTTAAGAACAACCTGAAGGAAACAGAGTAACTGGCTGAGTGTTTTTAAAAGAATCCTACATAGTTGGAATGCTGTCAGCAGCAAATCAGGAGGCACGGAATGATATGAACAACAGGTCATAGTTTGGTTTCATTGCTGCAGAGGATCCTCAGAATTGACAGAGAGGATATAAAGACTCATTGTCTTTTGCAGGTAATTCTTTACACTCGGAGAATGCTTCACTGCAGCTCTGGCAATGAGCAGCTTCTTGCAATTTAGAGATCTCTGGTCCAGCTGCACAGAGGAAGTTTTGCTTATGCCCTGCAGTCTTAATGTCCTCAAGGAAGCTGTAACATCTCTTTTTACATAAAGTATGTCCTTTTGCCAGGGACATCCATTTAATATTATTTTTAGAAAACACAGAGATTTACAGAAGACTGGACCCTGGTGCCCTAAATTTCCTTAGATCATCAGAGAAAAATGCAGAAGTTTTTTTTTTAAACATGGAAACCACAAAGAGGATGGTAAGAGGCCAAAAGCAAGGAGAGAGTTCATTACAAAGCCATAATGCATCTATAGCATTTTCAGTAAGACCGCATTTTACAGGCTATTTTATGGGGGGCAGAAAGGAAGCAGAGGGGAGAAAAAAGCCCACAGATAATTCAGAGAGGATTCTACAAGACGCAAAGCTACTAGCAGGGCAAGAAGAGCTAAAATGAAATATCTCACGGTTGATTCCATAGAAGCAGCTACAAACCTGGAGGAAGTTAACTCACCCAATTTATTTTGCTGCCAACAGCATGAAAGGTCAATAGTTCTGTTTTACATGAAAGCTCCACAGCAACAAAAGCACAGACCTTCAAGCTCAGACAAGAAAAAACTGTTACAAAGCTTTCATTGGAAGCTTCTGTTATTAGAAAGTTAAGTAATAGTATTGTTTATAAGCAGTGAAAAGGAAAAATGTTTTCTTTACATATATATATGCTTTTTTTCTACAGTGAATGCATATTTCCTTCTACAGTGCCCTGTGATCAATTGCTTTTTAGTTGCCTGCAATTCTCAGTGTTAACCTTCTTAACTGCCTTTCATTTCTCATTAATCTCCTGTGTTTTGCAGCTATAATAAATGGGACCTTAGACCACGGTGTCATCCACCTCAGATATAATAAAAGTCATGTTATCTAATTCCAGTTAACTGCAGAAAAACCTTCTGCCCTTGATACTTATATAGATACTCAAAGAGAGAGATATGGCATTAGCAATACCAGTGTGGTTTTGACTGGAATGGAAATCTGCTCTCCTGCAATTTATCTGGGATTCAAATGAGACATTATGGCAACCTAAACACCCCAGTAAAGTGTGGGCTTTTTAGGCATGTACTCTCAGTGTGTTGAACGCTTTATTTGTTCCCTTTTCATCAAACTTTTCAAAGCTCTCCTCAAGAGTGTCGGTTTCAAGAGGTACAAGCAGATGTTCACATCTGTTCTTTGGTCATTACTTCTTATTTTAAGGTGAACTGAAGCAAAATGCATGCTGTTTATGCTTTGCATCCTTGAACTGAAGCAATCATTAATAATGCAGGCTCAGAAAGGATGACTGGAATTGAGAGCTTTTTATCATTGAAAATATTAATATTACTTAAATGCTTGAATAGCAAGTGGTAAAGATGACTAAATAATAAATAATAACAATATCCCTCTCCTGTGGGAATTATTTATCAATAGATTTGGAGGCCCACTTGTAGCCACTTGTAGCTGTAGCCAAAGAAGGTAAATAATCCATGGAAGTTACCATCAAATGGCAACATTTAGATGATGAAAGACTTGAAACTCCTTATATCAATTAAAAAACCCCATGACACAGTGTTTGGCCACAGCTAACATTGCTATTTATTCTCAAAACATTTCATCTTACTACAGGATTTAGTCACTTCTGGCCTGCTATGAAATGTATTGAGGAGATCTGTTAATTTTGATTTATTTAACAGAGATCTTTCCTGTTGAACCTGACGAAAAGGAATCTTTACAGTTGAAATTATTTCTAACTTTCATGACTTGAAATACTTGAAATTTCCAGCTCTTCCTTTCCAGAAGTTGTTTCCCATGTGAGAAAATTCAGAATATTTTAAGCATGGAACAAAGAGTTCATGAAACACATTTCAGTGTCTATGTGGATTTCTTCAATGGTAAGAGTTCGTGATCAGACTAATCTAAACAGGACAACTTCTTTCTTTATGTAGAAATTATCCACTGTCTTTTCACAAGCAAAAAGCTTTTTGCTAAGTGTTCATCAGCCCGATAGATGTATCTAGGTTTAAGTACAAAACTCTAGTGGTCTGTTGTTGATTGTCACAACAATGTGTAACACCCTGACTCTATGGAAGCAAAACAACTGTAGAAACTAGAGGGGAAAAAAACAACCACCAAGAACTTTCAAAATACAGAGATTTTCAGCTTTTTTGTTATGCATTAGGATTTTACTACAATTATTTCTTGCTACTCCTTATAGCTTATATTTACTCAAGTCTTTATACATTTTTCATTTCTTCTTGTCAGCATTAAAACTACTTCTGATAAAATAAAATCAGATGGAAGGGAATTGAAATCCAGGACTGGTTCCAGGTTGTGATGCAAAAATCTTTGCCCTGATTGCTTTTTCTGAAGGGGGAAGGGAAGAAGGAAAAGACATTTTTGTGACAGGGGAAAATCTGCTTCAGGGAACAGTCTGGTGGGCATGAGATAAGAAATGTTACTAGAGAACTGTTTGATAAAAGTTTGTCTCTTCTTGATTTCTCCTTGCAGAAATTTTTCAGAGACAACTAAGACCAGTTAATCAATTATTCTCACACTTTTTGGTCACTTGAATATTTGACAATCTACTTCAAAGGCAGGGGCTTTATGCATAGAAAGGGTTCAGTTGTTGTAATCTGAAAACATGATTTTGGAACCTTGTTACCTCTGTGCAGAGGGGTGTTTCTGTCCCACGTGGCAGGCAGCCATGCAGGAGATGTTTCGGCACAGCATCTGCAGAGAGAGGGCTCTGCCACTAATGTGCCAATCCTCTGCTCCCTCAGAGCCCTCAATCCTGCTGTGCATCCCATTCCCTTCAAAACTAGCTCTACAGCTGAGAAACCTGTGTAGATTTGCCTGTAAAAGAGTTGCTGCAAAAGAAAAAGCAACACAACATTCACTGTTAACAGCTTTCTGCCCCTTCTGCCACCCTGGAAAGCTGCAAAGAACCTGGAAAACTGTACAGTTTTGGTGAGGGATTAATGACCAAAGCCATAAGGGCTAATGGTCTGGCATCTTCTTCTATTACTCCAGCTGGTACCTCATTCCAAACACACTGATGACATCTTGCTGCACCTTGAGCGAGAAGAAGGCCGCAGTGAAAGATAGATTAGGTGGGAAGGAGGGTTTGTTAACATCACTGTCTACTCCTACCTAGGACCAGCCTTAGAAAATGTTTCAATTTTGTAAAAGAGGGTTGGCATCAGGGAATTAAAAAAATAAAAGTAGCTATCAAAATGTATATTCTAAATAATTGTGGGAGAAGAAGCCAAGTCATCTATTCAGTCTAGATCTGTACTCAAAAGAATGAAGCAAACTGTGTCACTCTGCCCTCCACCATGTATGACCATCAGGTACCAAGTAAAGATTTGAATATCAGAGAAAATAGTTTTGCTGGTTAAGTCCTGCAGTTCATGCTACATAACTGTGGCAGGTGTAATTGCTGTTCCTAATATAGCTTGTTTTAATTTAATAAAAAAAAATTTATCTTACAGAGGAGACTTTCTGGCTCTGAAGATTACAAGAAAAATTACCCTCTTTCTGAGTTTTTTTATATAACCAAATTCTCATAAACAGAGATAATAGGGTCCTGTTTATTCAGGCAAATCATCTTCTTAAAGCTGAGAGATATTTGCATAGAGCAAGCAGTATTTATCAGTCTGTAAAAAGAAACATCATATTAAAATAACTGAACAAGAAAATGGATGATTTTAAGAACATACTGCTTTTATTTGGCCTCAGAATTCCTAGCATTGTAACAAACTCACGGAGTTTCACTCCTTAAAGTGCTTCAAACTCTATTTATATTATCATTATTTTTAACATTAATGTACATTTCTGTATAAACATCAGTCCAAAGAGATTTATATAAAATTCTTTATATTAGAGGATCAAACTTGCTCTCAAGATGACCAACTTTAGAGCACATCTCTAAAATTAAGACACTGGAGTTACTCCAGTCTTTGTTATTGTGGATGAGAGCAGAAATTGGCCCAGCATGGTATGTATATACAATTATATTTTCTGCGTATATTTCAAAAGACACAATGGATACCTTGAACATTAATAATATTTAAAGGGGGTGTTTATCAAAGCAAATACTTTTAATTCAACTCAGTCCACATCCAAAGGATGCACTTGCTCAGCAGCTGTTCTGGATAACCATCTTGATGACAGTGACATGAAGATCAGCAAAATTGAGTTGCATGAATTCACATAACACTTCAGCAGACCCAACCTCATGTGTGTGCAAGTACCATAACTACAAATTTACTTCATTGGGCAACCGTGCAAGCTCACTACACCATGAACCTCTGAGATTCTCCTGGTGGAAACATGTCTGTCATTGATTTGAATATTCCGAAGACAGCCAAAAAATCTGTCTTTAACTGGATGCCACAGTGTGTCCAGAGTTTCTACAAAAGAAAAAAAAAAAAAGAAGGCAGAAAGATAAAATTAAAATGAAAGTATTTGTAAAGAACATTAATTACTGCAAGGCTTTCAAAAGAGGGGAATTAAACTACATACATGAATGTGATTTCTATTTTGGAAAGCAAAAAACAATCTACATAGCTCCACACAGATAAGCAGCATTAATATTACCTGGAATTTTTCCAAAGTAAAGTGGCTGACGCACCCATCTGGTAGGAGAGGGTAGAAGTCCAGTGGTGTAGTTACTCTGTATGCCTACCTCTAGCTGCACCATGTTCTCCTTCTGAGAGACTGCAAAGAAGCAGGTAAATGAGTCTCATTCCCAAAGGACTTCTTAAAGAATCAACTAGATATGATGCTATTTTTAAATATCATCTGTCTTGAAATTTAAACTCATAGGAAAAATCTGATTTTAATTCAAAGTCAGATTGACACTTCCCTCTTACATAAAACCTTGAATTAACACAAGACATTTACATTGTTCTGGAGAGTATACTCAGAATAAACATAGGTGATTGATATGAATAAGGAGCTGCAGTGCTTTGTCCTTTTGAAGTTTGAGAGGAACTGGTATGATGCAACATACCTGCAATAGTGTGCCACTGTCCATCAGACAGAGGTTGCTCAGGTGTGACTGATGTCTGAAATTCTCCAGCACCACTATTTCCAGCAGCAATGACCTGTAAAAAAGTTATCTTTTATGTTACAGTAGCAAAGAAAATAGTAACAGAAAAATACAATTTTAAAATAATTTACTGATCTTGAGATGGCTGTGTTTCACCTAGATTTAAGAGTCACAGACATCATACATATATTTGATTAATTATCTTCTCCAAAAGGAAAGTAAATTTCCCTAATAAATTTTACAAGCATAAATACATACCTCAGCCTCTCCATTACAATCTTATAAAATTATGTTAATTCTTTTTACATAATCTCTCCGAGACAAGGTATTTCTTACTAAGCCTTTCTTTTCCAAAGTAGTCATCTGCACACTTGACATCTTTGCAGAGTATCTCTGCAATCATTTTTTTGGGCTTTCACACAGTTTTGGACTCATGAAGCTTGCAGCCTGACTCCTTCCAATGATGTTTTGAACATGCACCTGCTTCTCACATCTTGGTTCTTATTTCCTACGAGTGCATTACCTTTTTCAACATCTTCCTTTGAAACGCTCTTTAGGTGTGATGGTTACAGCTAACTTGGTAATGGTCAGGTGACTGATACACTGAGTCCTCTTCACACCAGACCGATTGATGGTGTGCCATTGACCTTTTATTCCTTCCTGTTGCATCCTCTCCACACTGACAGCTACCATTGATCTAAGTTACTGCTGACAAAAATAGTCAGCCTTGCCCCTGAGGAATCCCCAGCTGTTGATGCCCCTACTCCCATGCACTAGTTGTGTCTTGAGCCAGATCAGTGATCTGGGGGAAAATATCTGATGACAAAAAAATTAAAAACAAGTTCCCTAATCTGCAAATAGAAGAGCAAAGCTGAGCTTTCTAAAGTTAGGTAAATTTATGCTGGTTTAAACCGTGTCATGAGACAGCAGGTTTTGTGGAACACTAACATCCTTCTATTTAACGTCTCTACAGCAGCAGCCACAGTAGTTCTGTAGTCCAGGAAGACTGAAGTTGTTGCATTAGGAAAAAGCAACACTGGTAATCACCACCACCACGACATCCCCATCAACTACAGAAAGATGCTAACTCGAAGCAAGACTGCTCAAGTTCTATGATGGATGTGATTTATGGTACTGCATCTTTACAGCCACATGATGGCATGGGAGTGGGAATAAGCCATGGAATTCTGTAGCCTCTGGCCAGATCCCCAGTGGGCATTTGCAAAGCCTCAGGAGCCAGAGAAAATTAAGACTGTTCCCTAATGCCAACCACTGTGAAGAAAGCATGAGCAAGCCATTGTGCACATAATGGAAGCTGACTAAATTCAGATTTTTGAATTTCCTTGCAATGGTTTTAAACAGCTCTGAGCAAGCTGTTTAATCTATAGACAAAAATTACAATGCAGAAGTCCAGATTTCAAGGTCAAAATTCCCACTGATGAACGAGGGCAGTGCAGCTGAAATGGTACTCACCTTTCCTCCTTCCAGGTAAACAGTCAAATAGTTGTCTCTCTTACTTCCAGCATGGAGGAGTATGCCTCTTGAACTCCTTGGTCGAATGGTAAATACAATCCTGAAATCCAAGCCCATCAGAAAATCACCTGCAGGGAATTAAACAGTGAATTGAAGAATGATCAAAAGACATAACTGGAAAACCATACTATTTAGTTAGTCAAGTAAGTAAATAAATCCTTACACAGACACATACACATTTAAGACTTAATTCCATACACTATATAATCTCCACACAGCTTACCAATGGTGATATATCCTCCTTCATTAAAGAAATAAATCCCCGTCTCCATGGGAACATCTAGACATGGAAGTACTCCATGTTTTTGCTGAGGTGCATTCATGACTTTTCCATTCATCTTGAAGTTCTTCAGGCAGCCCTTGAAACTTTTCATTGGTATATTCTGGAAGCATATTTCAACATGTGAATACTAAAGCATGATTGCAATATTTTTAGTAAGAATACCCAGTACTTCTTTGTATTGTTGGACTGTAGAAAGCCAACTGGCACTAAAGTCACCTAAACCTCATCTCAGATGCAATAAAAAGGTATTCCAAAATTTTTTAAAAGTAGCTTAAAATGTGAAAGTAAACATTGATTTTGAGTGAACATAACTCCTGCTTGCAGAACAGAGAATTTCCCGTCATGTGTCAAAAAGGTAATGCAACAACAGGAATTGTGAAATCTCAGATACACCATTCTCTTTTAAGAGGCTGTTTATTTAAACATGATTTTATAAAAGGTCCTACATCACTAATTGCCACATTTTTAAAGGAAGAGGAACAACACATTTCAGATTAAATCAACTTCGACATTCATAATTCCTTAATGGGAAGGATTCTTTTGCTTCTCTCTACAGATTACTGCTCAGGCTGTTGAGGCAAATATCCTGTGGGAAAAGGGTATTCTGGAATTACAGATGTGACTTTAGACTGTTCTGTTTTCTAAAAAGTGGACAGGAAAACAATACATGGTTGTCATCAGTGTCTCAGCAACAAACATTGAAAGCAGGTGTTCAGCTGAGAGCTGTGTGAACAGGTGAGGAAAAAGGTCTTTAATGAACTGCTGCAAACACCACAGATGGTGCTCAGTCAGTGCTGGGAAATATTCCCCAAACATTTTCAACATGGAAATCCTGCATGTTAACACTTTCACGTGTAATTAGTGCAGTGTGTGTGGGGGTGGATGAGTCAATTATTTACCTGTCTCTTCAGTGATGGCGGCCCTCCTATGTAGATGGGTGGCTTAATGCTGATAGCAGAATTTGTTGCTAATCTTCCATGCTGAGCCTTTAATCCATCAACAACAAGGTGGACATTCTTCTCTTCCATGCTGAAGACCACCTTTACAGGGTACAAACACAACTGAGTGAGAACCCCCAAAGTCGACGTATACAATTGGAGGGTTTTTTCTTAAAACATTGTACAGTTGAAATATTTAAACTGAAAATAGCATACTAGGACCATCAGGTTCTATAAGCTCTCTCCTAGCAAAGACCTGGCAACCACAAAAAACTTCCAGTCATAGGGATTAACTTCAGATGACCAAAACGGATTTTCTAATAACTTAAAAAGTCAATAGTCTGGGCCTTCTTTCTGCTAGCTATCATTTCACCAAGGTTCCTGTGCCATGCTACTTACAGTGTGCCATTGTCCATCATTGTATTTAGCATTGGTTTTAATTTTGGTTCCTTTTCCTCCAGAGCCAAGTGAAAAGATAAAACGTCCTTTTGAAATGTGGAGAGCCATGTAAGAGTCCTTAGACCTATCCTCCATGAAAACTATTAATCCTCTTGATGACTGAGTCTGTATATCTATGGAGAAATATAACCTGCAGTGGAAAGAAAGCATATTGAAATAAAGATCAGCTTTGTTAGTCGTTGCATTCTTTCTTTTCTCCAGAAAAATGACAGCCAACACTTCAGTTGTTAAATGCGGAATAGCTTTTGGGTGAAATCATGTTGCTCTGCATTGCCTGCATTTCTGAAAGTGAATGAAAGTTGACAAATCTAGACATAGGATTTGACATCTATTGCACTGTAATTTTCCACCACATCTAAGTCAATCTACTCAGTTTGGATAAATGCTACTAAAAAAATAAAGAAATTGTGAACCTTTAGAACCACACTTCTGTTATACCCCAAGACATAAGCAAGAAAATCATCCAAACTCTTAGCACCCAAAGATTTAAGAAACTTTTTACTTCACAATTCAGATGTTAGGAGAAGAGAGAACATTTGTATTACCTGTCTGTCGACAGTGGAGAAAATGTGTAGGATATGAAACTGTTGGGGGTGTTTCCAAGAAGATATGCTTCACTGCTGACATTTAACTGCATTGGTAAAGTGGGGATTTTGTGGGTTTGCACATCAGTGGCTTTGAAATAATCAGGGTACTTCTCATGCTCTAACTGTAAGACAGAATTGAAACATTTACTATGGGTGAACATGAAAAAATTACACTTCAGTCAACAAATTTAAGAGTTCCTTTCCATCTGAGGTAGTCAACAACATTCTCTGACTGAAAGAAGCTGCTGTCATTCTGGACAGGTATGGGTTTAGTGTGGAATTTGCTTCAGATGCGAGATGGAAGGAAAATAAAACCATCTGAATCTCAGTTCTAGCAACTGTGACTGTGCAGATAAACTGTTGGCATCAATAGAGAGTGAAGATGATAGTAAAAACAAGCGTACCTTGAGCATCTTAAACTTGAGAGGATTTTTAAATTCTTTCAGCAGCAGTGGTTCAAGGTTCTCATACTTGTGACAAGCTCCAAGGGACACACCAGTCTTTGCAGTATAATTAACAAGATTTTCAACCTCAGGGAGCTGACCTGCCCTAGAGTGATGAAAACAGTAAGTGCTGTGACACAGCATTCCTTTCCTTCAGTGTAATCAGCAACATATTGTACAAATGTGTTCTGTACAAAATAGATTTCCCAGTGACCTGGTGTTAAAAGCACCATTTTTTCTACTTTTCATGAAACATGTAGGTTCAGTGCTATGAAAAGTACTCGTATTTGTCATCATTCAGACCATTTCTTTCTCGCTATGGAAAAAAGTATGATGTTTTGTTCTCTTCTAAACTAAGGTTTGTTTTCTTTTCTAAAAGCTATTGTATAAAACCCCATACAAATATTGCCATTGGAGAAAGGAAAAAAAAATTACGCCAGCCTTGATTGAGTAAGATTTCTGGATCAGACTACAAGACTTTGCTGGTTGATTAAGCATAAACAGTGGCAGATCAATCAAAAAAATGTCCACATCAAGTCCTGCAAACTCAACGATGCATGCTCTTTGAATAAGATGTAATCCATGAGACTTGTCAAGGGGTAAACTCCATCAGAATTTAACATGTAGCTTTAGAATTACATTAAATTATCGGGACAATTGTAAAAATCAATTTCTTGTGTGCACAAAGAACAACATTAAATAATTATTCTACCATTTTGTAAGTTGTACACAGTACCTCTAATCAGTAAATGACAAAACACACCTAGAAGAAGTGATGAAGCTCCTCATCTGTATTTTTCTATGAGTAGCAGAGTTGGGAACAGAACCTGTACTTCAATTCTGATACAGTTCTTGATCAAACTACCTACAATATTAATTTTCTATCTATTTTATACTGAAAAGAAAATTTTCAAATTTGTTTTAACATTGGGGAGTTTAACACACAGGTTACCTCATTGTTTTGCAGTGTTTTAAATTAAGACATAATCAGAGTAGTCTGACCTAGTAAAGAAGTCCCTGCGTGTTGAAGGGGTATGGGACTAGATGTTCTTTAAAGGTCCCTTCCAACTTAAACCATTCTTGATGATAATCAAGCAAAATACACTATTTTCCTAAACTCTTTGCATGTCTAGATTTTCATCTAAACTTTGCAAAAAAAAAAAAA
>VZTY01019685.1:73048-299460 GCA_013400935.1 Turnix velox
CCTATGAAGACAGGCTGAAGGAGTTGGGGCTGTTCAGCCTGGAGAAGAGAAGGTTCAGGGGGGACCTTATAGTAACTTATCAGTACCTGAGGGGGTCCTACAGAAAGGCAGGGGAAGGACTTTTTTAATGTGATATTGGATGGGAGGACCAGAAACAACGGATGTAAATTGGAAGGGGGTAGATTTAGACTTGACATAAGAAAGAAATTCTTTACAGTGAGGGTGGTGAAACACTGGAACAGGTTGCCCAGAGAGCTTGTGGATGCCCCCTCTCTGGAGGTGTTCAAGACCAGGCTGGACAAGGCACTGGGAAGCCTGATCTAGTGGGAGGTGTCCCTGCCTATGGCAGAGGGGTTGGAACTTGATGATCTTTAAGGTCCCTTCCAACCCAAACTATTCTATGATTCTATGATTTGTTTGTATAACTATTTTGGTTCTTCCAAAATGAACTTTGTTTCATTACCTGGCTCCATGCATAGCTATAACAATACAATATAGCAGATCTTTCTGGATGCTTTGTCCAATTCATTATGTTGAATTCATTCTTTGATTAAAAAAACTACTAAACATACTATCAAGGTATGATTCAAATTGTAATTCTGTTACATCTGAACAGCATATTTAATTACAACTTGATACCATGTATAAAATGTCTGAATGAAAAGATACTAGGGAGCAGCAAAACTGTGAATTCATGATGGCTTCACCGATGTAGAAGAAAAGTAATGTACCAAAAAGTTATTTTAGTATGATATAAGAAGGAAAACAGGTCAAAATGCATGAAACAAAATTCTTTCTATGCCAAATACCTTTTAATAAAGATGTTTGAGATGCAGCCTTCAAAATTATTTCCACCAAAGGTTATAGGTTCACTATATACCCGTGATCGTTGAGAGTCAACTGAGTTTGATGTTGAGTCATCATCAACCAGCAGACGTACTCTGAAACAAAGTGAATCAAAATAAGCATGAAATCTAAACAAATAGTCACAAACCTAAATTAAATATATAAAAATGAAAACCCCTTTGACAGATGTGCTTTCTTTTTACATTGCAATTATGCTACAGCTTAATTAGCTTACTTATGGGATTTTTTTCAGTATGTGCTCACTGACTGCTATGAATTGCATGAGCTGAATCTAAACCTGCTACTTCACTCCTATAGTGAAATCCTGGTCCAATTGAAATGAATGAAAAAACCCTCATTGACAACTGTGGGACAGGATTTCATTATTTGTGTCAAAATAGAGCACTCAACATGTTAGAAACAGCTAGTACAGATAATATTAAGTTATAATTACCCAAAGTTACAGCAAACCATTCAAAACTTTCCACTTTAATACTTATGACATTCTATATGTTCCACAGAAATCAGTATGATTTTGGGCCTTTGCAGTTAATTCTCTCTTCTGACACCTACATAACAGATGATGCTTAGAAAGAAGCAGCATTAACTTCTTTGTGGAGCCTTTAACCACCTTAGTTAGACTTATAATTTACAGTGATGTGCAAAAAGGCTATGGAAGGGAAGAATCTCCAAAGCTCCAGCATGACAAGCAGTCAAAAACTCACCACATCTATTAAAAACATGCCTAGGGACATAAAGCTGAAATATCACAGGTACTGATGAGAACCTAGACCAAAAACCTGCTTATACTTCATTACTTCCTTATGCTTTGCTGGCAGAGGTAATTTTTAGCTGTGTACCCAAAGAACAACTTAAACAAAAAATTAATCTTCTTTCTCCAACCACGGCATAAAAGAATCAGATAAAGAACTGGACTCACATGTTGTCTGTTTTCATTACTGTCACATAATGCATTGACCCATCTTCATAATTCTTTTCCAGTTCCAATTCCTTCTCTCCCATCTTTGCTCTTATCAAGCCAGGTCTCAGAAAGATAGAAAGAGTATTTGGCTATAAAAGAATCACACAAAATGGTAAAGTAAATGCAAGTGCCTTTAGTTCTCCTCAATGTGCCATTAATACAGTTCTCAGTGGTGTCTTGGGGGAAAGAATTTTTCATTACACTGTAACTGCATTACTTCATTATCTAGTAGCAGATATTTCACCCAGTTCTGCACCATTAGTATAGTCTCTGTTTCAAAATACCTCTACGCTCTGAATACCAGTCATTTAAAATATTTCTTTAAATTATTTTTACAAAAAAATCAGAGCATTCAGTTCTCCACTTCTCGAATGCCTGATGTACACTTAACTCCTCCAGACAGCAAGAGTGACATTCTGCTTGAACCTCTCTGCTTTCTGAGGGAACATAGCCAAAATCAACCTCATCCCTCTTCATATTTGAGCAAGGTAACATTTATCTGTGGGCAAAATGACAGTTTTTCCTGAGAAAATTTCAAACCATCTGTATTAGGCAACAGTTATCTTACTGGGATGGTGGTGATCCACTGCATAACTACTCTGCAGAAGGCTCAAGTTCACAGCTCATTTACCAGTCAAACTACTTGCTCATTGAGTGAAGAAATTTCCAGGATGAGTTTCTCTGTCCTGGGACATGCAACATGCTTTAAGTAGTAATTTCTTGCCTTAAAATACAGGAATCTGTATTTATGTTACAACTTATGTTACAAACTGATGCCAAACTGGCAGTCATGAAGAGACATGGCTGCTCCAGAAACAAAACTAGTGGCATATTCTAAGTTGAGTTCATTTCATACCCATAGTTGGTAATTTAGGAGTGTTCCAATTGATGCCATGGTCTGAAAGCTGAAGCCAACTTGAAAATCCTTGGGAAATGGGAAATCTGCTGAACTCAGGCTCAGTGTTCCCTTCTTGGAGAAAGCTGCAGATCTGATGAGCTGAAAGAGAGACCATAATGCTTTCAAAAGAAATGCCAACATGGGACAACAACTGCTCCACTCAACATAATTCTAAAGGGAGATGAGGCTTGCTGGTGTAACGAGCTGTTCATCTCTAGCTACTCTTGGATCAGTGTGCTGGCTTTGAAACTTTTCATATTTGGGGACACAAAAGTGAGCTGTACAGATGAGCTATGTAGCTGAAACTGTATGAGTCAAAGGACAGAATATACCTGGGCCTTTTTGAACAAAATGCTCCTCTATGCATGAGAGGTTACATAGATAAACAGAATGAACATCAGAACCTTTGCATAGGGAAACAGCCTGCAGGAAATTGCACTGTGAAAGTTTTAGGTACAACAAAGGGAAAGCAAATGAGCACATACCTTCAGTACAGTGCCATGGTAAAATACTCAAATGGGATAATGCACTCTAAGTAGCAGCAAGCAGAAGCAGAAGGTGAATTCTCATCTCTCCATGCAGCATTGGTTAGGCCAACAGTGAAATGCCACACTGTCCCATTTTAAAAAGAATGTGGCAAAACTCAAGGGTGCATAGAAAATAATTATAAAATGATCAGATGAATGAAGCAATAGCCTTACAATCAGAGACTTGGGTGGAAGTAGAATCTGCTTAGTTCTTTCAAGAAAAAGGGGAGACAGGTCATTTGACTAGGAATCATAAGCTCCTTGGTAAGAGGAAAGATCAAGTAGTATTAAGTAACTAAGTATTATGGATGCTCCCTCTCTGGAGGTGTTTAAGGCCCGGCTGGACAAGGCACTGAGCAACCTGATCTAGTGGGAGGTGTTCCTCCCTATGGCAGGGGAGTTGGAACTAGATGACCTTTAAGGAACCCAAACTATTCTATGATTCTATTCTGGCCTAACCAATAACAGCAGCAGTAGCAAACAAATTTACATGGTAAATATGTATTCTTGGTTGTACACAATATGAATCAAGAGGATGGACACTGTGCTGGAGCAGGCTAGGGGTGAATTCTCTTCCATATATTCATACCAAGCCCAGGTTCTTTTATTATCATCACACGTTAACCAGATATAATACTTGACCTAAGTAAAACATAATGGCCCAGGATTTATAGACAAACCAGACTCTGTGAACTCCAGCAGAAGTTTTTAAGGAATTTTGTTAGTTAGTTACCTTCCAGTCATCTGAACATTTCTTGCTGACACCGACTGTCTCGTCAAAAATAACAGATGCAGTGTTAGGGTTTTTCACATTCTTCATGCAGCCCCGGAAAGGAGGGGTGGTTATATTAAAACTGGTTTCGGGGAGTAGAAGGAAAAAGAGTTCAGTAGCCTGCTATTTCAAAGCACGCAGCAATAAATGCTAACAATGTCAGAAAAACAAAATGAGAGCAGTCTTTCTTACACACATAATTCATTGCTGATTAAGCCCAATCTTCAATGGATGCAAATTGGAAGGGGGTAGATTTAGACTTGACATAAGAAAGCAATTCTTTACAGTGAGGGTGGTGAAGCACTGGAACAGGTTGCCCAGAGAGGTTGTGGATGTCCCCTCTCTAGAGGTGTTCAAGACCAGGCTGGACAAGGCACTGAGCAGCCTGATCTAGTGGGAGGTGACCCTGCCTATGGCAGGGGGGTTGGAACTCGATGATCTTTAAGGTCCCTTCCAACCCAAACTATTCTATGATTCTATGATTCTACGATTCAGAATACACTCCAACAAAGATCCCACCATTAGCCAAAAGTCACAGATTATGATCATAGATTACTAACTGGTTATTTTCACAACACGTGCAATACCTGATGCAGTGTGAAAGAAATTGCCTAAGAAAAGAGTTTAGATGGAGTTTCCATACAAAGCCTGCATATTAGACTCTTTTTATAGTGACTCACCGTTCCCGTAGAGAAGGTGGAATTCCACCTAGATAATACTTGGTGAAAAGGAAGACATGTATATTGGCTTTAATGTCAGGACTGATATGGACAGTGTTCCTGCTTCGTGCAAGCACCAAATGTATCTGAAATAGGTGAGTAACAACAATTACTTCACTGAGCAGAAACAACAATAATTTAGTTGACTGAAAGTAATCCCAGAGAGCATAACACATTGGTTTGGGGTTTTTTAACCTCCTGTTTACTAGTGACTTAAATCCACAATATCTGCCATAGTTCAAGGGTACTTTGCAAAATCTGGGCATTTATTCAAAGCACATCCCTAAGGAAAATGCTCTTTTATCAAAATACAAGAAGTTGCTGCCTGATACAAATGCTGGCTGGAGGTAACAGCATAAAGACCCTGTGACCTACACTATTTAGTTGGAGATGTAGTAAGAGGAAAAGGGAGAATCAATCACCATGTAAGTTAAATTGTTTCTAAGATTTCACTTTGCTAGCACCACAGAATAGCTGGACTTAAGCTAAGTAGGCAAACACCAGAGTAAGGCTAAAACAGAGTAATCTCTGTAAAGATCAGCTTGGCCTGAAGAAATAAACTCCGGTTTCTCAGTATTGTGAGGTAAAAATGAAATTAATGTCCATAATTGCAATATAAACAGCTTTCTTTAAACAAAACATTGTTCTAACAAAACTTTTTTTCTTTTCTATTGGAACCGAACTTACTCAATTTGCAGGAAGGCCTGACAGTAGGAAGATTAATTTTCACATGTCCAAATTAATTCCCACCAGCCCAGTCTCTTCAACACGAAAGAGAAACTTCTCAATTAAACTCTACAACAGAATGTTTAATTTCAGCTAAGCTGCATTTTTACAAATAATGACCAGTTGATTGTTTAAAATAACATACTTGTTTATATGTTCCATCATTTACAGTGGCATTGGTTTCTATTTCTTTTGGAGGCTCAGAGCCAATTTTATATCTAAAAGCTGTATGACCATCTTTGATGAGCACACTGATGAACTGATCCTGCAATTAAAAAGAACAAACACCAACAATTAAGCTACCAACATTTCATAAATATTTCACTGTCATGTGAATAATTTTAATGAAGCTGTCTAGTTGCTTCAGTGAAGTTTTTAGAGGAAATGATAGCGCACAGCAGACTAAAGGTTATAATACTCAACCATAATTACTTTATACTGTTATAAACAGATCTGGTGTCAGCACCAGATGTATTCTCCAAATCTCTAGAGGACATTATGTCATTTCAGCACGTCTACTGACTTTTTGCAGCATTGAGAAATTACCCTGAACATGTCACAGTGATTGCAAACATGCCTGCAGTATTATCAGACATGTAGCATCCCTGCTGTTTTGAGCACCTTTAATGGTATAAGTCATCACATCACTTTCTACATTCTTCCTTGCTCTTTTGCTACTCATACTCACATTTGGAAAGTCCACACTTCCACTTTTGGAGGATTTCATTTCAGTATTTCAGAATTGGTTTGATTCCAGTTACACCTTCCCTGCCCACCCCGGTTGCAAATTCTCAGCATGGATAAAGGCGGAGCTACTTGGAATAACTTTTCTTAAATGTTGACAAAGTGAGTATTCAGCAGGCATTACACACTCATAGAATATCCTGCTCCTTGCAGGACTACCTAAAACTAAACCATATGGCATCAAACATACAACAGAACCTACTAATCATAAAATCATTGAATCATACAGTAGTTTGGGTCGGAAGGGACCTTAAAGATCATCTGATTCCAAGCCCCCTTCCACAGGCACAGGACAACTCCCACCAGACTGGGTTTCTCAAAGCCCCCTCCTGCCTGTCCTCAAACATTTCTAGGGATGGGGCATCCACAACCTCTCTGGGCAATGTATTTCACTCTCATAGTAAGTTTCTTTCTAATGTCTAATCTAAATTCAGTTCAGATCCATTTGCCCTTGTCCTATAGCTACACTGTCTAACAAAGAGCCCTCTCTATCTCTTCTAAGCTCCCTTTAATTACTAGAAGGCTGCCACACAGAGAAAAAGAATACTTTTGAGAAATTTCCTTGTAGTTATTACAAAATCCAACAGGTTCTTGAGTCAGTACAGTTTTAAACAAACATTCTTGTGTGACAAAACAGACAGAATTACCTCATTTGATGCAAAAAACACAATGCCTTCATCTGCAGTAGTCTCAATTGTCTGCTCATAGCGTACTCTGCTGTGGGTGACTGATTCTTTCAGTGTGACACTGGCATAACCAGTACCTTCAAAATAGCTTTGGTCAGTCTCTTCCTTGTACCTGTAATAATTCAGTATCACCAACGTGCATAAATGAGAGCAAAACTAATTATCATATACACTTTCTGTCATAATTTTTAAAAAGCTTAACTTAAGGTGTTTATTACATGACCACTAATAGGGAAAAAATCTGATCTAACACAAGTGAAGAGAAAACCTTCCCCTGGCCTCTATAGGATTTTCATATGACCTTTAGAGAAGAAATCTTTAGTGACTGATTTTTGTGCACTTAATGTGATATTTATTTTATAAAGGATCCAAATACATCAGTCCATAGATTGCATTTTGTTATTATAACATTAAAATTGTTGCTCAGTGGACTGAGATTACCACAGACGTGAATTGTGCCAACACTGAGGTTCTTCTTTAAAAAACGTAGACATGACCAAAAGTTGGAAAAAAAATCACCAGTTTAGTCACAGTGGCTATTCTTCTGAATGTGAAAAGACAAGGATTCATAATGATAAAACCAAAGAACTATGAAAAACTTGTGCTTATATCCTACCTTCTGCAGGGCTGCACTTCAGTGGTATTGAGATTAAATGTCCTCTTGAAGTTGTAAAGGCTGATAATATGCTCATTTAGGTTGTCTAATTCAATGCAGCCTTCATAATGAGGATAGTCTAGTGTATCCGGGGGCTGCAAAGTAGCATCATCAAAAACATTCCATCAACAGCAGCTGATAAAATTTCATATTGTCATATAAACATTCATGCTTACTGCAAATATTAGTAAGACACAGAATATGACAATCTAAATATTGGAAAATTAATATATCTATGTGTATAAAACCCAAACCATCTGATACCACCCTAGAAGTACTGTGGTACCATTTAAAAAAGAATCATATGGATAGATTTAGAATAGCATTTAGCAGGACAGGATAGGTTTCATACTGTCCTTGGCAGATTAAATACATTCCTTTGAGTTCTAGATTACTAAAAGCCAGGCAGCTTCTGTAGGCTATAACCTCTTCTTGCATCCCACACATTCCTATTGACTTGGAGTACCACAGTCTCTCTGATACTGTCTCTGCACAGTCTATGAAAGATTGCTAGTTTCAATCTTTACTGGTAAGAACAGAGTAATTAACATGGAAATATCTTTACAAAATTAAGCAACTCTGTACCCTAAAATCTGGTGGGTATCCTCCAACATAAAAGACAACAGTGCTGGGATCAAGATTTAGAAGAGTGTTGATTCCTCCACTGCTGGCAGTCAAAGGTCTTCCATACTCTGGATAAATTGATGTTGCTGCCTTGATGTAACTCAGCTTTGCATACTGGTAAATCCTAAAACCAAAACAGACAGGGAAAATAGCACATCACACTTATGAAAACTGCTTTAACAGATTTTGAGAAAGACTGTTGAGCACCATGGATCTTATACCTTTCAAACTTAACTTGATCCATAACCGCTTCCTCAGTTTCACTTTGAGTCACAAATGGCTGCACATCTAGTTCTACATCACCATCTCCCAGGTTATAGACACAAGTGAGGCGACCATTTTTTATAGCCATACCAATATAGTCCTTGGAAGCCTAAGAATAGGAAAGGAATACTCATTAATAAATTATTAATTAAAATAAAGCAGTGCTTTCTCAGAGACATCAACATACTGTGCATGAGTCATAAGAAATACACCCACCTAGTGATGAGAATTGTTATTAAGCATATGAGTTCTGTGAAGAAGAAATTGTAATCATATATGTTGCCCTGATTCACTGAATAATGCATTGCACTGATTCAGAGAATACAGTCATAAAGAGTCACGTGTGGCTTTTTATTTTTATAACCATAGTAGCTAAAATAATTTTCATGTCTGCAGCATCATCCAGCTAGAGCCATGAAACTGTGAAACAAATTAGACCTAATGGTTGTGAAATAAAAAAGATGTTTAAAATAACACTCAGTCAAGGACAATGGTTTCTACTGACGTGATCTGGAAGCAGTTATTTTCCCAAACAATTCACTCTTTATTTCTCCAACATAATATATTTCACAAATAACAAAATACTATCAACAGATATCCTGGTCAGGTATCAGGATGAAAAGGTGAAATGCAGTGTAAAACAACTACCTCTACATAGCTTTCTGTGTTTGCACAAGATTCATTACAGATGCAGCTGCTGTCTGATAATAAGATTCAAAAATACACAGCTAGGAAATGCACGTGGGAAAATTCTAAAATGTTTGATGGTGTTTGGACAAGCCTGAATGCACAAGCAGGTCTGCATGGTTCTTTATATTCAGAAGAAGAAAAAAGTTAAGAGCTGAGAGATGGAATTTTGAAACTGAAATGATAGTAATGGTGGGTTTTTTTAACTACTAGAGAAACACACTGTGACTTATTTGGTGAGAAGAGTCAATGCTCTGAGGCAGCCATTGGGCTGAGTTTGTGCTGACCACTGCAGAACTTGACACTTCTGACAAGATTATGTGATGGCATCCATGACTGAAAAGTTAATTTCCAAAGGAGCAAAACATCAAAGGGCAAAATAGTCAGTCACCCAACTAGTTACTTTGCCAAGGGAGGAATGAACTGTTCTTCACAAAACCCTTCTGCCACCAAATAATCACAGTTGTAAAGAAATGGGCCAACAGTAGATAGAAATGTCAGTCAAAATAAATCCTCTCCCATCTGTTTCCCAAAGTGCTTTGTCTGTTCTAAAAATAATATTAAATCTCAAAATATACCTACATCTTTGTTACCCAGGTACAGGACAAACTTATTTGATGCCCTTTGGAGGGTGTCTAGTCTTTGAGGTCTTTGGAGAAACAAAGAAAGTGAAGTATAGCCTTTCAGATCCTCAAGGTTGCTCGGAGGTCGAACCTCTACACCAGAGCTGCCATTGAACCTCATAGGAATTGCAACCTGTTAAGAAAAACAAAATTCAGTGCAATATAATTACCTTTTGCTACTACTGCCACTTGCTTTGCTGCTGCGTTTAATTGCAAAGCAACCCATTACCTATCCTAGTCATGTTATAGCCATCAATTACTATAGATTTGGCCTCTGATTCAACCAAACAATATAATTAGGAAACAGACTGGGTAATACAATATTTTGTATTATCAGTACTTAACACAGCACTTTTTTACTCCAGGCATCAATTAATCAACCCTTAAAGCCCTCTGTCAAGAGCCTTTGATATGCAGACAGGGAAGGATGTGCCCTGCAGCTCTAAAGAGCAAGCCTATGAATTATTTAGATGTCTGCACGCTTATCCTGATGCTTCACTTAGCTGGACTTGACTGTCTGTTGGAAATTATAATGCACCTCTGATATTAAAAGAGATGTGTCCTATTACAGCTATTTACACCATGGTCCTTGTTGCTCATAACTGTACTATTTGTGATTACTTCAGGGATACTTTTCTGGGACTGAAGAGATGGCAGGCTAATAAAATGCTGGCACCTTACTTGCAACATTGTGAGGCAGCTGGAGACATGAGAGAACACAGCCTTATAGGAAAAGCTGATGTTCCACTAGCCAATGCATGGGATGCAGAGCTCTGCCTCTAAGACTACTGTGCTGTGAAAGCCAACATAATCTACCTTTTAGGGAAAGAGGTTATTTTACAAATAATCATTACAGAGATGGCCTGGAACCACACAGGAGGAGGACAATGCAGGATGCTACTGCATCAATTCATTTTTAAGTACAAATTATTATACTTCCCATCATCACAGTCACTTAAGTGCTGGATGGTGCTGTTTAGTTAAATTTATGTCTGGTAACAGCATTTCAACAAAATGAAGAACACAAGTACTGCTATGTCCAAACCACTGAGATTAAGCATGATTGCCATGTTCAGGACAGACCTTATTTGCAGCATCTCTCGCTTGCTGAATCAATTCCCTTATGCGATTTACATTCTCAGAGATGTTGCTTATTGGCATCAGTTGTTGGTTGATACTCTCAATCTTGCTGAACAGATCTGGAAGTTTGTTTGTCAATTTTTTTACTGCAATGAAAGGAAAAAAAAAAAACTGATGGTAGGAAAGAGGTGGAAAACAGATGCAAAAATAAGATCTTGCAATAGCAGTCAGTAGGGTGATGACAGAACTTTCCTCATTAGTCCTGCAATATTAGAAAGCTCTCACTGAAACTAGCAGCTTGCACAGAAGTTATTGTACTCCTAGAATTTGTGAAAGCAAGCAAAATCAGCACTTGTAAAAACATACTGGATTAAGCCAGATAGAAAAGCAAACACTAAATAAAACAGACAGGGATGTGTTCTCTAACTTCATTGTCCAGTGAGTGTGGATGCTAGGGAAGTATAAGGATAATGGACAGCAGATGGGCCAGGCTTATGTGCCTTCCAGAAGTAAAATCACCTGCTGTTGCTGTTGGACAGTGAATACTGGTGTAGGCAGACTGCTGGCCTGATGAAGCAGGCCATGCTTTGTATCAGGGTTGCTGGTCATCATAATTCATTCAGTACCTGGGCAGTTTGATTTCAGAAGAAAAGGAGATACTGTAAGAATGTCAACTTTGATTAAAACTGAAAACACGCGCTATTGCAAAAAAACCCCAACCAAACAAACAAACAAAAAACCCTGAAAGTATTAGCAGCTGCAACCTTGTGATACAGAAGACAAAAAGAAATCCAGACCTATTATTTTTCTTAGACATACTTGTACCTGCAGAGATGACTTATGATTCTGCAATAGCGTGCAGGACTAGCTCCCATTATTTATCTTATTTAAAATGTTCTCTTTCATTTGACTTTATCAAACAATGTTGCAGGAAAAAAACTACGAAAGATGCTGTTCAGTATTGTGATTGTCCCTTACTTTGTATTCTGTGCAGTCTCTATGCAATCCATTTAACTTTATTTCAACTCACAGACATCCAGCTGAAGCTAATTGTCTAGGGGCCTTCTCTAGCCATTGTAGCAGAAAATCACAAAATCAGAATGGCTGGGGCTGGAAGTGACCTCTGGAGGCTGTCTGGTCCAACCCCTGTGTACAAGTATTGCCACTTACAGCTTCTGAATATCTCCAAGGATAGAGACTCCAAAACCTTTCTGGGCAACCTGTGCTCATGCTTGGTCACTCTCAGCAAAAAAGTATTTCCTGATGTTAAGAGGGAACCTCCTGCAATTCAGCCTTTGCCACAAGGGCACATTGGTGGGTTATGTTTAACTTGGTGCCTACCAGGACCCCTAGGTCTTTTTCTGCAAAGCTGCTTTCTAGTTTGGCTGCCCTCCTGCATGTACTGGTGCATGGAATTGTTTCTTCTCAGGTTCAAGACTTCTTGTTGAACTTAGGCAACTCCTGTTGGACCATTTCTTCAGCTTATTGAGGTCTGTCTGGATGACAGCACAACCTTCTGCTGTATCAGCCATTCCTCCAAGTTTTGTGTCACTGTCAAACTTGCAGCGAGTACACTTTGCCCTATCATCCAGATTAAACAGGGCTGGACCTGGTACTGAACCCTGAGGTACCCTGCTGGTCACTGACCTCCAAGTCTTGAAAAATTGGTCATGGTATCAGCTTTTAACGTATTGCATTGTGAACTGAATCACCTTCTGCAATAACTTTCCTCTGACATTAAAGGAAGCTGAGAACACTAGCTTAGGCTAGGTGCCTAACTTTAGGATGACTGCAATTTCTGCTGGAAAACTGGCCATGTTCACCTAATAGTGACTTGACAGATAGCACCTGCAGTACCTGAATTGTTTGCCTCCATCAGTGCTTTACTGAAGCCAGCACTCTGTGCACTCCCATAAGTATTCTTAATTTTTTCCACATCTGCTTGAATTGGGACCAGTTCATCCAACACATTTGTTGTGACATCCTCGGCACTTTTTACCATGTTCTTTGCATTGGTGATGATGCTGTCGATGTCATCTGAAACACACACAAATGCACATGCAGGTTCTTATAGTAAAAGATGAAAGAGGTAAACCAGAAATGACCAGCAAATAACTAACCTCTGTTTATTCCATTGAGATTATTTTGAAGAGTGACAAGATCGATTTGCAGTGTATTACTCTTTCCATCAGCAGCATCAAGTCTTTCCTTTATGTCTTCAAGAGTTGGACCAATCGCTGCAAAACAGTGAATGTCCTGTATGAATTTTAACCAGAAATTTTAACCAGAGGTCTCCAACCTCTCTGTTGGACAAGTGGTGTGGCAGCACCTGTCTGCACTCTCACACATCTTGAGTTGCCAATGAGTATTTAGCAAGAATTTGCACTACAAAACGAGCTCAAGGCTAAAGACTTGCTGGACAGAAATATCACAAAGGTGGACATCATAGCAGAGGTAGGAAATCCACTTTCACTTCTTTTTGTCATTGAAAATAACATCACAAGATTTCCCACTGTAACACAACTAGCCTCTTCTGGTTAAGTATATGTTGCAGAGCTTTGCTGAACTGTGGAAAATCATGGTTCACTGAAAGTTTGTCATGCTGTGCCATCTTTCAACTATCACTTTTTTCCTCAGTACCTTGCAGTGTCCTTTCAGTCTCCTGTGCTTGATTCAAGAGTGTAGTGCTCTCAGTTTTTAACTTTGCAGCTTTTCCTGATAGGTCTTCTCTCTTTACAGTCTGGTAATAAAAGCACAGAATAGTAAGACTAATTTAATAACTACACTAAATTTTAAGTAGTAAAAGAGATAGCTCAATCCTGTAAAAAAGAAAAAACAAAACTACAAGAACAGAGATTTCATTATCAAAATTAATCTAAGCATAATGCAACCTTGGTCTTTTGTAAACTTCTGATAGATTTAGGGGCTTTTGGAAGAAATTACTAGCCCTTGGCTGTTAGATGCTACTCTTCTGCTGGAGAGCAAAGTAAAAGAGAAATCCTGAAATCACCTTCAGTGATTACCAGGCTTGCATTGTGCAGATCTCTTTATTCTGCACTGAAAGGAACAGTTAGCATTCATGTGGGCAGCCTCATCAGAAAGGCCATAATTAGCCTGTTTAGTGCTGAACCAAGACTAATTCACAAACACGCAGAATAATAGCTCATATAATGACCACAGACAAATAAGGCATGTCAAGACACACGGGGTTCTTTTTCATGCCTCTCTGATAGTTAAAAAAAAAAATCAATTGGTATAAAGCTTATAATCATTTGGCCACTTAGGGGTACTTACTGATAAAGCTGAGTCTGCTGCATTCCCAGCTTTGTTGGCAGCCTCCTCTGCTGCTTTGATGGCATTGATGATATTGTCATAGGCAGTAGAAGCTTCCACAGCACATTCTACCAACTCGTCCTTCCTGGCACTGTTCTTTATTCTGTGGAGAAAGTGTGAAAAATGCAGCCTTATGCAAGGACTACAGTCTTCAAGAAGTATTCTGAATCACCTCAACTAAGTATTTGCTAATCAATGTCAATACATAAAATGTGTTTTAGTTAGATCCATGATTTCATTCTGCAAAAACATCAAACTTAGAGGCAGACCAATATGAAAAGATTCTTCAGAAGATGGAATATGTTTGCTTGCTTGGACAAGCACAACTGTAAGCCTTCAAAATAGTCTTAAAATAATCAAAGTAATGAGAATTCATTAAGGTACAAGGTCAACAAGCTAACTTCATCACAGCTCCCCCCCCAAATACATTAAAGACCAGAGAACTGCAGCTTCCAGATAATTTCTGGCTGCTGCAGCATCCTACAGGAGTAGCAGATGGAGCACATGATGGAGCAACTAGATGACCCCTGGGCTCTTTCCCAGGAGCCAACACAGCAGCTTTGACAATGGAAAAAATAGATTAAATCTCTTGTATCCACTCCCCATGAACTGTGCAACTACAAGCTGCAAGATTTGTATTTGTGTAAAGTGCCTCCTTAATAGAAAAAAATGAAAGCTAATAAAATTTAATTATTTTTTTAAACCAAGATTTTTCGAGCTGAATTAAGCATTCTGGAATTAAGTTTTTTGAGAGCTTCTACTGGATGTAATGGCAAAATGCAAACAATTTGCATGGGAGAAAAATTAAATTAGTGTCTCACTTTTTTTTTCATTTCATTCTGGTATGGAAGGCTTCCAGAGCCTCACTTGCAATTCCAAGTAAAATACAAAAAAATGGAGGGAGAGAAACACTTGATTCATATCGAGTTTCACACAGTTTTGTCTGTCCAGAAGATTTCTTGAAGGATGAGAAAACTGCATTGGTGCTAAACATGCAGGTCTGAAGACTCTGCCAAGACAACATTTCTTCCAATTTATTACCCCAATTCATCATAAAGGTATCCCCAATATGAGTACAGGAAATAGCAATCCAGGAATAGCAACATACTCTTCCAGTTGTTTTGCCAAATCTTGCAAAGATTTGGCATGTTCCTCTGCCCTCACCACCAGCGGTTCTTTGCTTGCTGATAAGGAGTGATTTGTCAGCTTCTCATTCATATCTTTCCTTGCTCCATCCAGCTGAGCAGCCAGGCTTTCATATTCCTGCAGGTTTATAAAGAGGAGATTTTATTTGTATTCATATACATGAGATTGTGTCCTCATCTCCTTCAGTGTAACATATAGCTTACAACTGAGGAGATCAAAGGGAAAACTGTTCCCTTCCAATTTACTCTACAGGTTGCTAGAAACAACTTCTAGTCATTACATTATGCTTGTTGACCCATTATGTAGAAACAAATCCTGCTGTACTGAGTCTATCCAAAGGCCCTCCTAGCCTAGCATCAAGTCTCTGACAGGGTCTAAAACCAATTGCCTAGAAAGATATACAACAATATGCAATTATTTATGGTATTTCTCACAAATTTCTTCCAAATTCAGATATCTGCAGTTCTCTGTTTTCCTCAGATGCATCACAACCCTCAACAAGCTTCTCTTATAGAAACCCGTGCAGCATGGGCTGTGAGATCCTTCCTTTCTAGTGAGGCTCATATAAGCTTTGCATCATAACCACCAAGCTACATTGGCCATTGTGGTGACAGCAAGATATTGAGGTTTTTAACCTTAAGAAGGTTAACTGTACCTCTTTGCTCTTCTGCAGTAATCTTAGGACACTGTTAGCTTGCGTTAGAGAAGATCGGGCAGAGCTCAGAATATCCAAGACGCTGTTCTGTTGCACATTTGTCTCCTGAATCTGTTTCTGAGGAAAAATAAAAGGTTAAAAATGTGAGATTGGGTTAAAAATGAGGCAGGGAAAACCAGAGTTTGCAACAGGTTTTACTAAAGGTACTATCATTGTGTTAGACATAACATTTAGAGACTAATGCTATCTTACTGATCAGAAGAGTGAGAAACCTCAGGAATCTGCAGTAGCATACTAGAATACACAGCAGGGCATCAGGCTATTAGTTCAGTTATTAGAACTCAGTTAAAATAGTACAGGTCATTACAGGTTATTACACATATTATCGTTCCTACCATTTATGGTGGTTAAAGCCAAATACCTGTAGGAACTTACTATGAAAAGTACATCAGAGAAAAGAATTTAATCCAGAATAAGGAAGAAAAAAAGATAATGGAAGCTGAAAAGTAGGGTATGGCTGAGACTATCTTTCCCATCACTCATCAGAGATGTGTCTTGGTCACACTGCACTGGTCACAAAAAAGAGGCCACCAAGTGGGAGGAGACTATATGGAAAGAGAGGTCAGAGAAAGGTTTAAGAGCTAGTGCTATTTGGCTACCAAGATTAGAAGCAGTGATCAAAAGCACTTCTCACCTCCTGAGATTTAACTTTCTTCTCCCAAACCCCGATCTTACCTTTATGTCTTCCAACAGAACCCCATTATCTCTGTTTAAGTTTTCAGCCTGCTTGATTTGTCCTGTTGCTTCATTCAGAGCTTCACGAAGATCAGTGATTTTGGATTCATAGTTGTTCAGTGAATCTCTCACAATTTTAATAAGCCCATGATTTTCTTGGTGATACTTCTGTAGTTCATTCTTAATACGTGCCAGTACTGCAGTATCAGGATCAGAAAGAAACATTTTGATTGGAGAGAAAGGGAATCAGAACAAACTTCCTTCAAAAGGTCTTGACGTGTATGATTAGAAAGCTGTGGTTGTGGGAAGAACTGAGTGTCCTTTGCAGCAGTAATTTCTGTGTTACTACAGCAGAGGTGCTATTCAGCACATGACAGGATCAAATCTGCTCAGAAGTTTACTGCTGCAGATAAGGATCAAAGAAAACTGTCGACTTGGCTATTTCTAAATTAAGTAAGGATTAAGATAATTCACAAATACTGAGTAATTTTCTGTGGCTTTGGGGTGGTTTTTTTTTATTTTTTTTATATGGAATTAACACATTTGTATCTACAATGTAGACATATATATCTGCACTTCCCATGTAATTAATGGAGATACGGGAACATTTCATCTTAAAGAAACTGGAGACATAAAAGAGGTCAAATTAATCTCTCTAAAGAGCACCTAGTTCACTGCCTGCAAGATTGGAATTAGAAGAATTACTCAGAGGTGGGTATCAAAGTGCGAAGTTAGGGGAAATCACTGTCACTTGTAAGGTCTTTCACACTTCTCAACCATGACCCTGGTTAGAAGATAAGCTTCTGTGTCTTTGCTGTTCTTGCTGTCTCTAATATCAGGTTTCTAAGTGTCCCTGTCAAACACATGCAGAGAACATAACAGGGAGTGCAACTAATACAACTAGAACTTCTAAATTCCTTATGCTCATATGATATGACCTTGGACTACTCTAACAGCTTCTTAAACTCTCTTGCCAAATGACTTGTGTAATTCCTCTAAAAAACCTGCATATGCCATAGCCTATATATTATCACACACTCAAAGCACTGCATGAATATATTATGATTTGCTATGTCTTTATGTATTGAGATTCATTGAGTTATTAAAGGAGGATCTACTGGGTTTCTTCTTAACTCAATTTCTCCCATAACAAACAAAAAAACCTGTAAATCCCCTTCACAGCTACCACTTTCCTGTTGAGTAATGACCATTACAGACCCCAGGGATGCATTGCAAAAGGCCCCTCCCTGCTCTCTTTGCCAAACAATCAATTGTGTTCAGAATTAAGGCTGATCTTCTTAGAGAGTAAGAGATGAGTGAGCAAGCCCTTACACAGCTGAGCTTCTGTTCGCTCCTTCTCTGCCTCTGCTTGAAGTTGGCCAAAGTTGCGTTTTCGCATCTCTGTCATCATGCGTTGAGCTTCAGCCAGTTCTGTGGCAGCATCTCCCAAGGGCAAGTTGTTGCCTTCTGCATTTGTACCAGCTATCTGTTCCAAGAGCACTGAAAAAAAGTGAGGATGCATTTAAGCTTATGCAAAGGATGCAAATGCCTATTCCTGAATTCCTTAATGACATGGATCCATTTTGCATTAATTATATTAAGTCACACAACCAGGGCTAGTTAGGTGTCATTAGGCCTGCAGTGTGTTCCAAACAACCATGTTCACAGCAATAATCTTAAGCTTCTAACTTAATAAAACCTATGATAGCAACCCAGACTATGATCAGACTGAAGTCAGGACAGTCAATTTGTTGCTCTAAATGTCCTGTGGTAAAGCTTCACTGTCCCTATTTGCTACATATGGAAGGCAGGGTTTCTAGTAGGAGGAGTGAACTCTATATCTATTTCTAAATTCTGGTTTATGAAATTATTTTCTAGGCAAATCTCTCATGCTTAATTAAGAAAAATGCAAACAAACTGCAAAGATTTCATAAACCAGAACATGTTATGGACTTAAAAACTAGTTTTTACCTTGTATATTGTTGACAACTGTTAGTATTTGTGAAACCAAATCCTTTCCTTTCTGGTGTGTTTGGCCAAAATTATTAAATAACATTTCAGCTGCTTTGTAGTTCATTTCAGCCTAGCAAGGGAAAAAACTGATTAGATTTAAAATATGTGGAAACAGTATGTGAATATGTAGTCTAGAGACACAGAGATTTCAATTGACTTGATAAGTCACCTTTTCCTGGAGAGCATTTACATCATGATTTAGGTTAGTGAACTCTGTCTCCAACTCATCTACCTTTGAACTCTGATTATGAACAACAGAACGGTAATTATTCAATAAGACCTGAAAAGAAAGAAAGAAAAAATCCAATAAATTTCCCATACACAGGAGACAAAAAGGTAAACCCAAGGTAAACAGAAGCAGCATTATTACCATGAAGGTTGACCCACTGCTGCCTAAAAACCTGGGCACTTTATCTGTGCCTACCTTTAAGTCCTTGATGCGTGTTTCCAGCCTTCTCATCTGCTCCAGTGTGTGGGTACTTGCATGAACATTTTGGAGCTGAGACTTAATGAGCTGAAGCTCATCACCTATTGTGCTCAAATCCTTCAGCAGGGTAATTACACAGCTATCACAAGCTGGAGGGAGCATGAGCAAAGGAAAACAGTACATATTACTGATATGTGGGGCAGAAAACATTTCACAAAGAACATTAATAAATGACAGGCAACAGAAAGACTTTGATGTTTGTCACCTGGTGTCACCTGAAAAATAGAGGCTACAACAAAGCCCACGTTGTTAAAGAGAGTGACCAGACCCAGAAATAAGGAGGAGGCCCCATTTACATCTGGATAGCTGATCATCTCTTTTATAATTTTATAAGTGTTTGGTAAGATGTTTGCTTTTAAAAGGTTCATTACAGTCTCTTTTAAACTCTGCCAGACTTAAAAGAGTCGTCATTACATATCCAAAGCCAGCAGAAGGCAATGTACATTCAGTTCTATTTTATTACTTACGGTCACAGTCTTCATAGGGATCCACATCTTTTGGTTCATTATTGAAACATTCTGAAATCACAAGACTGTTGTTAGTAACCAAAGTTTTCTCATGGTAATACTACTATTGCCTTTTTGCCCTCATTTTTGATGTCTGACACCTATTAAAACACTGTGTGACCTTTTCATAAATCCTTATGAAAACAAGCTAAAATACTCAAAAGGCCTGAACACATCAAGATATTCAGCTCCCACCTTGCTGACATCAACACCTTTTCAAATCTTCAGAGTAAACTGACTGTAAACACCCTAATATATGCTACTTGTATTTATGCTACTCTCACAACTAGTGTGCTGAATGTATTGCTAGAATTTGCCTAGAATAATACCACAGGGATTTGAGCTGAGGCTATATTGATTCCCCAAAGGATGTCTTAATTGCAAGGAGCTGAGAAATGTTGATGTCCTTCCTTCATACAGTTTGCAAAATTAAGGGAGTAATAAAGCTGAGAAAAATCCACTGTGCATGCATGGAAGGAAGCACTGCACGTAACCCAAGGCACAAAGGGTGGGCCACAGACACCCTCAAACTTTCTAGCAAGCTAGCACAAGTGACTGCCTGATCAGTGTGCCATTTGTTTGTTCTGCAAACCACATTATAAGAAGCTTAGTACTCTCCAGGTGCATGTGAGTTTGTAATAGCCTGTGGAAAGAAACTGACTCCTACCATCATATAGTACGAAATTTCCCTGTCTTGATGTTCAGCTCCCTTTTACAAGCTTGGTCCTACAGCCAAATTCTCATCTCCTGAAAGTGAAAAGGGTTGTACATGCCTTTTACTCTGAAAGAAAAGAATGCACTCAGGGTACAGGCTGCTGATGCCAAGACTCCACAACAGCTTGCAACTGTGAGAGGTTACAGTGATAAAATTGGACCTGAACTTTAACAGCAGCATGAAGCACCCTGGAACAAACGTCTTAGCTGTGCCTTTTCCTTTGGCACTTGCACATTAAGGAAGTTAAATGGGACTGGTAGGGAGCACTGCTGCCAAAAGGAGACAAGTCACAAAGAATATATTTGTAAGAGAATGAAGGAAATTATTCTGAATTCAAATACCCGTGCTGTTCTGCAGTTGTGTAATTCAGCCAACACTAGACACATTTCAGCTGTCGCTGTGAAGTACCAATTAAACAAAACTATTATTGCAAGTTGTGCACAAACAACATCAGCCAAGAAATGGTGAAATGTAAAAGTCTGGCCAAGTGCCGAACATCACGCACAAGCAACCTGCTAGAACATGCTGTGCTGAGGATCACAGAGGGTTTTATTCCTAATGTGGAAAAAGAAATGGCTGATCAGAATATATAGTTGGAGAGAAACTGGAAACAAACTGGCTTGTTCAATTTTGCCCAATGGATTAGTTTATCCTAGCAAAGTCTTGTTTCGAAAAGAATGACAAAACATCAAACACTGCTTGGATCTGTTCCACGTAAGCTTAAATATAATAAAGATGCATTACTCCAATGATGAATTATGAAATGAGAATGAGCTATTGAAAAATTGCACCAGCTGCCAACAGCAGTTCACATCACTTGTCTGTTTTCTCATTTCTGTGATGAAGGAAAGACAAGGTCATTTGGCAGTCATTTGGGCACAATATGAAGAGCAGTGCTGAGAAATGAGGAGTATGGAAATACTAGGAATTATTAGTTCAACACTTCACAAATATCTGAGGAGGAAAACCTACCTACAGGGAAAGAAAAGCCTAATTTTAATGGGGAATGAAAATATGGAAGAAACAAGGTCCTTTTCAGGAGCAATTGCCAATGTGTTTCTGAAGAGAGTATCCTAAAGGATAGAAGTGAATTGAGGTAAAGATTCTGAGGAATGTAGAGTCAGGCCCTTTACTTCAGAATCATAGTAGATAAAGCAAAGATATGCCAGTGGCCTAACATGCTTCTAAGAGGTTGCTAGTTGAGCAGTACATGCGTGACTGATACTGGGAAAATCACTGAAGTCTTAGATGGCAGTATTAGCAGGATTTATAAAACAGCCTCCCAAGTCAGGCCCGAACATCCACTGTAAAAACAGTTAGGTTGGATACCTAAAATGGCAATGCCTGATGCAGACTCTGAAGATGTCACTGAACTGTCCCAAATAAATTTTAAAAAGGCACATCAAGACTGCTTATTTTCCTAAGGTCATAACACAGACTGGCAAGACATTGCTTAACCATACTGGAAGACAAACCATCTTTGGAAGACAAAACATCTTTAAAAACATACTTGTGAAACAGAAAAAAAAAAAAAATTAGTACTATTTTTGAAGGGAAATACACGGTGAAATACAAGGGTGAACTCAGTTACTCAGGACAGATTTTGTATTGTTATATTTTAGACAACTTTTCATTTTGTTTAAAAGTTATCTGCATTTCTTATAAGTCTACATCTTTTCTTCAGTTCAACTGATCTAAGTAACTTCCTCCTCTGCTTCCCAGAGAAAGAAGAATGCTCCCTTCTGTGTCCATAGGCACTCACATACCTCCAGTCAGGTGATCACAGCTAGCCAGTTGTCCATTATTATTACAATTACACCTCTGGCAGTAGCCTCCAAATTTCTGTGGACTTCCAAAATATCCTGGAGCACAACTAGATAAAGAGATACAAATAATACTTTATTTATTAAATATTTTAAGCTGCTTTTGTGAAATATACTTTCCCTGGAAAAAAAACACCACAGTTATTCTCCTGAAGAAACTTCGAAGAACTTTTAATTTCATGTCTTGACAGACAAAAAGGATATATTTTTGGTTTGCACTGTGCTAAAAATATCTTTCCAAGCACTGTAGAAACTTGTTCTAAAAATAAATGAACTCCCACAATGCTTGTATAGGAATAATCCATTTAATCTGGAAAATTACAGTGCACAGGGATCCATATATAGAGAGAGAATTTGACAAGGCTTAAACCATCAGATCACCACACCATTCTGGTCTGGGATCCCCCCAGAAAACATAATAAGGAGGATTATACTTCAAGCACATGTTGAGATTTCAAACAGCAATGGCACTGAATGATGTTGTCACCCTTCTGCTGGGTGATACTTCTTCCTGCCATCTGCCAGCAAAGCAGTGTCTGTGAGTGACCTCTAAATATTTCATAGGGAGAATATATCATTCAGACTGGCTAGCTTATTTTTCTTAGAAATCACTCTTTTGTAAGATCTATAGGGGTGGTAATGTGTGATCACAGAGCCACATGGAGTATCTGAGGCATGGCAAAGTCTGGAAAAGAAAATCTGTCTATGACCTGCAGCTTAGATGTCCAAGGTGATAGTCTTTAAGCACCAGACAATGTGCTACTGGAGACACTGTCTTCAGGTGAGATATGACTTACTGGCCTCACATTTCCCAACCAGATACTTGAATCCTCCCTGGATTTGAAACTCACTGAAATTGCTTCCTCTACCTGCCTGAAAGCGCCATACAGTTCCTCTTGTGCTTTGACAAACTGCTGCAGTTCTCTGGCAAAATTGATGGCTTTGTACACTGGAGCACATCAGAATGGCTTGGGATGGAAGACAATGTGTTAGACATTATCTGGTTGCTGTTGGGCAATTAAGAAAACTGAAGTAATCTGGCACACTGGAGGAAACAGGAGAATGCTTTAAACTTAAAGAGGGATAAAGTAAGGGGGAGCCATTGTTACCAGAAAGAGTGCAGAATAAAAACAAGATACAAGGCAACTAGGCAAAGAGGCTGACACTTCTCTTTTTGAAAAAATCTCTCTAGCCACTGAAGAGTTTGAGGAGAATTGTTTACATTTCTTCAGGGAGTGTTGGATTTAAGTGCAGAATTGCATGATGGCACCACACTACAGCAGCTGTTGATATAAATAGATTCTCCTTAAGGATGAGCATATGATGCATGTAGATACGTCCATATGCATATGTCCATGTATTATACAATACAGATATACCTCCTTTTATGGTGTTGCTCTTGAGAAACAAATCAGTTACCGTTCACAGTGAATCCCAGTATAGCCTTCTTTACACAGACACTGGATTTCTTCACCATTTGCCACGCAGCCAGTTGCAAATCTGTGAGAAGCGAGAACATTATTGTAAGCACATCATCGAATAGATTTTACACTCTATAGAGCTAAGCTCAGTTAAAAGATTTTCAGATTAAAGCTTTTATAGCACCAAAGTTCTCAGCTAATTTAATTGCTTCTCAGTAAATTGCTGTGACTAATTCTTTGCAGTTCTATATTTGTCATCTAAATTATTCCCTTAGACTAAAAAATAATAATTTCCTGACCCTCTGGACTGAGTATGATTGTTCACTACCCAAAGGAATGTCTAAAATAAAACTTAATAGTTGTGACGTAAAATAAAAAAATCTGGGTAGCTATTTTATCTTACCAGGCAATAATCAATAGCCTGTACTCTACAACACTTTCTCCCACAAAAAAGGATATCCTTTTTTCCCCTTTTTATGGAAGGAAACATTAGGGGATATTTTTAGGTAGCTAATATTGTCTGGGGCTTTTTTAAATGAGAGCAGAATAGAGTTGTGCACTGTTTTGGGGAGGTCTAGAGTATATTTTTAATACAACGAATAGTTTTATCTGCTCTTTCTAGCAGATTCATACAGATAAAAATTTTCCTGGGAGGAAAAAACATTTTTTGGCTGACACTGGGGAAGGAGAACTCATGAGATGAAGCAAGCAGGGATAGGCCATTACTATTTCCAGTACTTAATCTGAACAGCTGGATAAAGCACCATTCAGATGCCTGAATGAAGAGAAAACTGATTTGACTGAGTGGGAAATTGCCAAGCCTGGTAATGTGAGGTGGGGTTTATTTCCTATGTCAGGAATGTATTCACCACACTAATGTGTAGCTACTGCACAGGTTTATGGTCTCCATAGGTATTTCAGTGCTCATAAAGCAAAGGATGACTGAAAATATGTTCAGACAGCCTCAAGCAAGCACCTGCAAGAGGCAAATGCTGTCAAAAACAGATTTATCAGAGAGCTCTCTAATAAATGAAAATTCTGTCTATAGTCTGCAAGTATAAACCTCTTACTTAAGGCTACCTGATGTTTGCCAATGCACCTGGTAAATACTATGTGGTGCCTCTAGCAATTTATAGTCTAATTTTCCTTTTAAAATGTTTGGTTTTATTTATAACATTTCACATTTCAAAGCTAACCAGTGATGACAATGTGGCTAAATATTCCACACATTTAAAATGAGATAACCTAATTACATCCATGGAAATATATATTTTTCTGTATTGATATGTTTACACTTGAAATGGAGCTTCTACCTGAAGAGCAACTATACTCTTTTGGAAATCTAGATACATGCTTAAGAGCCTTCATGCTTTTATATTACTTTTTCATTTTAATTGATGTTCTGAATTCACATAAATGCTTTGTTTAATTCTTCTCGTCTCCTAGCCAGAGCCATAGTAATAAATATCAGTCTAAAGATAACATACATCTTGTATTTCAGCAAGCAAGAAAGCTTCTATATGTTCCCAGTAAGGGAAAAGACCTCCATTCTGTATTTCCCCTTACAAAGGAGTTACTGGTGGTTTTGTACACAAGCCCACTACCACTGCCTGGGGCTTCCCCAGGTGACAAGGAGCCTGCTTTGTGGTTCAGGCAATAAGTGAGGAATCATCAGCTTGTGAAAAAAGGAAGTGTCCTGAGACAGAGTGTCAATATTACAGCTGGTCTAACATGCCTCAAATGGGTCTGATGCCCCCAGTACACTGGGCAATATAAGAATACAGAAAAAAAAAGATCATTATAATCCTGCAAGAAGGATTTGGAGTTTTTATCTTTTTCCCTTCCCCCTCACTTCATATGACCCATTACTGTACCTGTTGTTATATGGGCAAGGACACATCTGGCAGGAACTTTGAGTGGCATCTCCAAAGTAACCATCTTTACAGCGCTCACATTTCTCTCCAGCAGTATTATACCGGCAGTTCTTCAAAAGGAAATAAAGAAGACAGTTATCAGTGCTTTAGCACTCAATATGGCCTTACTATTATTTAAAAAACAAGTTTATCTAATTTACTCAGAGCATCTGTTGCCAAACTGCCCTCAGAATTAGAATACACTCTCTAATTCTAGAAAGTACAGTTTGCTCACTTTTATGGAAGAACAGAAGGTAAATAGGCAGCATGAAACACATTTTTAAAGTCACTCAACCAGATGTGTAGTTTAAGGAACAATCTAGTAATGCACTCTGTCTTGATGTTTCTGTTAAAAATCACTATGTTTGAATGGAACTTCAAATTTTGTATTTTAACACTAATTAGAAGGCAGACACCATTTAAAAGCCTGAAATTAAATGAGCCGAAGTACATTCCTGAAAAAATTCCATGAAATTAGTATAAAATAATTTATTTTAGGAGATTCAGATCAGAATTTAATTTCATGTACTTTCTTCAGTGTATGCATAATTTGCATTTATCTGGAGTAACTGGAATAAATAATAAAAAGCAAAGACTAGGAAAACAATTAAAATTGATACAACCAAAACACTTTATAAGCTTTTTGGGAACTGTTTCTTATTTTAGAAACACATTCCTGGTACTGTCTGATTTTAATGCACATTTGGCTGACTTGATGAACTTAAAGGCCTTTTCCAACATAAGTGATTCTATGAATCTGTATATATAATACACAGGTGTTTTTGCATTACCTAAAGTGATGTTAATTTTTAATAGAAGTTGTTCAAAGACATTTCTGAGCAGCCATAAAAATTCCATGTGACCAACATCCAAGAGACACTAAAGCTCACAAATTCTAACCCTGTTTTCTTCAGTGTGTGACTGACTGATCCCAAGTCCCACAAGGCTGAGTGTGTTCTAAATAAAGTGAAGGATGGAAAAAGACAGTGTGAAGAAGTGTAAGAAGTCACTGAGCAGATTACACTCCTATTTTGAGGAATTTGATGGCTTAGGGCTCTATTTGGAGGCTCTACTACCATGTCTTGCAGCAGAGGGGCATTTTCCCCACAAATGAGAACATTCTGTCTCACTTGTACCTTCAAACAAAGAACTCCCATCTCCCCTCACATTCCATTCTCCACCACGTTTTTTTCCCACGCTGATTCTCTTAGCCACATCAACAGCCTTACCCTCAGCCTCTACATGTAGTAATTCCTAATTTGCTTCCATTTTGGTTAATGAAGTGAATTTGTGGCTTACTCAAGAATGGTTCTGGGTAAGAGCAGGAAAAACTCCAGTTCACATATGGACCATTTAACTAGGGAAGCCTGAATTAATATGAAGACAATGTGTTTGTAATAGGAACCACGTAAAAATGTAGGCTCCATAAAAGCCGATGTTTTTTTGCGCTCCTGTAAAAAGCTTATGAAAAGTTCAAGCTCTTTCTGAATAATTACTGTAAATTTTAATGGTTCTGAACAATAAATTAAAATGAAAAAAGAGTAAAAAATGCTAATTGCTGAAGATAGGTTAAGATATTTTACATATAAACCACTCTGAATGTGTCATTGTGTTCCTCTAGCTACTTGGCATAGAGAACTTAATCCAGTGCTCCCAAGGCATGGTGGAATAAAGTTAGAGCAGCAAGTCCTTCATCGGTCTTGTTCCAAGTTTCTCATGGCCAGAAACACTCCTGGAGTGACAACATCGCCACACTAGCAAGGTTTGGATGATGCAAACTCTGAAAGGAAAATTCTCTGACTATGTATGCACATATATGGTACAAGGAAGTCAGATTAGAATGTACCATGGCCTCACTGGGAACACCTACATATATGGGGTTATGTGACAAGAAACAGCTTGCCATGGGATGAGCAAGTCTCAGCACCGTGCTGCTGCTGAGGGTATGTGCTTCTCAGGAGGAAGGGCAGGCAGCATGATGACACAAAGCCTGATTCACAGAAGAAGGATGGCTTTTCCCTACACATGAGAAACAGTTGTTCTCTTTTTACCATTTCCTCATCCTCTCTTTTATCCTCCAGATTCAGTAGAGCAGCACTAAATCGCCCTCCTGCCAGCAGGAAGCAGGATAACTACTGCCTGAACTGGGGAGGATTGCACTGCTGCCACTGCCTAGGCTTAGTCTCATAAAGCCTTCACTAGAGGCTACCAGTGATCTCCTCTCCCCAGATAACATGAGACAAGATGAGAAGAAATTACATCAAGTTGTGCCAGGGGAATTTTAGGATGGATATTAGGAAAAATTTATTCACCAAAAGGCTTATCAAGCATTGGAAGAGGCTGCTCAGGGAAAGTGATGGAGTCACCATCCCTGGAGGTATTTAAAAGATGACTACACATGTTGCTTAGGGACATGGTGGATTGGGCAGTGTTAGGTTGATAGTTGGACTCGATGGTCTTAAAGTTCCCTTCCAACCTAGACAATCCTGTGACTCTATGCAAAGGTACAAGTGTCCAGCACTTCAGCTGAGGAGCAGAATGAAGGAGGCCAAGAACACTTGCATCCAAGCTTTGCACTTTGGATATGAAACATGAGGAATCCACATTGGGAAGCCTCCTTGTTGTCCTTGCACTACTGCAGGTCTCTGTCCCACAGCTCCCCTACAGGGAGACAAACTTGCTCCTGCTTAGGAGGAGGCTCATGATGGAAATACAGGCCCTCTGGGCTTTCATTTTTCATCACATTATCCTGGATGACTTTGCTTGTCCTGTCCCAGGGCCAAGCGTTGATTGAGCTCTATCTGTGAAAGTTAATCTAGTTTTGAAAAGGACGGAACAAAGAGAAACTTAAATCACGTACTTCATGAGGTAATGGTGAAATCTGCAATTTTTTTTTTCCCTTTATAATTTTCTTCCGAAGGAAAACTTCCTCATCTCTATAGTTCTGCTGCAGCACGTTCCTGTCATGGCCTGCCTGCTTCTCCAAAGCAGCAGCCCATAAGTCATCCCCCAGAATGTGCTGAATCCATTTATAGTTTCCATTAAAAGCAAGAGGGTTGGTTGAAATGAAGTAGGGGGGGGCGGAGGGGGCAAATGACATAACAGGCAGGAATGCACCGCAGGCAGAACGGATGCAGCACGAACAAGGAAGAAATTGCAGTAAAGACAGATCATGAAAGAGGTGGGCAAGGTTCTTGTTTACACAGTATTTGAAAAATTAGTGAGAAGTTCTTGAGTGGGAATATTTCAGAACAGACTGTTCAAAGACACGTCAGGGATAAAAGCTGGAGGAGCACAGTCCCACAGATGTCACACTTGCATTGCTACAAAGGGCTGGGAGCAGAATCTGCCCAGCTGTATCTGCTGTAGCAGCTGAAATTTTCCAATCAATCTAACTTCCATCCCCTTTATCCCATCTTATTTGCTGCTAGTTTATTTTAATCCATCTGTCTGTAAATTAAGATTAGAGGAGATTTACTGATGCTGATTAAACAAGTGATTCTGCAAAGGCTATGCAATATATTTGTCAGCAATGGCAAAGACAAGTAATGTATGTAAAAAAATTAAGGACTTTACATGCCAGGATAAGAGCCCATATTTATTATAAATAACTGCAAACACATACGTGATAATTTGGTGATTTTTTTTCCCATGTAATAAAAATTTTTTCCCATGTAATAAAAATTTTCCCCTGTAATAAAAATTACAGGGGAAAGATGAGAACAAAAACAAGTAGGCAAATTATTCTTATCACTCACAGTGAAAGACACATGTTAAGTGTATACCACTTACATACATTAACATTACAAGGTATAGGAGAATGAAGCAAGCAAGGAAAATTTTTAGTTATTTAAAATTTAACAATACTGTATAATCCATTCCGCAGTAAGGCAAATGCCTTTTTCTCCTTTTCATTTCTTGAAAGTTACTGTTTACTTACAATACATTTTCCAGTACCATCTTCACATCTGTTTGAATTTCCATTGCAATTGCAGGGGACACAGCGTCCAGTAAATAATCCTTTACTCTCACGATAAAATCCAAGTCCACATTCCTAGATAGTAAGCAGAGAGCAAAAAAGAGTGAGTTTTAGTGGGAAGGTTTACAGGTTGAGAGGGGTATTTTGAATATTTTTTTGACATTTTTTAGCAGAAGTGTACATTTCCTGGCAAGGTTTTCTAAGCCTATGTAATTTTATAAATATAATAAGTGCTTTAATGCAGCAAATGGCACTGAGGAATGAAGTGGAAGAAGTTTCATTCTAAGCATCTGGACCCTGTACTCTACCCATAGTGCTAGTGGGGATTAAGTAATTTTGACTCTAACCTCTAAGCAAAACACATTTCCTGTGGCTATGTGAAAGGTGTAGTAAATGACTTTTAAACCACAAGAAAATATTTCAATATAGGTTCCTACTACAGTCTTCTCAAAGAAGAACATATGAAAATCTCAACTAGTGATTACATGAAATCTTGGTATTTAACTATGGTGTAGTCCTTGGAAATACTTCTAATGAGATACCTTTTACATGAATTCATCAGGTCTACAGGGAGCTACATGAAACCATGCTTAGACAGAGCAAGGTGATCTTACAAAGCACACAGTGCTCTTAATTCTAAGTACAGGCTTGTTCCAGTGACTCAGGAAGCATGAGAAGAATGTTCTGCTGTTGAGAGCACAGAAGCAGAAGCACAGCCTGTCAGATCAAAGTCAAGTTTAAATAGGGAGATGAACCAAAAGGAAGACTATGAATGAAGCAAGAGACATGAAGCTTGTTAGCCTACACCAAGAAGATAGTAACTAGTATGCTAAAGCTACTTTCTTTCTCAGTAAGAGCTTTCCCATACATAGCCAATTCAAATATTTGTTCACACATTCCTTGCTCACTAATGACCCCCAAAATGATGAGACACAAATCTATCCCTCCTATTCCCCAACTCATTTTCACTGGTAACTAAGGTGGTGTGGTGCAAGAATGATAAGAGGCTGTTCTGAAAGGTGGAGAAACCTGTGGTCCCCAGCTCCTCCCAGGTTCCTACGTCCAGCAACGTGCTACCGTGCTGCACCTAAGCCCTCACATGTAACCAGTCAGAACACAAGTGACAGATCCACGTTAAAGCCATAAATCTTTTCTCCTGGCAGTTGCGCCACCAATACTGATGAGACTAATCTGAAGAGCAAGAGGTTTGCAGGACGATGTCTCAAATCATGCATCAGTGGTTTGAGGTGCAAGTATTTATGCAAGGGTGGGATTAACCTGTGAATTTATCAACCATGTAACTGCTAGAGAAAAAATATTCACCTCTCACAAAGCAGATCCCATAAGGAACATTAAGTTACTGCTGCTTAAAGAACAGTTGCTAGTGGTACATTTTCCCTTTTTATACATTGGATAAATGTTAAAAATAAAAAATACTCAGAACACTGTTATTATCAATACTGACTTCAATGCGAGCAAGGACTGAATTTAGAATAGGCACTTGAAATTTTTCAAGACACATTTTTAAAAGGGTGAATATGTTCTCTGCATAATAGGGAACCAATATACACAGCTTCTGAATAAACCAGGGCCCAAAATATATTAAACAGTGTGACTAATAAAATATAGGCTCTAATGCATGTAAATTTACTGAAAGTCTCTTTTTGTAAACAAAATTAATCACTCATTTTAGAAATACATGCAAATGCATCTGGCAAAAATCTGTGCAGCTTTTTGTTTTTCTATTTATGCTGACTTTAAAATAGCAGATTTAGAGTACATGAGAACTTTGTTTTCAAAGCAGCATTCGTGATTTTTTGATAAGCTGATTCTGTGTGAAGATAAACCTTCCAAGTACTCAGGAGTGCAGGCTGATTGTTCTCAAGCAAGAAGCAATTTAAAAGAAACTTCTCACACACATTTTTGTTAGCAGAGTACTTTGAGACATTAGATTACCCCCTTCTAGTAGTAAAAGATTACTACTTTTATATTAAGTAATGCAGAAGTTGTTATCAAATTTGTGCATTTAAAAACAAAGAGAAAGAAAGAAGGAAGCAAATGAGGAAGGGAAAATGAACAAATTACCTGTCTCTGGTAAAAATCCTTTTGAACTTGCTGCTGCTTCTGACTCCCCTCCAGGAGGTGAGGATACGATAACCTCTGCTGCATGTCTTCTGCTAAACAACGCCCCAGGGCTACTAACGTGACAACCAGCCATCCTACATTCCTTGGCCCCTGTCCTTGGGCCATCCTTTTTCACTTCAGCTCCACCTTGAACAGAGCTGCGACCCTTTTGGAGCTCACAGGCTCTCTTATACTCTCCTCCTCTCCACTTCTTCTCCAGCGTCTGACTCAGATTAATGAGGACCTGCTCCGTGATGGGCCCCACCTTTAAACTTTATACGTGAGTCAAGTTGTACAGCACACATTACTGTTCCTAAGGTTAACAAGTAACCCCGTGGTTCCTGTGGCTCCATATATACCTAAGTCGGGGTGTGGCAGCCATCACCTCCTCCCCACCTTAGGCAGCCAGACAGGGCTGGATGATTAGTGCAGTAAATCACTGCCTGAGTAATGCTGCATAAACATACGGGGCTTACCAACTATCCAGGTGAGTGTCTTGATCACTTCCTCTGGCTATGTATTTCCACCAGGTTGCATAAAAAAATAACTAAACAGCACCTTTCATTTTTAAAAGGCAGTATGGTGAAAAGCAATGGGATGGCAGTGGGAACTTCAGTCAACACTCATTAATTTGCCTGTGGCATGGATATCGAATGTGGGGAAAAATAAGGTTCTGGAAATATTTTTGAAATGGCATTTGGCAGAAGATGAAGAGCTGCCCTGAGCAGACAATGCACAAATGAGATATAAAACATCCATAAATATTGCTTTGTTCAGTTTCTTTGTAGCATCTCTGGTCTAGATATTATTCTTTCATACTCATTTCAAAAATATTTGTAAGGTTAGTATAGCAATTCAACTATCTTCAGAGAGAATAATTCCTCATATTTTGTGCACTTTGTGCACTGCTAACTTTCCAGTACTTATGTTGTAGCCTTGGGTGCATACACCTGGGAACAGTCAAGCTTTAAGCTAAGCGAAGTGACAACCAAAAGAATTGCAGCTACAGGAACAGCATCACAAATGGGGTATACAGCTAGAATTTCTCCATTCTTCAGATAACAATATAATTTTGCAATTCTTACATTATCTTTCATATGAATATCTCCAGGTAATTTCATTTTAAATATTTTAACTTCAGCTTTCAAATATTTTCCTATAGAAGTAGGAAAAGTGTTATTCCTATTTCCATGGAAAGAGGAAAGTAACCAAAATTATCTAGGTTCAGGTTACTTCCCTTGGACTTGGTCATACATTTCCCTGAAAAAGCAAGGAAACTCGTCCAAGTGTAGAGTGTCATAGACTGTGATCAAATCAATTTTGACCTCTTCACCAAAGCATCAACCAAGATTATTCAGCTTCTTGTAGGGCATCACAGAAGAATCCCTCATTACAGTGCCTTACATGTGTAAAATGACAGAGTTCCACCAAAGCAATCATGAGTTGAATAACCCTACTGTGCTTCTTAGACAGTGAAAGTATTTGAGCCATTGAAAGTGTACTTCTTACAAGAAATGTGTTTAATTACTTTAATAACTAGCCTCTCGTCCTCTGACTAAACCAGTATGTATTGCTGTAGGTAAGACAGATTATAATGGCACAGCATGGAGGGAAACACTTCCTTACCTGACACGAATCACCCCTGTACTCTGCAGGGCAGGAACAAATCTCCACGCTGTGTGCTACACTGCCACTACCTGCACTGGTGGCTTCCTCCAGTCCAACCTCTCCAAGGGTTAGTCTCTGAGTCTCAGTGAAGTATAGGCCTCTGATATGTAAGCCCTCCAGTCTAGACAGGATTATCATCAGTTCTTCCCTGGATACAGGGTTGTTGCTGCTGGCATGCCTGAAGTTTCCCTGTACATGAAGAGTACAAAATGAGCTTCTTAAGAAAGGGTATCTGCAAAGAAGGCAGGATGACAGAAAAAAAAGAGGAAAAACCCCATGGAACTGACCCCTCCAGTGCCAGTGAGGTGAAATAGAGATCAAGAAAATAAATACAAGTGTAAACCCAGGACAGGTGAAAAAAGGAATAATGAGCATATAAAAGGATGTATTCTTTTACTTTGCAAGGTATCATATGGCGCTGAAGTATGGAAGCATATACATTCTTCTTTAGTTATCCAAGTTTATTTGACTGCAAAACCCACCATATCATAAAAGGGTGGAAGAAAATACTTGAAGAGTAAGTGAAATCCTAGAAATCACAGCTTTGAGGGCTGCCTTTACATACTTACTTGCTGCTAATAGACACAGCATTACTAAAAATGGAAACTGACTTGAAGAATTTTTGGGGTTTTTGGCCTATATACAAGACAATGAATAACCCAGTTTAACCTCCTGAGCACAGATTTAAGGTTGGAATAATCCCTGCTAAGTTCACCTGCCTGAATCCTGGACATGCATTCCCAACTAGATAGGTAGACAACAAGGCAAATAACTGTTCGTTCCACCCCTGTGAAGCAGAGTCTGGAGATGTGATGAATCATGTCCTATTGATGCCTGATTCAGTATTACTCCTCTAGCCCTGGAGAGAATGCTGAGGGCTAAACTGGACAAGATGCCTTAGAGCATAATTTAGGCTAAAATTATGTGCCATGAATCAGAACATATGTAAAGAGAGAAAAAAAGTTGTTTATATTTAAAGTCTACAGTATTTAAGCTTACATTAATGAACATTATCAAGTATTTGGATATTTATGCACATATTACCTGTGTAGTTTGTGTGCCATGGGGGAACAAATGGGAAGGCCATTCCATTTTCATTTCTTACCTCAACGAGCTTCACACGGCCATAATACTGACGGTCAGGCAGTGGGTTGGTGGGATCCATATATACAATTTTCATTTGCTGACCCTAGGTGAGAATTGCCATTTCACTACTTTTGATGCTAAAGCGTTCAGATGCAATAAAATCCAGAGAAGTTATTAGTCCTGTTCTTTGGCCCACAAAAACTAGGCAAAACTAGGAAAAATATGCAGCAAGCACTGTGTTCTAGTGTCAGTGGGATTTTCACTGCTTTAGCCTCTTAACATTGATTTCAAATGAAACACCAAGACAATAAAATTAATGCTGACCATTTCCCACAGGAATTAGACATTACTTTTGAGTAAAAACATTTTTGCATTTTCAAACAATTTTCTTTGCTTCAGACAGTTCATGAGGCATGTTTCCCAGTAAGAATCCTGGAATACTGAATTAGTGTTTCTGATGATCAGAAGAAACAAAACCACACACTTGGGAATTTCAACAAACATGCATTGTTACTTCAGTCCCGAAGCCAGCAAATTACACTTAATTTTATGCAGAAGAAAATCTGCATATAAAATTAAATTACACAGAGAATCCAGGGCATATTTTACAGAGTGAAGGCCACACTTGTTGACAAGTCTGCAAGCCGTTAATTCTTTGTTCCATACGTGCATTTTACAGAGAAAATTCTGGTTTATCTTTTTATTTGCTCCCAAGATAGTTATGCCCAATAATTTGTTACTTTTCAACAAAGATAAGAGTGTTGATGGCTTACGGAAAAATGCCTATAACTACATAGAAGCATAGCAAGATGCTATAAAGGGTAAACACATAGTTGTCAGGTAACAGAAGAAGTCATGGTACTGGTATTGCTTGACATAAAAAATAATATTTTACAACTTACTGTTAGTTGTATATCAGGTCTCTTATCCAGAAGAACCATGCCCTCACTAGGTAAGCCAAAAGATTTCACTTGGTAACTTAGGAAGCCACCATATGAAGAAAGCTGAAACAAAACACACAAGACCAGAGGTAGTTTAATGCACTATTGCTTGCTATTAATATGACTTTGTATTAAAGTTTACCCCATCTTCCAGCACAGGGAATATATTTACTTTGTTATCCATACAAAATATGAAAACAAGTGCTGCTAGACAGAAATTGCTTTGCAATTCTGGCATCATTTTCTGAGTAGTTACTGTTCTCTATAAGGTCACCTGCACTGGGTTGGGTTTTTTTCATAACTGGGATCATGCCCTCTCTGTCATGGAGAAATCACATGTTCAAATGCACATGCTCTTCCCTGACCCTCCAGAACCAGTTTTGGTCATCAGGAGCAGATGTCAGGCTGACAATAAAAGTGGTAGTGAATCCCAAGGATAAAAAGAAGTCAGATTGAGTAAGTTTAAAGGCAGCTTTCATTGGCCAGCCTTTTCTAAATTTAGTACAAACAGGAATCTAATCAGGAGATCTTTGCTCCACCTTCTGGAGAAAAGGACCTATACTGGTATCAGCTCCTTTTCAAAAGACAGACTAGCTGAGGGTTGGTTGGACTGAAACCACACTCCTTTTGGTTCAACTGTAGGTGATCACAGGCTGCCTCAAGCCCAACTAAATACAGAATAAAACCTTGGGCAAGTGAGTTTGAATTGTCTGACAAACAGCTTCTCTGATGACTCAATTCAAAACTTATTGAACAGAAAGGAAGCTTCAGGCACAGCCTAGACTGCTTTTCTTCCAAGAAAAACCTACAGGGAAGGTTTGAGGGTACTAGATGACAACATGTGTTTTGCCAAATATATACTACTTTGTTTTGCACACTTTGCTATCTGCCCTCATAGCTTATGCTTGGTTTTGACATGAGGAGAACTGCCTTGTCAGGTTCTTGTGTACTGATGAGCAACAAGTAAAACACAGACATCTCAGTACTGAATTTATTCCTTAGATAATATGGCTGTACTAAATGCTATTATCTTTAGCCAACTGCATTTTCAAGAGCATTATTTGGAATATTTGCTGTATTTTGCCAACACTATCAAAATATCCTGTATAATTTATTTTTTACACCAAAAACTTGAGACAATTCAAATTCGAGCTAATTTCCTGTGTAATGCACATCTTAGGACTGCATCGTATGACAGATTGCTATATTACTGGTTTTTTAGATGAATTTTTTTTGAATGAAAAATATTGGTGTTATATCTATACATATAGCATTAATTTTCTAACATTAAATGGCCTATTAAATAGAATGTTAAAATACAAGAGAGTAAGGGGATGATAGAATCTGAATTTCACAATGACTGTTAGTTGCTGCACTGCTACAAATTTCACATTTCATTGTCTTATGAAGAAAAGGTAGAGAGAGGAAATAAAGCATGCTCTGATACATATTAATGTTCCAGTGGAAGAAGTTAAACAGTTTAAAACAATGTAAAACAGTAGTTATACTATTGTCACTGTACTGAAAAATATCTCAACTGATCTTATTCACAGCTGAAACAGGTTCTATCACTAGAAGAAGGCCTTAACCTGAAGCTTTCAGATTCTAATAGCATGAAATTTATGAGCTTGTAAAACTAGCAGCAAAATACCATTTTTGAGGTGACTTGCACTACTGAAGCATTGCCCATGCTAAAATATACACTTATACACATTGTACAGTAAAAGCAAGTCCAAAAATAGGACTATCTTATTTATAGTTTTGTTACTGTAAATAAAAGCAAGTCACGGCACGCCTAGTTAGATAATGTGACATTGACACTAATCTCATGGCACCATTCTTAATAGCTGTATTTAGAAAAGGTTATTTGGTTATGGGAACAACAGAAGTATTTTTGGTTTAACACTGTAGTAGACAATGTACGCTTTAAAATGAAATTTATTTGAAAAATAATTTGTAGACGTTGAAAAAAGAACTGCCAATCATTAGCAAAAATACCTTAATAAAAACCTGCTGTTCAACTGAAAGATAGCAACACCTGAGCACAGACAAGCAGAATGAAAAATACCACTCTGGTCTTTAAAAAGAGAACTAAGAGGAATCACAGAATGCCCTGAGTTGGAAGGGACCTTCAAAGGTCATCTCATCCAATCCCCCCACAGCGAGATCAAATTGCTCAGAGCCTCACCAAGCAAGCCTTAAAAACCATGCCATGTTTAATGTGTCTATCCTATTTGTTTTCACTTGTGTGACAGCAAGGTTGTATCTGAAAAGACTGCATGTCATACAGCTGTTGACACCTACAGAGAACCTGGAGCTCTCAGCCTGCAAGCTGAGAAATGTTGATAGGTATCAACACTGAGAAAAGGTTCTGCTCCCCACACACCAGTAGCAAGCAGTTCATAGAACACGAAGGTTAGAAAACCAAGTACTGAACTTTGCAAGTAATATTTAGAAAGTGAACAGAAAGCAAGAAAGCAAGGTATTTGCATGGTACTGAGATTTTTATCACCTTTTATTCTCTTGGAAGTCTGCCCAGGAAATACACTGGGGAGTCTAAAGGACACTTGGGTTCTATGTCTTCTGAGTGACAGAAAAGCAGCCGAAGACAGCAACCTGAACCATAGCTCCTGACCATACTGCTCACATAAAGACCTCCCTGGCACCAAGCAAGGTGATTAATTCTGCATTATTGGTTATAATCTTAATACTGTACACAGAGGGAGAATGTTGTGATTCCTGGCATTACAGGTAAGAGATAAGAATCTTGTGAGGGAAGAGAGAGAAATTTACCTTAAGAAAAACAATGAGATTCTTTAACAATTATGACAGCAAAAAATTAATACATTTTTAGAATAAATGAGTTAGAGGTCATTTACCTTCTCCCCCAGGTAAGATGGTGGTGCTTTCCAGTACAAGTTATGCACTGAAGCAGGCAATTCTTGAACATCAGCTACTACACTATTGCTGACTGGATTGAAAGTGACTGGAATGTCAATATTTTCATCCATTGCCTCCAAGCGCCAGTTCCTCATGTCCACAAACTAATGAAAATATATAAAGGAAATAAAAGTTTGTCTCACTTTTATTAAACTTCACCAACACCAAGTCACAAGAAGAAATTCTTTAGCCTGTATAATTGCCCTAGAGTGAAATTCAAAGCCTTCAGAGCCAGCATAAAATCTTTATACTGTAGGTGTTGCAAGGACCTCAAAAGAGAAGCTAAGTAGGTTAGATGTGCCAAAGCTTTTTGGGATGCAGGCGTTTTGTTTGTCATCTGCAAACTAAATTCTGTCCTCGGTCACACAAAGATATAATCCCTCCTGGAGGTGACTAGTAATTGTGTACATAAATGCAAGGTGTTTGGAGCTGCTTTTTAAAGTACATTTCAAAATCAAACCAAAGACACAAATCTAAAAGGCAGAATCAGCATCTGTTTTGGCAAATTAACTGGGAGGGAGGGGACATGGGAGAATGTTTTGCACAGGCAGGCAGTGTAACCTAACATTTGGGCACATTTTATGCCACACATTTTTTAGGTTTCAAGACGCATCTATGATATTGACATGTACAATGTTACACGTTCTTCATTTCAATAATGAGCTAGTGTCTGAACGTAAAGAAATAGAAGTCCAATTCAACTTCAGTCCAACTAATGATATCTAAACAAACAGATGAAAAGGGACATTTCCGCTGGAAGGCATTTTCAGATTATACCTAAGTTCTAACAAAGCTGCACAAAATTTGCACTATTGCTTACTGAATACTTCTCATTCTTAGAAAATAAAAGTATTTTTTTCACTTTTGGAATAAATCTGGTATTCCCTTAGTGGAATAAACGTGATATCAAAGAAAAAGCCAAACTAATGAATCCACCTTGGTTCTACGACGATCTGTGCTTCGACAGTTTCTGGTTGCCCCAAAACAGAAGCAAGAGGTGCATCCCTTGGGATTAGAAGGGTCCAGGTAAAAGGTTCCTGGTCGGCAAGTATCACATTCTACACCTTCAACATTCTCCTGTAAGGGTATAGTTAAAAGAAATGTCAGTGTTTTCCTTTGGGTCTTGGTGAGGCCTCCAAAACCTCCTACGCATAAATCTTCACAAATAGTCACACAGTCACAGAATATCAGGGATTGGAAGGGACCTCACGAGATCATCTGGTCCAATCCCCCTGCCAGAGCAGGAACACCCAGATCAGGTCACACAGGAACTCGTCCAGGTAACTTTTGAATGTCTCCAGAGAAGGAGTATTTCTTTAAAAATACATAAACTTCAATGAAAGTGTGCAAATCCCTGTATACACCATATTTCACATGCAAATAAAACTGACTTCTTGGAGACTCAGTCATGAGCTGTCTGTACAGTTTACAAAGTGATTTACTGAGTAATAAACATTAGTCAGAGACAGCTGGTAACTTCCCTGCCAAAACCCTCCTGCTGGCTTTTCCAAACCTACAATATAAAAGGTTGCTTGTTAAAGTTCACATTTATCACAAAAGGAGGTTTCCTGGATATAATGATGCAGTGAAATGTCAACTGGCATAATATGGCTAAAAAAAGCAAAACCAGTTAACATCTAGAAGTCAAGATGCAAATACATAAAGTAGATGTGTCCAGGGTACAGACTGCTTCAGTGAATCGACAGGCAGCTCTGCAACGGCCTTGAAAGCCTAAAACCACATATAAAACTGAGAGATATTGACCTCATTAAAAAGTGAAATGCAACTACTACCATGATAACAAGTGCACAGACTGCAAGGTGTCGTGGTCCTGTACAGCTGTGTTTTAATTCTTACTGAAAACTTAATGATAAACTCATTCCATTCACCCCATTAAATCCCAAATAGGCACTGATGTGAAAAAGATGCTTGCAAATGCAGAAGTAATTTGACTTCTCTGACCTTGCAGAGGCAAATTCCTGTCTGTGGATCACACACATCTGGTTGTGTTCCATCTCTGTTACAGCTACAGGGCACGCAGTTTGGGAAACCATAGGTTCCAGGAGCACACCGATCACACCATCGTCCTTTGATTCCTGGTTTGCATCTTTACCAACAAACACACACAGAGTGAGTCAATGGAGGAGGAAAGAATGGAACAAAGAAGATGAAAATAAAAGGCAGGAGCATCTTTGATGTGATTGCATGGCTATGACACAAATTTATGATTTTAAGGGAGAAAAAGCAGCAGGTTAGTATTGGTCTCAGATGTTTTAAATGGTCAAGGAACTGTTTAGGAATGGATTTGATTTTGGAGGCTATAAATGCTCACAGCAAAGGTAGACTTCTGAACCTATCCAGTGCTTTCAGTGAAGACTTGCTCTCTCTTTACACCAAGGTGTGAAACATGGATGTTGTGCACAGATAAGCAGAGCTGGAAGAAGTTTTATAGCTGGAAGATGTGACAGGGCTTTACTCAGGGTACTCACTGACAAAAAGGTGGAGAATCCCAGGCATTTGAATAACTACAGGGATTTCAAACTTCCACAAGGCTTGGATTAGTTTAGAACTGTTCACAAAAGATAAAATCCACTTTGCTCACAGTGAATGCCTGAATGCCTTGAATTTTTTAGGTGAAGTACAGCAGATGCAAAAACTATGTACAAAGTTTGAGATGAGAACATCTTTCCATGGCAGCAGCTACTTCATCCTACCTTCACAACAAACCTTCACAGTTTGATTAAACTAGTGAAAACATAGGTCTGGTGATCCCTCTTTCTCCTGTCTATGCTGATAAACTGCTTGTATTAGCCCAAAGTAGGTTTCAAGAGAGTAAAGGTCCATTGGTAAGGAATCTCTGCCATCACTGTCATCCACATCTTTACATTTTAGTTGTATTATGGTAATTTTTAAGTCTCAGCAAGTTGGTGGAGTCTCCTGTGGCTCTCAGCACAAAATTCATGCATATGCTAAAACTAGGAATTTAATGGAAATAAACAGTTAAAGTATGGGGACTAGGTAGACTTCCCTCTGTGTCGTATGTGAAAACAATTACTCAGTTCACCAAACAATGGGCAAAGTCTCTTGGAGACTCTCTGAACACATTGCCCCCACACACAAACAACTGGAGCTGGATGGGGGACTTTGAACTTCATTTAATCCATAGAAGGAAAAGCTTTAATCAGAATATAGTAGTTAGCTACATACCTCAACAGTCAATCTAAAAGCATTTGCTAAATGTCAAATTTTGCTTCAGAATCTTCTACCAATCATCTGTCATTTCTTTGATATTTTCAATGAGGCTCCACATGAAAAATACCACCGTTATGATCAGGCAGTACTGCTTTTTCACTGAAGTGGAAAAACGTGATTATTTCTGCAAAAATTACCCCCAGTTTTACTCAGGTGGAAACATGTCAAGTCCTTTTTTCGAAGCATTAGATTTTATTTGACTGAATTATTTTATTTATTTTTTCATAGTATTTTTTAAATTTTGTTTTGCATTGTATGGGGAAAGTGAAGGCAGACACTAATCAGACCAAGAGTGTATCAGAAGATAAAGAAAATACTACATTTTAACCTTAACCCCAGCTTCTAAATATGGAAAGAGATTCCTGTTTTGCTCTCAGGATAAGACAGCTTTTCACTTCAAATGAACAGTATTGACTTAGAAAAATAATTTAAATTTATTCTCATCTCAGCATCCTAAGTTACAGAAAGACAAACAGATCATATAGAAGGCATAATTTTAGAGGCAGTTACCACCTTTGACTCCAAGTGAACTGTGCTTTCCACATCCATAGCACTTACCAGAGTATCTCAAAATTAATTTCAAAAATTTGCGCTTTACAGATTTTGAAACATCATTAGACTTCAATCCAGTCAATAGACTGTGGAAGGTCAATTGCAAACTTTTAAGATATTGGGAAATAAGTCACACCATTCCAAATGACATACACGCTCAGAAGTCAGGAACTCCAATTTGAGGTCTGCAGCTGACATTGGATAAGTCATATGAACTAGAAAGACATATGATAGCTCACCACAAATGGCACAGCACACCACTGGCAAACAGAATGCAAGCCCAGGAAATCCCAAATCCTACCATTACTTACCTGCACTAAAATGTCGCAGGTGTTCCTGAAACAGCTGACTCCTCACCATCACCAAGCACTTCTTAAATTCCTATTCATGATCACCACAGTTTCCCATATCCCTTATTAATTCCTGAAAAGAATGGTGAGGGGAACCACTCATGCATTGCTTGTAACACCCATAACACAGACTTACTTGCATAGTGGGAGGTGTTTCTCACATTCGAGACTTGCCCCACTAATGACTCCACTTTGTGAACAGTTGCATCTCTCACAGCCAGCAAGAGGGTGATAGCTGAAGTAATGCTTCTCACACACTTCACACTTTGGCTTCACAGTTCGCGGAGGGCAAATGCATTTACCAGTTACATCATCACAAAGCCGCTGCCCACAGTTGCACACTAGGTCAAAAAAAAAGTTCTACAAATCAATTGCATCTCAACTTGCAACAACCAACTCTCATTGAGTTTGTATATGAAACAAGGATACGCAACCTTTATTTCTAAAGGGCATGATACTTCTCTCTCTTTCATTAGTTTCAAGCTTGGGGTCAAGGAAACCAACTATGTGACCATAATGGTGGTCTCTTTTCCACAGTTTGGTTGCTTAACTCCACCACAAGCATTATTATCCACTTTCCAAAACGCCAAGGATTAAATTAATGGTTTTGGCCTTAAGGGCATCACTTTTACACAGCAATGGTTATAAATACTGGATATAATATCTGGGAAGGCAACTGTGGGATGTTAGTGAAAGCTAAGATGAAAAATCTAAGAAGGCTTAACAAGCCTCTCATAGGATCAAGTCCTACAAATCAAAGTGAGGTTGCTGTATCTGTGCAGTACAGCCAGAGAATTAAATAAAAAGGTCAGGTCAGGCACTGAGTCAGTCCAAGCATGTACTTACACTTGCAGAATGGGAATCCATAGTAGCCAGTTTGGCATCGGCTGCACTGACGACCAATGACATGGGGTCTGCAAACACACTGACCTCCCAGGGGGCTGCAAGTAGGGCTCACGGCACCAGCACTATGGCAATTACAGGGCAGGGCTCCATTGTTGTAAAAAGCCACGAGTGACCTTACAGAGTCCTTACAGAAGACTGATGATCTTTCCAGGCTGTTTAAATTGAAACATTAAGCATGTCAGCATTGGCACTTGGGAATTGCTATGAGCATGTGTTTTGCTTCAGTCATTTAAGGTCCTGCCTTTCAACCAATGTCTTTGATGACATAAGGATGGCATCAGTATACATGCAAGGATATGCTTTAATTATATTAGTGTTGAACGGCTTTGAACATGCAGGTAAGAGATATTTTTCCAAGAAAGTGTGCATATTAGTCATATCAGTTCAGACATGCGAAGCAACATTCCAAATACCAAAGATGGAAATACCAAAGACAGAAAGATGGCATAGATTTTCTTCTTTTGTACTGTGAGCAATAAAGCTCTGCCTTTAACATTTCATTTACAACAGAAAGTAACAGGAAAATGACTCATGGTAAATTAATGGGTCAGCATAAGCTGTGAATGCAGCACAACAATGGGGATTTTTCACATCTTTAATACAGAGAAAAAATAATGTAAATTCCCAGCTTGTTGTCAATTTTCAGTTTTTTAGAAAGTGATGCTTACTCAATATAAAAACTGTTTCCTCCACATTGGCTGATAAAATCAAATGACTTGTCCACTGTCTTTTTGTCAAGAATTTTGTAACTGTAGGTGTCTGCTGGAACAACTAAGACATTTTCCTTAAAACAACAAGAAAGACATTCAAGGCATTAAGTAACCTGATCTAGTGGGAGGTGTCCCCACCTGTGGCAAGAGGGTTGGACCTAGATGATTTTTAAGGTCCCTTCCAGCCCAAACTATTCTATGATTCTATGACACAGGCTAAGGCATTTATAGATTTAAATGTTGCTTCATTAAACATTCTGAATTTTCTCATAATCCTTAACATTTCAACTGAAAAAAACAGGAACATTTACTTCTTATCTTCCCCCCAGAGTTGTGATGCTACAGTGGATATTATCTTACAAATTTTAAATAAAACAGAAGTGGTGCCCAAAATCCTAATTATTTGAAATACAAAATCAGAAGACGAAATCTCTCTTTTGGGCTTTCGTATTTGCATCTCTAAATGAATGGTGAAATTAAGAATAATATTTACATCAGCATTTTTGTAATCAACATACCAGAACCAGTATTCTTCCATTGGGTATTACCACTGTAACAGAGACCTTGGATTTGGAAATGTCAAGCTCAATTTGATTTTCTGCAATCACCACATCCCGGCAGCCAGAAGTATGAGGACAAAATGAAGCATTGAAGGAACCTAGAATTAAGAACACACAGTGCCAAATAATGCTGCATATACCAAAACACTGAGAGAGAAAAGGGGTTGAAAAATATTCAGATGCTTACCTGACCACACATGTCCACCATCCACATGCACTTTGACATCGAATACTGGGTATGCTGGCTGGTAGAAATGTACCACAAATACATATCTGCCCAAGTGGGGCACTCTGCCACTCAGGGTAATCTGGTTCTGAAAAAAAAAAAAAAAAAGAACAATTGTGATGGTGAATTTATTTCAAGAGACATTTTTGGGTTTATAGCTGTGATCTGTGTCACTCACCTGCAATGATAAAGAAAGAGCTTAGCATCTCTCAGCAAGTTAGTAATCTCTTCCAACAAAATGGTGTAACAACTGTATACTCCTAGCTGTTTGCAGGCCAAGTACATCTAATGCCCCACTGTGGTCTTTAAAACTACAGTTTAGTTTATTAAGATGCTGGCAATTTTGTTTCTCCTTCCAACTATTATATGGGCAGCTTACTCAGTCTGCAACATTCTGATCGCATCTCATTCAGTTTTTATTCTCTTAAAGTGCTTCATCTACTCAACATTGTGACTAAGGAAACAATATTTTCAAAATATAAAATACCTGTACCGGTGTCAAGGTGTCTCCATAAACTGGGGCAGAAGGTAAAGGGGCACTCACTGGATCATAAAGTACTTCATAAATTTTCCCATTCTTGAATGTATCCAAAACCAAAGCCTCTGGTGGAGATTCATACACTGAGGGAATGCATGAAGCACTAAACACAGAATTATATTAATTACTGTTGAGGCCTGAAGAATTCCTTAGCCATCATCAAAGAAAAAGCAGACAACTCACAAAAGTTAGGATCTTATAATGTACTACAGTTAATAATGGAGGACTAACAAGAGCTACTCTTTGCATTCTATGTAAATGATCAGAAAGTAAATGAAAGCAAGAAGCACAGATTTAACTCACAAAGGGGGAAAACGTACATTAACTGATTTCATTCACTCAGAATTTCAGTAAAAATGTCAACATAAAGAGTTTATTAAAGAAGATGAAACCTAAGGCAAACAGAAGTGTTCAAAATACTCCCATTTGATATGTTTTAATGAATCAAGTTACAACTACCAGAAATCATATTAATATTGAATTATTAGATCTGCAAATATTTGTATAGGTGTATCCTTTAAAAATACACATTTTCCTGCTGAAGTCATTGAACTACTTAAGTATCTAGAAATTAAGTACACACTCAAACATTTGTAGAACCAAAGTCAAAATAAATATTAGTGCTCCTTGAAAGCATCCTTATTTATTCACTGCTTAACTATTTTCTTCCCTGTTATATATAATTCTGAAGAACTTATTTAAAAGAAATATTTCACTACAGTAGAAAACATTTTGGGTGGTTTTCTGCTAGCATTTTTTCACATCTCATAAATACTCAACTGACAGTGATTAATCCTGTCTCAAGACAGGCCCGGAACTGGAATGGTAAGTGTGTTTCAAGGCCAGGATTGATATGTATTTGCCAGGCTTGGGTGAGAAGTCATATGCAACATCCCATATAATACTGTTAAACTGAGCCAAGTCTTTGCATCCTTAAACATGGTAAACACCAAACACTTTCAGGAAAGCAGAAATGCAACCAGGTAATGGCTAAAATAACAGAACACAAATACACAGTAAACTATGCAAGAAGCAAAAGATATATTGTTCTACATTAGCTTTATTTTAAATCATGCTTTCAACTCAGCCTCTTTCCTCCATTTTATTCAGACTATCACAGTGCAGGAATGCAAAATACCTTTGATGTGAGGACAAGTGTCTTCAGTCTTGGAAAGCTACTCTCAGTTGTAACACTGAGCAGGAGAATTAAAACTGTGATTCAGTGCTAGCATTCTTGGAAGCCAAGTACAGTCACATGATTTTATCCAATTTACCATCCAGATTTTTCTGCTTTCTGTTTCAATTAAAACTCTGTATTAGAAGCTACTGTCTGGAAAACTATTAGACCTAATCACTAATGCTTTCTGCCTCTAAAGTCCTGCAAATGACATTTTCTTTCACTTTGAGGTCCTTCCCATTGCCAGATCAGTAGTAAGAAATCTTTAGAAGTAGCATCACGGGGGATACCCTGGGGAGTGCAGCGAACCGTGGGGCTCCCTAATTTGGAAGCTGCAGTGATAGTTCCTCTCCCTCTCTCTAAAATAGATGGAGAGGAGAGGACCTTCAACAGATGGAGAAATTGCACTGCAGAACCACAAATGGACCACTTAGGAGGTTGAAGTCCAGGTTTAGATCTCCGCAGTAAGAGAAGAGCCATCAGCCTGGGTCAACCAAGCCATATATGAGCGATATAATTACTGGCTCTAAGCAAGTATAAAGGGAGAAGGGTCACCTAATTCTATGTGCCTAAATCACAGAATGTCAGAGAATGGATCATCCAGTCCAATCCCCCTGCTGGAGCAGGAAGAAAATGCTGAGGACACATTTACCATACCAGCCCCATGATGAGATGGGCAAAGGACTAGCTTGTTGGTGAAGCTCAGGTTTACAAGGTGAGCAATTTGATGCTGCCAAGTTGAACTGGTAGATTTGTGCCTGAAAAGGCCATCACATCCCCTACCTAATGACAAACTGAAGCCAAATCGAAATAGCTGAAGCAGTTATGTGCAGCATGAAACTCCAGAGGGTGCAGTAAGCATTTCAGGACACCAAGTAGCAACGTTTCTTCAGGTAAGACATCTGTCATACTGGAGGACATGTGAAAGATGTGTATCTTCTAATGCATCAGCACTCAGTAGTGCAGAAGGGACAGGAGGAGGCTAGTATTAATCCTACACTAAATCCTACACAAAAACTGTCTAGATTAACATCAATAATTCAATATTTTTACAGATATGACTTCATGAAAGTGGCCTAAAAATCACCCCACAAGTCACCGAGTAAAGGTTTGTTGAAAGAATTGAAGTCCCATTTAGTCTATCTTTCAAGACCGTCTTCAGAAAATATGAAGGATAAACCCAAGAAAGTTACCTTCCATTATGGGTGCTCCTATAAGCAGCTATGCACTTTATTTTAGGATCCATGTATTTTGGAGAAAATTCTTCAGCCGATATAATACAAACCTTGTGCTGAAAAACAAGCAGAAGGCCCAATTGACAACTAGTATCACAAATAACAGGGTCAGGTCTGAACAGGAAGGAGAAACCCTAATTTTAGCATGGAGAGACCTGAGCCCAAAACTTTGTTCTGTCAGGATCTTCCCACAGGATTTTTGATACTTTTACCTGCCTACATCTGAATGTCTCAGTGTTGAATAGCAATTTTCTGTCATTCTCAGGGAAATCATGGCGGTTCACAAGCTAAATAAATTAAAACCTAGGTATATGCATGACAATGGGACTGACTCATGGGGTCAGAAGCTAGCCAGGGAGTGCAGAGAGGTGGGAGGAAAAAGTGTTCATCTGTGGTGCTGGAGACTTCTGGATGCCAAGGGAATTCTTAAGTGCAGTCTTTGAGTTTAACACAGGGAAATACTCCCTATATAGAATCATAGAATCATAGAATAGTTTGGGTTGGAAGGGACCTTAAAGATCATCGAGTTCCACCCCCCCTGCCATAGGCAGGGACACCTCCCACTAGACCAGGCTGCCCCGTGCCCTGTCCAGCCTAGTCTTGAACACCTCCAGAGAGGGGGCATCCACAACGTCTCTGGGCAACCTGTTCCAGTGCTTCACCACCCTCACTGTAAAGAATTTCTTTCTTATGTCAAGTCTAACTCTATCCCCCTTCCAATTTATATCCATTGTTTCTAGTCCTCCCATCCGATATTATGTTAAAAATTCCTTCCCCTGCCTTTCTGTAGGACCCCCTCAGGTACTGATAAGTTACTATGAGGTCCCCTCTGAGCCTTCTCTTCAAGCTATTCAGTGAATGAAAATCAGAATTCAGAAATAAAAATACAGAGAATATTAGCACAAGAGACTTAATCATGTGGAGATACAGGCTAATAATGTCAACAGCTTTTGGATGTGGACCTTGTTAGCAGAGAAACTGCGGCAGAGAGCTAAGAGACAATTTAAAAGGTATTTGTTTACACAGAACACTGTTTCATTACATGAAGAAAGAATATATCAGTTGTTAATCCTAGTAGTTCCAGGAAACTAAGCTATGTATATAGCTGAATTTCAACTGTAGATTTCACCAAATGTAACTGATCTTGTGCTTCTACAATAGAAAACTGGAGACACAAAAGAAAATTCAGTGTCCAGAAAAATTTATTCCAGGTGTGTCCTAAAGAGGGCAGTGAACGCTTTTCATACAAAGTATTTAAAAGTTAGATGACTAATGAATGCATGTTACCTGAAATGAATGCATTTATTACTTGAATTTTGCAAGACACTCAGGAAATGCTCATATGTGTTTTGAGGATTTAGAAAAAATAAAAGTAAAAAAAAAAAAGATGGAGCATAAAAGCTACCAGAAAATTTGTCATTTAAAGTTTACCCGTAGAAGAGAGGGGAAATGAAATAAAGCACAAGAGAGCTGGAAAAACCCACTTCAAGAAAGGCAATCTTTGAAACTGATGAGGTGTGCCTCAGTATTCTCTGAGGTACATAAAGAAACATCTTAAGATATCTAATATACATCTTTTCAGATTATAACCATACAGGATGTGAAGATAGGGAATAAAATTTCTCTCTTTACCCACTCAGGGAACAAGTATTACAAAAGGGAAAAGAAAATGAAAACTTACCAGAAGAAAATTAATTGATGATGCCTTAAGATGTATCTTTGTATCTGCTAGAAGGTCATAGGTTACAATTCGATTCCTGTCATCAACTACAACACTGCGACAAAGGAAACTGAGACAGAAAGCAGGATTAAATTTGAGACTGGCACTGCCATGTTGTTTAGGCCATGGTTTAGCTCACCTGCCTGGTACCCTGCCTTCCTGCTGGATCATATAAACAGCTACCTTTGGCCACTGGTGAACATGCATTATCCTAGCTAATGAAACATCTCTCTTAGACAATAATGGTCTTCCTTTGTAGATTGACCAACCCAGAGGCCAAACCTTCAGATCCCAACTCACAGCTCCATTTGAGATACTGATTTAAATAGGATGTAGACAGACAGCTACACATACATGTTATCTGCAGAATTTCCAAGTTGTGTAACATGGTGTATAACTCATATTTGATGCCTGGGCTATGGTCCTTGAGGTGCTGGCATGTGCCAGCAGCTGCTTTCCACTACTGCCACTTGCTGGTGATGGTGTGGGTCTCATCCACGAGTGGCAGCTGGACAAGTCTCTATTTTAGGAAGTTACTTTGTACACTGAGATACTCCTCATAACAAGTGAAAAGATGTAGGCTTGCTTCTTAATGGCTACCTTCAATTGGCTGTGCATCTTTGGTAAAGACAAATACATGCTGAGAAGAAGACTCTTGCTAAAGCCTTGCTCAGGCATCATGACCCCTGCAGCTTACCAAAAGGAGCAGCAGTTCCCTTTCACTAAAGTGAAGTCATTTAAGGCTCTAATTTCATTGCTTTCTTCTGCACTTGCACACAGATAGACCAGCCAGCATATTGTGTGTGAGAGGCTGCAACCACCATACTACTGCTTCTCTATTTCTCCTCTATGAACCAGAGAATATGGAAGTTTCACTCATTTAGAGCACAGCTGAGAAATAAGGTCAGCTAAGGGCTAAGGACATTTAAGACTGAAGGGTTTTTTTTAATGATTCACTGTAAGCTTGTAATATGTTCATTCTCTTACAGCGTTTCATTGGGAATAATTAAGCTCATACATCAAGCTGAGAGAAGGCCTAGACCAATATATTCCTGATTCTACAAGTTAGTAATATCTGCATATACCTCACTATGTCATTCTTGGATTTATTTTTTGACAGAAGAGACTAGTATCTTCCAGCTTAGGAATGATGACACAGCAACTTGCCGTGACCATTAGCTTCATGTAGAACGGCCACAAAAGGGATTTACGGCAGTGCTACACTAAAGTAGCAATGATTTACATTGTATTTTCACAGCCAAGTTCACAGTGAATTACATGAACAAACAAGTATGTTCAAAATTAGCCTATAATATGTGTTGGTGAAGAAAAAGCAATAATGGAAGACGTAGAGTTTAGGGGTAGTTTAGGGGTTAAAGTGTTAGGTAACTGGCTAAAATAAGAGCTTTCCCCAGCAATAACCTGACAAGGTCACTACTCCATATAGCTGTTCTCTGTTATAAAAAACATGCTGATGAAAATTAATTTTCCATTGGGCAATTTCATCCCTTAGCCTACAATCTGCCAAACACTTCCAGTAAAAACAGATGCCAGGTTCTGCAGTCCCCTAGCACTGTGTAGGTTCTCCCAAGGGTGCAAATATCTGCAGGATCACAATCCTAATTTGAGTCATAAACTGCTGAAATAATGAAGTGTTAAATTCAATCTTGCTTGGGTCAGATGTTTCTCTAACGCAGAAATGTGTAGTAATCTCAGCAGTCAACAAGGATAAAGAAGTGTTCAGTTGAAGATGTTACCTACAGCCTAACAGCCAAAGGGTAGCTACATCCAGAATATCAGACTTTTTACATTTTAGCTTTTATCAGATCTTGTTAAAAATGGAAAGAATATTTTTGTAAAAGTGGCTGCCACATTTTTATATCCAAAGCTCTAGGACATGCTTTTAACTAAATTAAAATAGTGCAGGCATCTGCAGCCAGCAGTGATGCTCTTCCACTGGACCTGGAAGTTAATAGTTTATAAATATTTATCGATGCTTATCAAAAAGTAATCCTTTGTCTAGAAGAACAGTTGACTGAAGCAACAGCAATATTTAATGAGCTGATCACATGGAGAGAACTAAATATCTGTATAAGACCCTCAGAATCATGTAATTGCTTTTACATCACCCTAAAAGTCGAACAATCTACATAGTAAAATGTATTCCAAAGTATAGAAAGTATAATTATATCTCAAATGCTTATTTAATCATATGGCAATTACTTTGGAAATTCTCACCTGTAGTTACAACTGTATATTCTTACTCTTCCTTCTGTGACAGGTCCGAGGCTATGAACTGTTACCTCAGCAGTGTATAACCGATCCTCTTCATTGGCATATTCAAAAATCAGAACATAACGACCAACTTGAGGAACATTTATGGTCATCTGCACATCGACCTAGGTCAAGATCATTGAAAAAGAAAAAAAAGCCATTAGATTTTTTCACTCCCTTTTTTGCAGGAAAACTCACTTTCCTGAACTGCAAGCCAGCTGATCTGCATTAGTCCAGGGATTAGTGCAGGGCCAGTGCTGTAGTGTCTCAGCATAAGACATTCAGCAGCAAGGAAGCAATGCTTATAAATACCACTTTATTTGCATGTAAGAGTCAATCAGGCTCAATAAACAGCAGCTATTACAACAGTTCTAGGAAGACTGTAAGATAAGCCTGCAATATTAGTATATTATTATTAATCTTCCCCCTGTTAGGAAGCACCAGTGAGGGAACTTTAATGGTTGTAAAATTGCCCCCATGATCTTTAAGCCATCTTTAACAGCATATAAAAATTTACACTATTTCATTACATTATATAATTTCTAAGAACACAGATCATACCACAGAGGTGCTAGATATTTTCTCTACAGAGAATGAAAACATCTTGTCCAGCAAATATCTAGTGCCAAGCCTCTGAAGCATCAGGTTTAAGTTTAAATAATGTATGTCTCAAATAATATTTGATGGAAAATACTCTGAAGCAGTTGCATGGACAGTACTGTGCTTACAGAAGTTTTTGCTACAGTTACTTAAATAATTCTTAGAATGTGCTGAGTTGGATTGGACCACTAAAGGTCATCTAGTCCAATCCCTCTGCAGTGAGCAGGGACATCCTGAACTGCTCAGAGCCTCATAAAGCCTGGCCTTGAATGTCTCCAGGGATGGTGAAGAACTTCTTCCTAATGCTACTCTAGCATAAAACCATCGTCCCTCATCCTTTCACTACCTGACTATGCCCTGGCCAACAGTCCCTCTTCAGCTTTCTTGTGGGTAGGCCCCCTTCAGGTTCTTGTAAGCCACTATAACATCTCCCCAGAGCCTTCTCCAAAGTTAGAGCCCTCTCTTCTCAAATTCAAACTGATTTTTCTCAATATTTCCTGAGGCTACAAACACTTACACATGTAAATAATTCTGTCAACAGCCCTCTTGACTTCACTGTAATTATTCATATTGACAAAATTCTCCTCATGCATCAATGATGAAGTATCAGATCCCTGTGGCATGTAAAGTATTCTTGTTGCACTTGGTATTCTTCAAAGCAATATCCAAGCACAGAATGTACCAACCACACTTTTAGTATATTTTTTCATTTCACAAAAAGTATTTATCTTTCAATGGACCTAAAGTGGTGGCATAATCATTTCTGCTTGCTTTTTAGTAAACTAAATATTTTACGTAAGTGTAGCTATTTAAGAAACAGAAAAAAGGATAAATTTAGAATGACATTACGTACAGCATTTGTGCTGATGAGCCATTATACTGTTTCTGCTGTAATTAAACACTGTGCTGAACAAGCCAGTCCAAACTTTGTTTACTAAAACACTTTTGTCAGATTGAAATGTCCATTCTTGTCACAGTTATAAATCTGGATACACTGATCCATTTACACATTTCTGTATAATACGTACAATTAAACACAGAGCTTGTTTTAAGGATCCTAAGCTGTAAATCTGCAACTGTTTTAGTCTGGTAGTTTCAGAGTCAGCAGTGCAGCTGGGAGTACTATTAGCAGGCAGGAATCTGACCTCTCTTCCACTGATATGGGACATCACTGGTCGATCAGGAGTTGGCTGTCGCACAGGTATTCTTCTGTGTCCACCCCCATGGCTGAAATACGCTGCCTCAGAACCAAGGACACAGGAAAATCTCTCCAGTGGCAAATGCTGATAGAGCAAGCAGCTTATGCACAAAAAAAAAAAATCCAAACACAACACAGGATTATTATTGTTTCCAAGAGCAGCGGAGCAATAATAAAACAATCTGAGGCTGGTTTATTCTGTAGTTTATATACTGACTGCTCTTTTGAAGCACGTCCTGAGTAGGTGCAAGGCTCTGTAACTTGTATCTGCAAGATAGATGCTTTGTAGTATTCACTTGGTAACAGCACCATGTAGTCCTAAGAAAGAAGAATACAACTAATGTGACATCATGCAGAAAATTACAGAAGGAACATCCCCAGACTTTCGCAATGTAGCAAAAAATAGAACTAACCACATAAACAATTTTTATAGAGGCTATGTGCAAGATGTGGATTTTTGCTGTTACATGGGCCAACATCAGAATGTGTCTCCCAACTCATTAAACCTCCATAGAGATGCAATGAAGGCAGCTGCCCTGTGAGCAGAGAAACTCTGAACCCACTCTCTTATCATGTTTTGTACAAAACGGTGCTCATAAAGGAGTCTCACCAGTCTCACAGCCAACTGGGTGCAGGTTTCACCCATTGGGTGCCATCCACACACACACAACTCAGCTATGAGTAACTCCACAAGGGAGATTCACATATCCCAAATACCTTTATGAAAACATTTCATGTAATCTACCCAGTTGTGCTTCAAAAGCAGGTATACTTTTTCTCTCCCTTACCTGCTTAAATGAACATATTCATTTGCTTATAAAAATGTTATTGTGAGAACATGCTGAGCTAAGATCATTACTGAATTCCTTTTCAAAGGTATTAGAAAAGAAAAAAAACAAAAACCAAGCACAATAAGTGCTGTCAATTTCAGCAAGAAATATGTTTGCATGCTCTTTAGTAACAGTTTAGGTGCTATTCCATAAATTTCACATAGCCTCAGGCTTAATGACTAAAGACACTGGCTACTTGTTAGCCCTATACAGAATACATATGAATCTCAGTATGCTGTCTTTGTGATCATATATGTTTAAAGTTTTCCATAAATTATCACCTCAAAAAATTTGTCTTCCTATAACAGTTTCTCCTAATTGTGGTCAGAAAACTTTTTTTCAGTGAGTGAAAGAAGAGTAACAATGAAAGGATGAATTGGTAATCATGCAGCCCATCTTATAACACTTTCTAAAGAAACTTCGTCAAAGAACTAAGGCCATGATTATAGGCGGCTAAGCCACGCTTAAGACATCTAACATGTAAGAAGTACAAATTTCTATAAGCATTTATGCTAAAACAATTGCATTCCATGTTAATCCTTATCCTTTGAAGGTACAGGTTTTATATATACTGTAAGCACAAGAAAAACTAGAGCAGGTAAATGTCAAAAAAGGAGAAAAAGTAAGTATTAAGAACTATATATTTTCACAATGATTTTCTGCTGCTTCACTAGTGCTGTCTTTCAACTGCTTTCAGAGCTCTTCCCTGCAAATTCTAGAGCAATACGATCATGACAGCCTTCAAGAACTTGTATTTCTCAATTGTTTTCTTACCAAGAGGACTTCCTCTGCCTTTATACTAACAGTCCACGTGCCTGGAACCAGAGAGAAAGGCTCTGCAGAGTTTTTTCCTGGGATTGTGACAAAAGCTGGCTCCTTGCTGGGTGGGAAGACAAAGTCTTTGCTCTGAGCAGCCCCTGCCAGAGGGAAAAAGAAAAAAAAAAGAAATCAAGTAAAAAAAAAGGACTGTGTAAAGTTTCTCTTCTTGTTTAGTTCATTGGATTTATGATTTCATCCATTCAACTTGGCATAACAGGAAACAAACAATGCTTTTCTACCCATATGTACTTGAACAGTGCATTTAGTCACACACAGGATGCTATAGATCTATGCAGTGATTGCAATACTTTGAATTGCTCACTTTTTCACTTTCCCCTTCCATTATTTTCCATTCAGCCTCTGACTCGCAGTATGTGAAGCTGACACAAGACCTGTTTCTCGTGTGACTTTCAGCCAAGTATTTCAGATCCTGCAGGTTCTCAGCAGCATCTAAAATGTTACATTGCAGACAGCAACTGAAGGTAAATTCCTGGCAGAGGTGATACACAACACAAATGTAGCTGCAGTATGCTTTATCAAAGAGAAATCATGAGGATCGTCTGTTACAGAAGGTTTCCTCTTAGAAGCCCCTGGACACAGACGAAAGCTGGTTCCCTGCTTCCCAGGCAATATAAGCCAGATCTGACCACAAACTGCTTGCTGCTGCTGAGCAGTGTCTGCCAAGTCTTCAGTTTTGTCTCTTACAAATTACTGAAATGACTAAACTACATTAGCTCCCATCAATATGCTGAGATTAGGCATAATAAGAGATAATCCTATGTATAGTCCTGGTATATCATTACCATTCAAAGGAAATTAAGAATTTATATTCCATCAGGGCTCAAAAGGCATCTCATGCTGTTGAGGTCTGTAATCAGAGCTATTCTGGTAGATTGGATTCATCATTAAATAAATGCTATTCATGGAGTGAAGGTTAAAGTGAAACATTAGAGGCAACTAAATAAAACTAAGTGCTGTATCCCCTCTTTAAAAGTTTCGTAAGACACACAGTTCAGAGCTTTCAAGTGAAGAACTGAAAGCGCTGATGCTGGCAAATGCTTGCAAAAACAAATATTGGTAACAGCTGCAAGCAGGTGTTTCATGCAAACACAGCCACATCAGTTACACAATCAAATATATTAGGAAAAGCACGAAAGCACCAACACTGTTAGAAGTGATGCATTTTAAGCAACAGTGCAAATTTTACTTCAGTGCATCCCGAAAACTTTTCACTGATCTAACCTTCACCTGATCTGTTGTGCCTGTGAGTTGCACCTACCTGTTGCTGGCCAAGATTGACAGAGAGATATGTGCCCAGATAATGTTTCACCTCCAGGGTTAATATATCTCAGGATAATGCGAAATGAGGAGAGGTTTGATTTTTCCACATTCAAAGTTATCCTCACTTCATTCTGAAAAATGGAAGTTAATAAACAAAACCAGCTGTGAAGTGCTGAACAAAAGAAGAGTTAGAAGCCATGCAAGCACCATACTAAAGTCCTACAAGAAAAACATACATGCAGATAAGTATACTCTGGAATGGCAATGCTTGTGTATGACAGAGGAAGACAGGCAAGCCTAGTGAGAAAATTAATTCACTTACAAGTATAATTAGTGCCAAAATGTTTTCCCTCAGCAATTGAGATCTTCCCTTTAGAGTTTTTTGAGCCCAGGGTGACATAGCGGAGGACTAGGTGGAAGAGCTTAGGGGAAGCCACAGTGACAGGTACAACCACCTCTGGCTGGGAAAAATAAAAAGAAAGAGGAAAAGGAGGAAAGGAAAGTATATTAATTGTTACTAGCACCCAGAGAAAGAAAAAACCTTTTGGCAAAGACAAACTCCATAACAGAAAAGAAAGGCTTGGGCAGCTTACAAAAGAATATGGAGCCAAACCACCTGTGAAATAAAACTCTTTTTGAACAGCAGTCTGTCTATATTCCTGGCTTCCTGAGATCATCCAACGTGCTTCACAGCACGCAGATATCTTATAACCTCACTAAATTTTCTTAGAGATGTGACACCATGGCTCTCTCTGCCCTGGGGCTGAACTGACACCTGTGAAGCCACTCACTTCTCATCAGGCCTAGTTTTGCAGAGAGCCTCTAGGAGGCTGCTTTCATTCACACAGCCCCTTATGAAACTATTTAGTTTGCAGAGCAAACTATTTAGAATTGGCAAAGGTGTACAAATATTGGTGGTAGATTAGTAAAAACTAGGAGTGGTGCAGCCTCAAGGGTTTGGTTTCCTGATTTCCATCCTAAATTCTATAGTTCCCCTAATAATCCAGCTTGGGGTCCACCCATCATAGTCTACTCGCTGTTCCTTTCCAAGACACTTGTAGGGTAATCTCCTGTGGTCCATTCTGCTTCCACAGAAACACACAGGTTTTCTCAGATCCACACATTTGAGAACAGAGCCCAAAATCGTGTTTTCTCTGACTGCTAAAAGCTACAGTAAAGACAAAACTTCCAGCTCCTATGTGCTACTCTGAATGTGTATTCCTCAGGCCTGCCATTATCAACACAGAGACCTCTACTTTCTTAACAGACATGCAATGCAGAAGGCAAAGGTAGACATACAACAGATGGCAGGGCTGAGAGTCTACAGAGAGTAGGCAGCTAAAATCTAGGTGATTGCAGGAGCGCAGTGGACAAGAACAGAAAGTACAAACAAGTAGGGGAAGGTTTTGCAAATGATGTTTTAAAAGGAGAAGGATCATCACTGAAGATGCTACAAGGATAAAACAGGCACTGAGAGAATACTTAAAAAATAGGCAGGAATAAAAAATAAAAGGGAAAAGAAAGAAACATGCTTCAGGACATTTATCAAAATTGTTCCAAAGCTTTAATAGAAAATCTGAAGATGCACTGGGAAAGAAGACGTGAGGAATAAGATAGGAAGAGATGTTGGACCCTGACTTCAAGCAAAGGCAGGAGGTGAGGAGAAATAATTTGCTGTGCTCTGTCACAAACTTGGAAAACCCTGGCTAGTTTTTTAGAATCTTAGCTCAGCTGCCACCACCTCAATCTATAATGAGACATTCCTGTTGGCAACATGAAACTTCATCAGTCCCCACCTCCACTGAGATCACATGCAACTTAATTATTTCACCTGAAAAAAATGTAACTGTATTAAAAATAGGTTGGTTTGTTGTGTTTTGTTTTTTTTTTTTTTTGCAAGAAGCTATTACATTAGCCTTTAGTTAGGTAGACATGGTAACATTATTTGTCTTCTATAAAATAAATGTCTGGAGGATTATTTCAGGCTTCTGCAGGACACAGAAATGCTATGTTAAGTTCAGGAGAGTTCCTTAAAAAGTAGAACATGAGACTATCTGAATTACTCAAGGATCTAACTAAGGAGGTCCTGGAGCTGGCAACAACTTACATGAGTGAAAAGATTTATCCAGGTAAGCAAAATAATGCACAAGCTCAGCAAGATTAGAGACTAAGCCTCTTTACCATGTCTTCACAAAATGCCACTGGACACAAAAGGCAGCTGAGTTATAGAGTTTAGAAATCCCTGCTACTGAAGCCTTCATTTGTGGATGTGGAATAATTCTGAAGATCCAACAAATATGAGCTTTGGGTTAAAAAAATACCCACAAGAACAAACAAAGATAAAAGAATTTTAAAAAGAGAACTGAAATCTCTATGCTCATGCACTGATTATGTACTTATGTCTCACCCTACCTTCTCAGACAAGCTACAGAAGCTGGACACAACTATAACTGGGGACTAAAAGAATCTAATCAGCATTAGAGTGCTACAAATAACAGAGTACTACTTTTAAGAGGAGTGAACATTTATTGCCCAGATCTAATATTTTAAAATCCTGGTTCACTTCCTTAGCAATTCAGTAATGAGACAGGTAAGTCCCTTCTCACACTATAAAATCACACTGACTTTTTTGATGATTTCCTTATTCCCTCTGCTGTTTTTTTAGTTTATTTCTAGGTTATCATGAGATTAAAACAAATATTACAAATATACCCCTTCTCACAGCTTGTTTTAACAAATCCCACATTTTCTTGATTGCTGTAATGTGGAAGTATCATTCCTAATGAAGATGGCGCCTTTCTCTTTCTCACTCAATACAAGCTGCAAGTGTAAGAAAGCTTCAATGACAGTGTTGTAATGAAACCTGAAAATCTTAGAGAACCAAGATAAAAATTTGTGGTTTCATGAACACAGAGTGCCACTGACTTCTGTAATTCAAATTATTTAGCCAAATATCAGTCTTCTGATTCTGCTATCCTTGGCATAACAGGAATTTCTGCACTTAGTACTGTAGACTTTAAAGCTATTAGCTCTTTTAGTTAAACCTATTGCAAGGTGCATATTTTTCACCATAAAAAAATCCTCTAAGAACATCTCTGAAGAACCCATATTTGCACTAGGAATGATCAGCTTATGATAATATCAACACTTGCTAATCCAAATGATAATACTGTGGTAAAGTTCAGATTACTGAGATCCTGCCCTGTCTTATGATTTCTCCATGACCTTGCACACACAGAGCAGTACTACAGAGACATACATACCGTAAACATATGTTTTCACCCAAAAGCCTTGAGCAAAACAGCAGCTTACTTGTATAGAGGACATCTGGGCATATCCTCTCCAACTGAAGGTAGGAAATTCCTGAGGATCATAGCCAAATCGAATTTCCCTTCCACTGACAGGAGTACCATCTTCAATCTCAAACTTCATGTGATGCAGATCAGGGAGAAAATAGTTTTTTTCAGGCCTTTCAAGGAAAGAAAAAGTGGATGGCAGGTAACCTACCAATGACTGAGGAATCCTGACAGCAGCTAATAAATTCAAGACAGCTGATAAGATGGGTGTAATGAGAATTGTCTTTCCATAAGCCTTGACAGCTGTATGTTTGCCAATGTAAATTTTGATAGATATATAGATACATATGCAATGCTAGTGCAAAACAGGTATTTGTTATTTAAAGAAATAAGCTGAATAATCTTAGTAAAGTATCAGAATAAAACTGCCTAGCAAAAGGAACATCAGTAACTAATACATTTTACCATCTTGTTTATCAACAAATTCCAATCTCCTGTGAAGGAATGGTGGGCAGCTTTGAAAGAACTACCCCAAAGCATGAGCTACCAGGAGCTCCAGCCAGACTCACTCCTGACAGGTTGTCCCCACAATGTGTGGCCTGCACTGGCAGCTACCCAAAGACTTCACACACATTGGACTGAGGGATCCTCCAACATCACACTGGCAGCCTGTCAGGGAAAGAGCAGAAGCCAAAGATCCCATCAGAAAAAAAAAAAAAGGAGTTACAAAAGTTATCAGAAATCACATCTTGCTTCCACTAATTAAACAGAAGTAATGACTCGTTTCCTCCTTATGGAGCACTTCTAACTCCCCTCAGACTCAAGTACCTGTTAACACACATGCATGAAATGCAATAATTTCTGGCTTCCTGTGTTTGTGGTAATTCTCGTTTCTCCATGGAATGTGATAAAAGCCACTTTTTAAACCCATGCCACATTACTAAATGCTGGGCTACACTTTTGCAGAACAGCTATTCAAGTGTTTTGAAATTCAAAGTCAGAATTTCTCCAGTGATGTCGTGAGTCATAGAATCATAAAATCATAGAATGATTTGGCTTGGAAGGGACTTCAAAGATACAGCTGGTTCCAACTCAATAGGATATGTGATGGAAGGACTAGGAATAACGGATGAAAATTGGAAGAGGGTAGATTCAGATTAGATATAAGAAAGTCATTCTTTATGGCAAGAGTGGTGAAACACAGTAACAGGTTACCAAGAGAGACTGTGGATGTCCCCTCCCTGGAGGTGTTTAAGGCCAGGCTGAACAAGGCACTGAGCATCCTGATCTAGTGGGAGGTGTCCCTGCCTATGGCAGGGTCATTGGAACTAGATGACCTTTAAGGTCCATTCCAATAAAAACTATTCTATGATTCTATGCTAAGGAAAAAGTATGTCTAAGCAAAAAAATTCAAGCTGAATTCAAAGGCTGAATGTTCCTAAACATACATCATCTCCTGTGATTTGCAGGCTTTGACAGAGAAGCCTGAGGCCAGCGATAGTAAATGAAGAACCAGGGAAGGCAAGGTGTAGGTCAAGGAACTCAAACACTTTTCCTCACAGGAGTGAGACACAAAACAGCTGACAATTACAGTGGTAACTTACAAGCACTAGTGCAAAATGGTGTGCACATGAGTGGTTCAGCACAAACATCAACATTTTCAAAATACAAATTAGGCAAATCTAAGGACATTTGAATGATCTGCAAATGTACTACTAGATTTGTTCTTTATTAATTTTACCTTGGCAGCCGAAATAATTCTTGTTTTCAAGAGCATAATAACCAGCTTCACAAGTGTCACAGGAATCTCCACAAACATTAGATTTGCAGTAACAATGCCCATTTTCCTATTAAGAAACCAATTTCATCAAATGTGTTACAGCATCTTTTCCAGAACACTAATTTTTCATTACTTTGATTTCCCTCTATCTCTAAAGACAAAATATATTCCAATGACCAAAAAATATGATCTGAATATAACTTCTATCATTTATCATCATCAATGAACAGATTAGAAAATACATAAACTTGAGATGATGAAAAATTTGCAGAACTTTTATATATCTCTAGGATGCACAAAATATATGCATCCCTATAATGCGTGAAAATTCTGTATGAATTCCTTCTTTGCTGTATGAAACCAGCTACTTTTACTGCAAAAGCAATAATCAGCACTAAAATTTCTCCTTATGTAATATTATAACAATCTATATCTATAAAAATCAACATCTTTTAATTCCACTTTACCTGATGGCATTCTCCAATTCCACTTAGTGTTCCACTCACATCACACTGGCATGCTGCACAGATGATAAAAAAAAATAAAATTTGCCTTTTGTTTTTCCAAGTTACTTTGCAAGAAAAATACAACCCACTACTCCAAATGTGCAATTCTGAGTTATAGCACCACAGTTTTACTCTGGAAGTTTCAGAATAGCAGACAGATTCTGGCACAAGGTGACAAGAAAAGGCCCTCTGCCTTATAATGTGCACATTATATATTTTTTAAGGGCTTCTAATTTGCTTTTAACAAACAACATCTTGAAATTGGATTGACAGTTTTAACTCAGAGCACATCTTGCTCCAGCACTAGCAAACACTCATGAAATCATGCTCTAATTCCAAAAAGTAACTGCTGGTATCATTGATAATTTGGTGTTTCAAAGGAGTAGCATAAAAGCACGCTGTTCACAAGAGACCAAGCATCAAGTTGGTGACAGCAAATAAAGACGACTTTCAGAACAATGCAACATAAGCCAAAAGAATATGCCATGAAGCATACCTGTACATCCTTCAGGGTTTTCTTTGGCCAAGTTCCAGTACAATGGCTTGCATTTACTACAGGTAGGACCTTCAACATACTGAAGACATTGACAATAACCCTAATGACAGAAGGAAATAATGAGTTCTCCTGTTTCATAAAAAATATACCAGTCTTTAGCACTATAAAAACCCCTAATACTAACAACAGTTCAGACAGTTTAAGGACATTACAGATTAATGGAAACTGGCTGATTCAGACTTCTTAGATTTTTCTGTCTCGCACTATCAGCACAGGATTGTTCCAACCTGCATATTTTTTCCATATCTAATTTATTGTAAATTGCTTTAAAGTACTAATTATTTTGCAAAAAGTTTTAAAATAAATTTCCTTGAATACAATCATTAATTTTCATGTTTACTCCTTTGTTTATTGTGGGAGACACACATAACTGCAAATATGGACATATATGGATACTTCTTTCATCTGTCACACTGGTCCTCTAGGTGGTCTTCGCTACATGTTCAGTAATGACTGATTTCTGGTACTATGCTACTAATAATAAGCATCAGTGTATTAATAACAGTAATAGTGGAGCAGCAACATTAACAAAGAGATAATAGATTTTCTACAATAATGTCATGCTGAAATGTGACCCCACTGCATAGGCATACGTGCCCATATATAACATATCAAGAAGACATAAGCAGTATGCATACTCTGTATGTAAAAGGTTTCTAAAAAAAACCCCCTTATCAGGTAATAGCACTGTTATGATCAAAGAACAAAACACAAAGTTTATTTTCCCTCTTACTCTGTAAAGAAACTTGTGCAGTTCCTTCACTACCTAAGAGCAGGCTTCAGGGCTTGGACAATGAAGTAAATGTGTTCAGCAAAGACACATGAATTATAAACAGATATTGTCAGCAACAATGGTAGAATACTTACAGAATGAGAATCAACAGTACCTGAAGGATCACATTCACTGTTGACACCTTCATGAAATTAAAAAACAAACACATTGAGAGATCTTTTGAAAACAGAGCTGTGGAATGCAGTAGTGCAGAAGTACAATGTAGCAGGTGGGAGTTCAAAAGGCTTTATGCTGCAGTTACCTCGGAGGGGCTCTATTTTTAAAACTTCAAGATCAGCAGAAGCCTTTAATAACGATTTCTCAAATGAGCATTTAGCCTGGATTAGACTATTTGGTTTGGTATGCAGTGGAAGTTACTTTGAAAACATATAGCACTAACTCACAGGATTGAGGGACATTGTCTTAAAGTTCTTGTGCCATCATCTAAAAAATTATTATTTATTCTCATAGTTCAAGTAATGAAGTAATAGACAGAAGGACAAATAAGCTCATTTAATATGTGCTCCCCTCCCTCACCTATGTTTCAAGGAGCTTCGATAAAACTCTGCACACAGAAGAGTGCTCTGGGAACCCTGCAGTAAAAATGAGGGTGATCCAAATGAGCATTGAAGGCTCCTATTGAATCCTCAGAAGGATTACCTTCACAGTAGGGGAAACTGTTGGTTGCAGAAAGGCATCTGTCACACTATTGCCCTGTGACTGCCCCTCAACACTTGCACTGACCGGACAAGGGATTACATGTGCCATGCTGGGAACCCTTGGGAGAACACTGACAAGCTACATAACCGCAAATCTACACAGGAGTTGGCAGAGTTCAGCCTCCAGATACCAAGCAAAAACTTCCCAGAACTTTATTACTCCAGAGCTTTTGCATGCTTCTTGTCTGGTGTTCTTAATTTTTCTTTTCAATTAACTCACAAGAACCTCACTCCTGCTTGGAAGCTATGTGTTTGAGATCTGTACCATCTTGACACTTTTCTACAGCTGCTCTTAACAGAAACAAGTAAGATCTGGAATCATAATCAATCTCTCTTCCTCTAAGTTTTGGTGCCCATCCTAACAGCAGTCTTGGTTTTGGCTTTCTGCTTTCCTGATCCTCTGATGGTACAGAAAGCACAGGGCAAATCCTGAAATTAGATGATGAAATATAACATATAAAATCACACCTGTAGATCTGAAGGCAGAAGAGATCAGAAACTTTGAAAAACACCATTCAACAGTCTTATTTTATCCTATTCCCACACAAGGTCTTAGTTGTGAAACTATTTACATATAGATAGTAAACTATCATTCATATGTCACTAAAAAGAACAGTGCTCCTGCATCCCAGGGGACTAGTCTTTGCTCAGATAGAGTCTCAGAGTAAAATACTTAATGAAAATTATTTTAGTAACATAGAAGCCAGTTTCCTAAAGAGAGATAGTAAACCTGTCAGATTATATTTTGTTGTGATTGTTATGATAATTAATAGCAAAATTCTAAGGACACATCCCTTCTTTAGCACTAATAATCTTCTGATTTTTATGAAAGAACTACCTTTTTCATGATGAACAAATAACTTGCTGACTTTAGTGACAGAAACCTGCAGGTTTCCCTCTAAGTTAAAAACCTAGACATATATTCTGGGTCTGACCAACTGATCCACGTGGACAGGAAAAATTGTTGGTATGATAGAAGATTTGCAGAGTCAAGCCCTTCTAGGCTAGGATTTAAGCTGCAAAGTTGGCACAGGCAAGTATATAATAATAGTTACACAGATAACTAGAAAGAAAGAAAGAAAGAAAGAAAGAAAGAAAGAAAGAAAGAAAGAAAGAAAGAAAAGGCTTTTACTCACGCAAACAGCTGGGATAGCTGTAATAACCTGGAGCACACTGGTTGCATTTAAGTCCATCAAAATTACTATGGCACGGACACTGACCTCGAGGATCACATGTATTCTCCACTGAGCCAATAGCATCACAGTTGCATTCTGCTCGGAGAAAAAAAGAAATAATAACTATCCTGAAAGATATGTCTAAATCAGCAGTCATCTAAACAAGAATTTGCCAAAATCTAGTTAGCTTTGATTGTGAAGCAATCATGAGGGAATTGGACAAACCATAATTTTACCACCAAAAATAGATATCTTGAAAGAGATGCTTATACTGTAATTGGATCCTCATCCATTGGCAACCAGGTTCTTACTTCAGTTCTACAATGTGCAGTTTGCAGATTCAGTCTGATGTCTTGCACAACACATGTATGGTACAGAAATGTATTTTACAATGGAAAGAATGCCATATGAGAGAAGTACTTAACAGCTTTAAAAAATAACCTCTGAGAAACAGCATCCACAAATCTAGGCCAGGTCTAAAGGATAACAAGAAGCTTATGAGTAATGATGCACAAGTAAAAGTTTATGACGTACAAATAAACAAAGTGCAAGGTAAACACTGTTGACATCCTAATCCTACAAGCTGTTAGAGTATAACAAAAACTACTGTCAAACTAAACCAACAAACTCCTTTTGGAGTTGCCACTATTTTAGGCTAACAACTATCACAGATAAGATGTGCAATTTTTTGAAAAAATGCTGGATCCTACACAGGGAAATGCTTCATTGGTACACAAATGGGAACCCACCAAGGAATCCCAGCTGCCCCAGGTACAGGCTGAAGAGCTGCAGTTAATCACTTGGATTTTATGACTGACAGAAATGGCTGACTGACAGAAATATAAAACAATAGTGTATTTCTCTTCCATGTTCATGTTCCCAGTTCCCCCTTTCTGTTCCTCTTTCTGCTGCAGCCAAGGACATCTGACTCTGCTATGTTTACTTCTAAGACTCCTGGAAAGATGCATGGTTTGCTAGGAAGTCAGAATAAGTGAAATGCAAATACAGAAGATTCCAAAAACATCACTTAACACTGGAGTTCAGGCTCAGCTGAGCATTACATTGCATTCTCTCCTCATTTTAATAACACCAATTTTTTTAAAGGCTTTATTTTGTTATTCCTATTGAATAGAGCTTCTATTGAGTTCAATAAGGCAAGACCAGACCAATCAGTTCTACCTGCAGCAGCCAAAACATTATAAATTGACTTCCTTTGTAAAGATGACAATGCCAGACAGGAGTGGCAGCCTGGGCTGCTTGCTTGCCACTAGTTTGCAGCATGATGCCTTAGATCAAGGTTAAACTCACGTCAGCTTATTTTAACAAAACAAATGGTGTACCACAGTCATTTTGAGTAACCTTCCTCACAAGGTTTTCAACTATATTTATCCTTCTTTTACAGTTTGTTTTTGTATGGGGCTTTTATTTCTCTTTTTAGCTTTTGGTGGAAAAGCTCAAACTTATTTGGGGTGGGTTTGATTTGCCATAAGATTGCTACCTGATTTAGTTCCAAGAGATATAAAATGGTAAGAGTATTTTAAAACCACTGAACAACATGTACCAACACAGCATCCTAATGTTATGTTTTTCATTTTAAAATGCTAATCTACTCCAGACCTTAAAACAGAGTCATGTGGCAATTCTTTATTTCATCCATTATGCCCAGTAACACAGCATATTTTTGCAAGGGCAAGGATTCTGTTGCCTATTTATAGGGCATAAACAAGAAAGCCCAAAAGGAAGAGGATTGCTATGGTCAACAACTAAAAATAATGAGAGAGAAGTACTAAATCATAATGCTCTACATGAATCTTGCTGAACTGCACATAAAAGTGCACACTAGAATTCAACAATATTGTGTATTCTTTCTCACTGTGAAACTCTCTCTCATTCATTGAGAAGGCAGACAAAACCTAAGGGCCAGAGAGGATTTGATGGGTTCCTCATGCAGACAAAACCGTGACAGTCAAGATTATATTTCATTAGTGCTGATCAATCTTCCTCTCTTTCAAAAAGCAGGCTAGTTCTTGGTGGCAGGTACATGGGTGAAACCCTATGGAGATAACTCTTGTTTCATAATTACATGAACAGAGATTGGCTCTGTGCCTGTTGTGTGATCTTAAAATGAGTGAGAAATCTCTGCAAACAGCAAAATGGGAGCTTCCCCTTTTGAGATTTATAGAACATGCATACCAAACATAGACCCCCTGAACAGCTCTACTGTGCATGTTCCTTAGCAGTCAAACACATTCTGTTACTGTAAGTCTCCATGTGAAAAAAGCTTTCAAATCTTCTGGTTATCAGCAAGACAGCTGCGCAGACTACATTGCCTCAGTCTTCACTGGCAAGCTCCCTCTTCATGACCAAAGGAGCACTAGAAGGACATCAAGTGGGAAGATTCCCTCATGCTGTGTGTGAAGACAACGTTTGCTACTGGCTGAGGAACCTGAATGTCCAGAAGTCCATAGGACTTGATGAAAGACATCCCAGAGTCCTGAGGGAAGTGGCGGATGTAGTTGCTAAGCCACTCTCCGTGATATTTGAGAAGTTACAGCACTAAGGTGAAGACCCTGGTGACTGGAAGAAGGCAAAAAAGGCCAGGAACTACCAACCAGTCAGTTTCACCTCTGTGTTTGGGAAGGTCATGAAGAAGATTCTCCTAGAAGCTATGCTATGGCACATAGAGGACAGGGAGGACACTCAAGAGAGCTAGCACAGCTTCAACAAGGACAAGTCATCCCTGACTAACCTAGTGGCTTTCTACAATGGAGTGACCCCATGCATGGACAGGAGAAGACCCATGGATATCATCATCTCTCTGGATTTCTGTAAAGCCTTTGACACAGTCCACCACAACATTTTTCTCTCTAAATAGGTGAGATATAAATTTGATCGGTGGACTGTTCAGTGGATAAGGAATTAGCTGGATGGTTGCATCCAGAGGGTAGCTGTCAATGGCTTGATGTTGAGGTGGAGAGGAAGGATGACTGGTGTCCCTCAGGGATTCATGCTGGGACTGGTGCAGATTAGTATCTTCATCAATTATAAGAATAGTGGCATTGACAGCAAGTTTGTGGATGTCACCATGCTGAGTGGTGCACTCAACACACCAGAGGAAAGGCATATCATCCAGAGGGACCTGCATAGGATAGAGAGGTGAGTCCATGCAAACTTCATGAAGCTCAAAAAGGACAAGCACAGTGTAATGCACTTGGGCCAGGCCAATCCTCATTACCAATACAGACTGGAAGGTGATGTGATAGAGAGCAGCTTCATGGAAAAGGACTTCAGAGTATTGGTGGATGAAAAGCTGGACATGAGTCAACAGTGTGCACTTGCAAACCAGAAGGCCTGGGCTGGCCCAGTCCTGGGGCTGCATCAGCAAAGTCATGACCAGCAGATGCTGCCCCTTTACTCTGCTCTTATGAGAACCCTGCATTGAGCTCTGGAGTCCTCAGCACAAGAAAGACCTGGAACTATTGGAGAGACCCTAGAGGAAGGCCATAAGGACAGTGCAAGAGCTGGAGCACCCCACCAATGAGGACAGGCTGAGACAGCTGTGGCTGCTCAACCTGGAGAAGGCCCCAGGGGGATCCCATAGCAGCCTGCCAGTACCTGAAGCGGGCCTGCAGGAAAGCTGTGGAGGGACTGTTTGCTAGTGCATGCAGTGATAGGACAAAGGACAACAATTTTAAACTAGAGCAAGGTAGGTTTAGGTTAGCCATTAGGAGAAAGTTCTTCACCATGAGGCTAGTGAGGCACTGGAACAGGTTGCCCAGAGAGGTGGTGGAGGCCCCATCCCTGGAGACATTCAAGGCCAGGTTTGATGAGGCTCTGTCTAACGTGACCTAGTGCAGGATACCTCTGCCCTCTGCAGGTGGGTCCCTTCCAAATCTATGATTCTACGAAACCATCTGACCATTAAAAAATGACAGTGAGAAAACAGACAATACAACTCCTCTCTACTACGGAAACATGCCTGGAAGTGGTGCTTGGAGTATGATGATGGACGAGGATTTCATTGTAGAGAACAAGAGTCCTTTGCCCTCTTATTGCTGTGAACATTGCTTCAGCCACCTCAAAAACAGTACCTGAAAATAATTACCTTGACAGAAAGGGAAAGAGTGGTGACCAGGCTGGCAACTGTCACACTGAAGACCAGCTACTCCAGAGCGACAAAGACACCTCCCAAGAAAATCGCAGACTTCAGGCTGGGCACCCGCCAAATTACATTCACACACTGCAAATGACAAGAGACATTTCAGAGACAGCCTCCACACAGTTTCTCTTTTATCTGTCTTTAAATTTAAAAAAAAAAAAAGCAACTCCTTGGTGCTCAACAGGACTAAAATCATCCCACCTGATTTATTTTGATTCATAACAGCTTTTATTGACTGCCCACCTCAGGAATAATTCAATCTTAACAAAGAAATAGTGAAAGAATCTGGCTCCAAGTAACTACTGAGTTCTGTATCAGGGTTGCAGCATTACACGTGGCTTCTCTCCTCTCAGAGACTTATTTACTGATGGTATGTCAACTATCTAAAATAGTCCCATCCCAGACTAAAATGAAACCATTTTTAGTTTTGATTTACAACCTTGGGTTAGAGGGGTTAATAAAATACCAAAAAAAAGACAGTGAAGACATGATTAATAAATTCTGAAAACAGCAGTCGGTTTTCTAGTATTTGTTAGAAGGGATAGCTTGGTGGATGAAAGTGGGATTGAAAACTGAAATGAAACACTTTTTCTTAAAAAAAAAAAAGAAAAGAAGGACACACAAAAAGTAGGATATATAACAGGAACATTTCCAAAGGTATTGTAAATTTCATCAGTGTTACTAAATCCAGCCCTAAGCTGTAGTAATGGCTGTATCACACAGTGGATATCAATCAGGGAAATAGGGGCATTTTTAGATAGAAATCTCTCCTCAACATTTTTATTTCCTTCTCTGGCTTCTGTGAGTTTTGGGAGAGCCCCATATGATTACATCTCCATGACAAAAGACCTTCACCCTTCAGTATAAAATCCATGTCTGTATTATGACTGTGCTTGCTTAAAGGGAATGTTTAACTCACCTTGGCAAAAGGGGTACAGAAAATACCCAGCTGCGCAAGTGTCGCAGGAAAATCCCTGAAATCCAGTTCGACATCTGCACTGCCCTGTGCTTCCATTGCAGTCGCTGCCCAATGCTCCTGCACCGTGGCACTGGCAAGCTGAAGAGCGCATTTGTAAAGAAAACATTTGTGGTGTTAGGATCTTAAGGTTCCTATTTCACTTGGAAACCAAACGCTGGCATTTACACCAGAGGCCAGGCTCCAGACGCCAAAGAAACTATGACACTTACGCAGGCACCGGGGGCCAAAATATCCTGGTTTGCAGCCACCTTCTAGTTATGGGAGGAAAGGAAGAGAAAGAGAACAAAGTCAGTGCATAAAATCACGCAACTCCATGTACTTCTGCAGAGAAAAACAGGTCAGTGCTTAGTATTTTTTACGCTTGAACCAAAAAAACTATTTGTGTGACCCTTACATGCAAATCTTACTTTTCAAAAAAATAAATTCAATCATGTTTAGTCTGCCAGCACATATTTAAAACTTCTACAGACACAGAAGCTTTCACTTAGAATCAGTTGCCTTTATTATTCCCTCAGACTCGGATGCTACTCACTGAAAATGTAAGCAGCTCAAGATCTGTTTTCTCCTGTTTATAATTTTTCATTTTATCTTTGGAGTTTTTCTTTCTACCTCTCAAAAATATGTGAGAGAATGGGATGTACAACACAGCACACCGAAACACCCACCACAACAATTATTTTGGATGCTGTACAAAGAAGATAAGTGATACAGGAGACTGAGGATTTGTGGACTGTGATGGCAACTGCAAGTCCATTTAAAGAAAAAAACTGTGACTTGTAAATATGTATGTGGATTTGTACTGTCTGCTTATGTTGTACATTCACAGAGGAAAACACTTTCTCATTTGCCAACATAAACTCCAGCTCTACAGGAGCCAATGGAAATAAAGGGAAAGAATGTTCATTTCAGGATATGAAAAAAGCTTTGAGGGTATTAAGTAATGAAATGCATTACATATATGTATGTGATTAAGCACTAGCTGGGATGATGTCTCCCTTCTATGGCATTGATACTACATACTACAAAGCATAAGCCCACCGAGTGAATCATTGCATGAATTACAGGCAGGTTTGCAGTGGGCTAAATGAGAAATATGTCGCTCTCTTCAAAATCAAAGTCCTTCACTGCCAAGGGCAATGTACAGTTTGCCAGGTGCAAGAGAAGCAGAGGCCAAAAGCAGAGGCCAGTTATCCTGAAGATATTTACAGTGAAAAGCAGCTGACAAGTTGTAAATGACAGAAAGTCTTGATGGATTTGTTCATAAGAACACCCCTGAAGATGGTCAGCTTCTTCTGCAGATGTTTGCCGCAGGCTGGTCAAACTTATTTTGATCCATAACTCTTCCTGAAAATAGCCTACTTAACTGTTCAACACAAACATGACAATATGATGAACTTCTGGCAAGAACAAAAGGTCTCCAAAACATGAATACCAGAAGTGGCAAAATTACTACACAAATCTATAATGAAAGTGCAGACACCATCAAAACAGTGAAAAATAGTGACACAGAGGACAGTGACATGGGGGGGAGGACACAACCACCAAGTACTTGCCAATTATGTCACCAGCCATTTCGTCTCTTGGATTTGGAGAAGTAAAAGGATACAAAGGATTACCTTTAAAGCAAAAGAAACAATGAAGCACACTTTAAATCAAAACACTTATTTCACTAAAAATGACAAACCTGAAGTTCTCTCCTGCCAACACAGGGAGAGGGATATTCATATGGCTAGCAAATAATCAACTTCAGCTTAGTTCCCTTTTTACTTGAGAATCCCCATTCCAACAAACTTTCCTCCATTAAGATGCAAAACAAAGCTACACAAATCTGCTACAAACATCAGCAGGACTTAGATCAAGGTCTACCCAAGCTGAATTAACTTTAAAATTTGGGTTACAAGCTAGAGGATTAAAGAGATGTGATAATCTAGACTACGCCTCACAGAGGGAATTTATTCTAACACAGCCATTGAATTCAAAAAACAGTCAATTTTTTTATACTCCCTTTTTTCCTTTGTTTTGTATTTCTTTCCCTCTTCTTCCGTTATCATAGTATCTCTGGTTTTGTCACACCTCAAATCTTGCCCCAGAATAACACCTGTTTTATGAGCTGTCAGAAACATGCTTCTCCTGAGGGCACAAATCTCCCCACTGAGGCATTTTTAGAATTTGATCATGGAATCACAAGCTTTTATGCAGCAAGCATAATCCTGATATAGTTTTTTTATTTGTTGCTTTGTATAGAAATTGTTTATGGGAAAAGCATATAACTTGCCAAATTCACAACACATTTTAATCTCTCTCTTTCTAAGTAAAAACATTATTTTCAGTTAATGGATTGCATTAGATAGCATTGTTATAATTTCAAATTAGCAAAAGCATCCAGCATTTGCTCTGAATAATTTTTGCTAATATGCTTATTTTCTTTGGATTTACACACATTTTTCCTTCAATCACTTCGTAAAAAATCTGAAAAAACCTGGAACCCTTCTTTCAAACTTGTATCTGCACCTACCCATAGTCCATCAAAAAATTAAGACATTGCTCAGAGCTTTATGTTCTGCCATAATGTTGTAAAGTTCCAGTATTACCCAGGTGCTATTTTAAAATTATTTTTAATTGTTTTAGAAACCAATGACAGCCCATAAACTTTGTTTATCTGGGATACATGTTCCAATTCCTAAAAGGTGTCAAGGAGAACACATAACCACTTTCTCTCTTCTCCCTCACTGCAGTCATAGCCCACTTCACTTCCCAATCCAAATCATCTTCCTACCTAAGACATGTTTAGGCAATTTCTGCAGAGCTTTCAGATTGGAGTTAATGACTTCCTAAGAGATAGGTTGTAGCCTTGATGAAGATGTTTTAAATTAACTTAGAATTATGACAACACAGAACAATATCTTTGATTTTCAAGTAACTATAGTTTTGTAAAATAGACTCTCTTCAGCATTATGACAAATGATTTGTCAGAATCTGTAAACAATTGAAGCAGAAATACCGGATATTTTAATCAAGACATGAGTCAGGAAAATGGGTAATGCTTTTATGCATATTTAAAATACTGGAAAAGAGGCAATGTTTTTTGTATACTCACGGACACAAAATGGATAATCATAGAATCCATCAGCACAGCGCTCACAGTTTTCTCCCTGGAAGTTTGGCTTACAGAAGCAGCGTCCTGAACCTTCCTCACAGCCCTCTGCATGCTCTGAGTGACAACTGCAGACTAAGTAAGAATCAGCAATTAGGAGCTTTTTGGAAAAGAATTCATTGGATTTTTACAGCAAGGTGCAATACCATAACAATATTGTTTTAATTGAAGCTGTGAATGTCTCAGTATTTGAAGAATTAAGACTTGCATACTGTTACATGTTTTCCAAGTACTCAGTATTTCCAATTAATATTGGTAATCACCTTTAGAGGCAAGACTTAGACTATTTTCTCAGTGTGTTTAATTTTCTTTTCATTTTGGAGAGATGCATGATACTTTACAGCACTGCAGCAACTATCTTCTCTGAGGCTTCCACTCACCTCTGACCATGATCCAGGCTAAGCACCATGTTTCATCCATCTTCCCTTACACATCACGTGCAACATTCTGACAGCACACCAGTGCTCTATCCACTTCCCATTCATTTCAATACCCAAACACAACAAATAAGCTTCCTCCTACTTGTAACAAGTCTCCTCTGCCCTGTTTGTAATTCAGCTCTTATTCCTTACTTATGTTCAGTGGTATAATTGTCATCCATGGAGATATTTAAACTATGGGTAGACGCAGTACTCAGCAATATAGTTTAGTGATGTTTTTTGTCAGTGTTTGGTTGATGGTTGAACTAGATCATCTGAAAAGTCCCATCCAACCTAGGAAATTCTATGCTTCTATGGCATCTCACTGTGGGATGTGCTGCAGCACCCCTGGTTTACATGGTCCTGTCTCCCCACCAGCCTTTTTCTGCCTTACTTCCTCTCCTATTGTCTTGCTGATGGATTGGGGCTTTAGGCTCATATACACGTAAGTTGTGATAAAAGGGTCTAAAGCAGGAAAGACATTCACAGTTGTTCTTCAACATCTTTCAGTCACTCTTTCCTTAATTCCTTCCCATAAGATGCATCCTGTGCCCCCATTACATCAAGAAAAAATCCCCAAGTTACTATCATGAGAAGACATGTACTATGAAAGGACTCACGTATGCAGCCATCAACAGCTGTCACTGGCACACCATAGGGACGATAGTAACCTTTTGCACACTTTTCACAGTTAATACCAGCTGTGTTATGCTGTTCAAAATAAAACAGAAGGAGAATATGAAATAAAAATGGGAACATGGAAGTACTGAGAAATAACATCCTTAACAATGTTTCTATGCACAACAAAAATATGACCAGCACAGGTAAAAAGGGATTATGTCAGCAATAATGAAAGCATTCATCATTTGTTCTTCTTTAACAGCCTGTTCTCTACAGATTTCTGAATCACTGCATTCTCATATAAACCAGATTAATTTTATCTGTAAAGCTTGATAAAAAAGAGCTTTTTTATCAAAAAAGAAGTAAATCTAGGAAAAAACACTGTTTTCACTATCACATGATATTTGTATCTTTTTATACTGCTTTCTTACAATGTATACATCATTCAGGACAATGCATCATTAAATTTTTCTCATCCTATGCATTATTTTTTTGAATATCAACAGATTAGAACAGCATATATTTCTAGAAACACATGTTTTATGCACACACTAAAAAATTCATAAGAAACTTGAACCACACGGCAAAAATATATAAACCCCTGTGAATAGAGTCCTGAAAAAATTTCAACTTATGCAGCAAAGTCTTCCCCTATGGTGGTGGTGGCATTCACCAGCTGGGTGAATCATGATGATGGGATTTTGGTGGTTCTTGCAAGCAGAGAACTGGTGTAACTAGAGAAGTTTCACCCTGTAGCAATTAAAGCAGGTGTTCCCAGCTCCCACTCACTGTTTAGTTCCTCCTTATGGAGTGTTACAATTCAGGGCTGAGCAAAGATCCAGCATTTAATGGAGGGACTGGTGGGATGGCACACAAGCAAGTCACCCAGGATACTGCTGGGGCTGCTGTTCACTGTTGGCACTCTCAGTTTACACAGTAGTTTTGGGTTCTGCTCTGCCAAGAGTCTTCTGTAACATCTTTAGATATGAGGTACTGTGGGTAAAGGCTAATGGTAGATCAGAGGGGATGATGTACACATCATACAGCAGAAGGAAACACAATGGTTGTTTCATCACTTAGTATGGCAGCAGCATGGAGGGGCATTTCTCTCAATGCTGCATAGGGCTACTTGGAGATTGTACAGTGATGGTCTTGTAACACAACACATGGCACACTCTTTGAAGACCATTGGTGCTGACACTCAGGCTTCTTCCCAGACAGAACTCCAAGAGATAGAAACCACTGTCCAGGTTTGGGGTGCAGAGTATGCCTGGGCTTCTTCCTGGGATCAGGGAAGATAATGAGCCTCTGTAGAGCTTGAAGGCAAGGATCAGCGGCCACAGCAGCATCCCTGGTATAACAGTAGGTTCAAGCATTACGGACTACTTGAAAGACAGCAGATGAAGCCTTCTTCAGGCAGCTAGAGAAAGCCTTGGTACTCATGCATTACTTTAGTCACCTCAGTACCTGCCAGAAAGACAATGCAGCTGGATGCAAATGATCCAGAAGTTACTTCAAATGTATCAAAGGTTTCCTGCATGTAGAGGTTCATGGGTCAGTTAGTTCAAACTGATACCCACTAAACAAGAAAGAATACTTGAAGGTTGAGGGCAACCTTGTCTGCAGTGATCCTGAGACATGTAACAAGACAAACAGCAGGATTATAGTGTTGGGCTTTAGAAAAGCAGACTTGTTCTTGGCTTGTTCAGGTACTTGCTTGGCAAGATCCAGTGAGAAACTGCACTGAAGGGGAAAATGGACCAGGAGAACTAGTTGATTCTCATTGGTAGCTTCCTTAGCACAAGAACAGTTACTTCCACTGTGCAGAAAGTGAAGTAAGTATAACAGAAGGCCAGCACAGATGAATACATAGCTACTGATTGATCTCAAACTGAAAAAGACAGTACAAGGAAGGTAGAAGCAGAGACAAGGTTCTTGGTGGCGATACAAAGACATTGTCCATACATGTAGGAGTGGAATTAGGAAAGCCAGAGCTTAGATAGAGTTAAAATTAGCAAGGGAGGTGAAGCACAAAAAGAAAGGTTTCTTGGAGCATACAAGCAGCAGAAGAAAAGCTAATGGGACTATGGGCCTACTGCTCAGTGATGAAGGACATCCAATGAACCATCCTAGAACTCATTTCTAAACATGAATGTGAGAAAGGTGACTGGATGCATACAACATAAGTTTTTTTAGGGCAAAGTTTGCCAAATCAATCTCATTGTTCTCATTGCTCTGACAGGTGCTGTCAGAGCCCTCAAGATGGAGAGGAATTGAAGAACATGACACCCAAGAAGAGCTTGAGACAGCTGTGTCTCTTCAGCAGGAAGGGAGAATTTATTACTATCTAGAGCCTCTGTATCTGAGGATACGTAGGGGATGGAGCCAGACTCTTCTCCATGGAGATGCAAGGCAGTAGGATGAGAGGCAACAGGCTGAGACTGGAACATGGAGAATTCCAATTAGGTATTAGGGGAAAAATTTATTCATGAAGGCAGTCAAACACTAAAACAGATTATCATGAGTGGTTGTGGCACCTCTATCTTTGGAGATGTTCAAAATTTGTCTGAATAAGTCTCCAAGCAACCTGATCTATCTAGACCTACTCTGAGTAGGGAGCTGACTGTGCAATTTCCAGAGCTCCATTGTTATGAGACTCTAAAGAAACCGTTGTGTGCAACTTTTCAGTTCTGTCAGTTCAGGCATACATTCCTGACACAAGCAGAAAAAGTGAATTAGAATCCATGCATTGTATCAATGAAAAAAAAAAAAAAGAAAGAAGCTATAATTAGATTCATGGTAAACTCATTACATCTAGCATAGCTTCCACAAAATTAGGTTACAAACATTATCAGTCATATAACCAAGACTCATACATTTATAATAATTTTGCTCTTTTGGAAGCAATATAAAAGAAATCTTCTTTCATGAACAAATTGCTGACAGGAAGGACCAACATGATAAATCTTACCAGATTCCAGGAACAAAGTTCTGCACAGAAATGTCATTTGGAAGACAAAGAACATTTCTTCTACTCATGCTAGTAAAAATAACTCTACTCTCTGTTGACTGCCTCTTGAACAATATCTGATTATATTGTGGCATTAAGATGGAAAATAAACCCCATACATTTTACTGGAATATTTCCTTTTTTTTTTTGTTGGCTAAATACAGCTATATTTTAAACTGCATCATGATGCATGGGTTTTGTAGGAACATAAGCCTGGGGATAGTTTTCCTTCTGACATTCTGTTCAGCTGCTTATCACTGTAATTCAGATGACTTGACAGCAATAGAAAGACTGTATTTAGTCCTGATATGACTGAACCAATTAACGATTTAGGTTATAAGGGACTTCAGGAGGTCAGATGTCTCACTCCAAGTTTAGATCAAGTTGATCAGAGCCTCATATACTGTTTCCTGATCAGAGTAGAACAGAAGTTACTCAGGATGAGAGACGTTATTTATCTTTTCAAGAATTATTCATTAATGACAGATAAAGCTCTATGTCTCTGACCTCCAAGTTTACATTTGTTGATTCAATCCAAATCTGAGAAAATTAACAGGCTGAAGCATGTGGCATGTACGAAGAAACTGAGGGAATGGCTTTGGTTAGCTTGGAGAAGAGATTCAGGGTGGATGACATATTCTGGCTGGGTAGAACTATCTTCTGCTGTCTCAGAGGGGTTCGTGCAGAAGAAAGAGACAACTCTTTTCAGACACTCACAACAAAAGGACAAAAACCAACTGTCACAAGTTGCAATTGGGTAATTTCCTATTGAACAGTAACAAAAACCTCTTGCAATGATAGTGATTAAGTGCTGTAAAAGATCTTCAGAAGTTTTCAGAACCCAGCTGGATATTTCTCAGTGCATATAGCCTTTGTTTGAGTGTAACATTATTCTAGGTGACTTACAAAGGTTGCTTCTACAAATCTGTGTTTTTTCAATACATGCAAGCTTCCTTCATGTTAAAGCCTATGCTCTCCTGTACTCCTGCCTTCTGAGTTTTGCTGCAGTAAGGAACCAGCTGGCCTGACCTGTAATTTTATTTGGTGAATTTTACTTCCTTCTGCTAAGCCGGGATATGACAGAATTTGTAATAACAGGAAAGGCACTTTTTTTGGAGCTGATTTAATTGTTGCACTGTGTGGCTGTATTTGAATCAGATAGGACTGAGCATAAATAGAATTTATATGAGCCTTTTATACATTAATAAGCAATATTGTACAATTTCAATAAATTATTTCCAGAAATGTTTTTTCCTGTTTTGAGTACAACACCAGAGAAATGGAACCAGCCTGTTGATGTGGGAGCAGTCCCATCTCAGTAGCCCTTCTACAAATGTCATTAATTTGAACTGACCAAAATGACCTTTTTACCTGGCAGTTTATGCAGACTCCTCCACCTTCATAATGCCCGTAGATGTTTAAGCTTTCTTGACACTGATCAACATCAGCATCATAATAGCAATCAGTGGCATGTCCATGGCAATTGCAGGCTGAAAAAGTAATATTCCAAGTTAGCTTTCTTTATCACAGTGGAATTCAGTAGTATAGCAGAGGTAAAGAAGTTGCTATGCATGCATACACTCAGGTAAGTAGAAGTATGGTCAAATACATGTATTTACATATCAACAACAGCATTTTCACACCAGAAGCATGGTAAGATCCTCTAATTATGAGGAAAAGATGGGTTGGCAGTCTCATCACAGGAGGTAACAGATGTACCATCTCAAAACAATGTATTTATGCACAAATGCAAAACTAGGAAGCTCTAGAATAATGGTCTCAGCAGTTATTTTAAAATATCAAGAACATGTTCAAATGTTTATTTTTCCACGTCTAAAAATACATCTGGGCTGAAGCTGGGTAAACTAAATCTTTATTTAAAATAAACAAATATGGATTAAATTATACACATTTACGTAAGAAGACCTACACCAAGGAAGTCTCACACTCAGCTGAAGGTACAGATATACAAACAAACTCAGCAATACCATTACCCAGCTGCTCTCTTCTAACAGATATGTTTTAAATACAAGTTCATTCTACTTCCATAAAATTGTAGATTCAAAAAGAGGCATGGTTTGAAGAAATTATGTGAAGAACACCACTAACAACAACAATAATACATTATTATTATCTTAGAATAGATAGGATTATGTAATCATTTCTCCAGTTTGTTTTTATTTTCAGCCTCAGCTATGATAAATTTTACTTTGGGTGGTGTGTGGTTAGCTCTTTTCCTTTATTTTTCCCTTCTGTTAAAGAAACATAACAGCTGAACTCACAGTGGCTCTAAATCCATCTGTACATACATGTTCTGCTGTACTTTTAACTCTATCTAACAGATGTTAATATTTCAGTGCTCAGAAGGGATTGAAAGAGAGATACCTGCAAGGTTTTGCTTGAAGGCACGTCAGCCTCATATATGCCTCAGCTTAAGAAGTTCACCTGTTGATAACATCTAAGATACATGCACTGATAAATCCCCCTGTGGCCTTGTACACTCATCATCTGGCTGTCTGATCTCCTTACATCGAGGTAGGAGACCTAAATCCTGAAAAGCCTTTGCTGTTTCATCTTTTGTACAGGCCTAGCAATATAAATGCCAGAACCTGTCTAATGTTCATGCCTTGCTTACAGAAGAGAATTAACTTGAAAATTAGCTCCACGTTGCATAGTTCCTGACTTTTTGGCACTTCAGGGAAAGCATCCCTAGGAAATTCCTGGAGTGTAGACTTTATAGAGCCATGACTTCACATTTAGGGAAATCCTTCCCTCATCTGGACCAAGGGATAAGCTACTCCAGAAGGTAATGGATTCCAGAAAGCACATCAAAAGAAAAAATAAGGGCCATGGCCCTACTTTCCTCATGATGAGGGAAGTGTATGGGAAGCAATCCTTGCACAACTGGGAGCGTGACTCAGAGACTACTCATATTTCAAGCCATGTTACATGATGATACAAGAGAAGGGAACCTGGATGCTCTGTGCTATTATATGTGCTCTATGTCATTGTATGTGAAGAGCTCTGGATGATGAGGCCTCTTCCTACAAACTCTCAACAGCACAGCTGAGGTGGTGGCATACCATCAGGTTCCCTTATGATCTACTGACATGAGCTAGACAAGCTGAGACAGAGTTTCCTGGCCAGATTGTGATATCCTGTAAAGATCTGAGGTTTTTCTATTCATATAATCTTTCCAGAAAATAAAAATTGCACAGAAGAGATGCTGTTCCAAGCCAGAAAGGGAAACAAGAGAACAAGAAATTTTAAAAATTGCAACGCAAATAAAAGCTCCTTGCCCCTAGAGTCAAAACATCTGTGAGCTACAGCTCACAGGTATGTCTTCTAAGAACAATGGGAAATTATTAGTCCTGATTATATTAACAACATTATCTCTCATAGTGAAATAGAAACTTTCTACTTCACCAAGCACATTCTTGCCCCTCTAGGCCATTTGCTGACTCATACAACGCTCCTACCAACTTCTTTCTATCAGTTTCTCTCCAGAGACATCAGGCTTCCGGGAAGCTTAACAAAGTTGCTTTAATTTCTTCACTACCAGGAAAAGAGATCTGCACCTATCAAACCCTTTCAGAAAATCACTTCAAACTGCTAGGAGCAATCCATACTAAAAAGGGTATTATCTCTGAGGTAGCAAGAGACAGAGCTGTTTTGGCTCAGAGTCTTGTAAATGATCTTATATAGTCATTCTTTAAAAAACATGACATTATTTATGTTCTTTGTCTACCTCTTTCCTGGCAGAAAATGTTTTCCCTTCAAAGAGGGGAATTTAAATGAGGTTTCAAATACCGTCCAAAAATTATGCCCCAACATGCCTATCTCCTATCAAACATTTTAATCATCTTCCCTCCTTCCACCCAACATTCAGTCCTAGTGCTACAGTTCTGATTAAGCAAGCTATCTCTTTATTCCTCAAACTAATTACATAGATAGATCTCTTTGGCATTCAAAAAAAGTTCTTCTTCAAATAAGGTTAACAGTTTGCACCCACTGGCTATGCTACTCGTAGAAATAGCAGGTGAGGAAAATAAATTAGGCCACACACAAAGGAAACTCCAAGACACTGACACATTGACTCACAGTAGTTTGTGCACAGAGATGGGGAACACTGCCTGGGTAACACTTACTGGGTCACACTTACTGGTTGCTGGCCTGGAGTATGCAAAACACCCCTGAGTGACAGTAGGTACCTCTAAGGAGTATGCGGTCATTTTCTTTCACAAAAGAATGAAACACAGGGGAGGTGGGAGAAAAGTCAATGGGCTTGTCCAGCTTGATTACTCAGTCTGGGAAGGCTAAAGAACTCCAAACAAGGATGGCAAGGGGTGCAAGTGTGAAAGTACTAAAACTCCCCACCAGGAATGCCTTTGTGGCAGCAATAAAGCCAGCATATGATAAGATCAGCAATAACTGACCATCAGCAGGGGAACAGGGCAGCTCAAGCAGCTGTAAGCAATGACAGCCTGGAGCAAACTCTCTTCAATGTGAACACCAAGAGGTTTCCTATATAATAGTTTCAAAAAAGTTCATTGTCATTGCTTTATAACAGACAAGAACATAAATAATATTTGCTACATTATCTGTCCTTATCACTGTGGAAGGAATTTTCTCAGTAAAGATCAAAGGTCTTAAAACATGTAGTGTGCCAGTTATGCTCCATGAACTCATGTGCTATGGTAACTACCACCTACTTCTCAATGTCCTTTTCAACCTAGCTTCTTCTGGGCAATGTCCCTTTTAACCTAGCATCTTTTAGGCTACTCACGTTCACATGGATTTGTGCTCCCAGCTGTTGCAGGTTGCCACTGTTTCTGATTATATCCAGGGCAGCAGCGATCACAGGTTTCCCCACAAGTGTTGTGCTGACATTCACACTGAAAACTAGAGAAATTAAAGCCTTTTATTCTACTGAAGCTGGATTTAAACTTTTTTCCTTAATTTTATTGCAGCTCAAGACTTAGACAATGTGAAATCATGAAACCAAGACGGAGAACAGGGAAGTTTACAGGGCAAGTTCCCATTTTAAATTTTTCTAATAATGACAAAAATCCATTATATCTTGACTGAACTGAGGTATAATGCTTGATATTCCCAGGAAGTTCAGTAACTTTCCTCTCAAGTTGCCTTTTCAGTTGCTCCTGTTAGAAAGTGATATCAATCCATGTTTTCAAAAAAGAAATAAGGTTTTCTAAAATTATCCTCTCACTGTAAGATAATTTGAAAACAATGTTTTTCTCTTATTAAATTAATGTTATGCTCAGTTACTTACTGGTATTGGTTTTCAGCATTCTTTGCAGCATTACATACTTCAGCATGACCATGGCAAACACATCGACCACCAATACTGATGTCCTTTATACTGTAGTAATACTATGGAATAAGCACAAGAAGACATACAGATCTTTCCTTGCTTCTATTATACCAGAAATATCAATATCAGAATATTAAATCTTACCAGAATTGTAAAGGCATGTCTTTACAAAAGGCCAAAGTCAGGAGGCTTTGGTCAAAGCTGCAGATGTCTATTCCTCTGTACAAGTACCAGCAAACCAAAGTCCTGAAGTGCCTGATGGCAATAGGTATGTACAGCTCACACCAAATTCATATTGCTTTCTCTCTGTTCCCCAGCAGCTGCACAGCCACTGGTACCAAGCCCAAAATCTGTTCAAAGCCAGACTGAGGATGGAGATGTAACATACTGTCAAAGCATCAATTCATGAGAACTTTGTCTGGTCAGCAAACCAGACATGCTGGAGTGAACAGTGTAGTTTTCTCCAGCCAGTCAGACACAGTCACCAAATGTTAGAAACAGACTGAAACCACCAGCTTGGTCAAAACCTCCCCTAACTGAACTGGATATGAAATTGTGATGAGAAGTGTATTTCTCCTCCTCATGCCTTGCAGGCATCCAGGCAACAGAAGATGAAAATTTCATTGGTTCAGCTCAGTGAAAATGTAACTGTATACATATCAACAGTAACTTCTGCATATATTCTTGCAGCTCAGAAATTGTTTCCTTGTCTCCTCAGAGCACAAGGGGAAACAGAGAGCTGCTTGTAAATCTTGGTATCTACCTACCCCCAGAAAAATTTAATGAGGCAGATTCAAACCCACAGGAGAATGAAACAAAAAAGAGTCAGAAGGTTACACAGCTATCTCTCCTGTGATCACTCTTCATAATACAGTCCCTTTAAGTGGTGCATATAACCTCTCTCAGTGGTGGCACTTTCCCTTTACTCAGCACTAGTGGAGTGCTGTGTCCACTTCTGAGCTCCCCAGTACAAGAAAGATACAAACAGACTGGAGGGAGTACAGCAAAGGGCCATGGAGATTATGAGGAACTGAAGCATCTCTCCAGACTGAGAGAGGTGGGACTGTTCAGCCTGGAGGGAAAACGGTGCAGGGGGAAACTTTAAAAATGTACATAAATACTCGAAGGGAGGGAGGGCACAAAGTGGAAAAAAGCCAGTTTCTTTTGAGGGGTGCCCAGTGACAGGACTCATGGCAGTGAGCACAAGCTGAAAAGCACAATCTGAAACACAGGAGGTTCCCTCTGAATATTAGGAAACACTTTTCCACTGTGAGGATAACTGCACACTGGTACAGATTGCCCAGAGAGGTTATGGTGTCATCATCCCTGGAAATACTCAAAAGCTGACTGGACTTGGTCCTAGGCAACTGGCTCTACGCAGCCTCGCTCGAGCAGGAGGGGTTCAACCAACCTCCTGAGATCCCTTCCAAGCTCAACCATTGTGTGACCCTATGATTCATTTTGGTCGATATACATTCTGCTTTTATGTAGGTGGAGTTGTCTGGGCACAGATAAGATGCCTCTGCAAGGCAGAGAGCTTTTCCGACAAGCTCTCTTTGCTCTTGGCAAGTGAGGATCAGCAGGTGGGACATATGGACTAGGAACTATATTTTGCCTTCTGAAATATCTCTGTTCAAACACACAAATTCATTTTAACTAAACGTATCCTTTTCATGCTGTGAGTTTAACTTTCTAGGAAAAACTTCCAAATAAAACATACAGTGTTTTCAGCACAGCTAGAAATGATCACTGTGACTCGCCAACATATTCAACAATATTTTTTAGTTATTAAAGTCTTCATAACCCAGTCTGTAATTTCATCCAGCTTTGCAGAGGAGTAATTGTACTTTACTAGGAGTAATTGTACATCAAGTGATAGTAATAAGGCAAATTAGTAATAGGTCAACACAGTTAATAGGCCAAAGTGCCACACTTTAGATATAGAACATACTCTGTATAATTGAATGTGTTTTGAACTCAAACCATTAACAGAGGAAGCTAGGCAACTACTTGGACAAAGCAGAACTGGTCTGGTTTCCATCTGTTTATATAATAACTTTAACACAAAGATTTTCCTTAACAATATTAACTCTTTTCTAGACATGGAAGTTCTCATCAATGAAAACTTGGGCTCTCTTTTAGCAACTTAATAAAGCAATTTACATTTTATTCACCTATCCCACCTCCCATGGCTCTGATAACATCAGGAGTTTCTTATTAAACTAAAGCTGTGCTGCTTGCCAAGTAAACTAACTACTGCATTTACATCTGTCCATAAGTAGCATCTTAAAATTTACTTAAACCAATAAAGGTGCTTAAAGGGAGTGCTATCAAGTCACTGGAACAGTTTTATGTTTTGCAGTGCAGAAACCCTCACACACTTTCGTGCAGTGCCTCACCCAGGAGCTTCCTCCAATTGTTCCTGAATCTTCATTTTAAATTAAAAGGTTAAAATAACAATACAATATGAAGTTTACAGTCTCTCCAAGTATATGAATTTCTATGCAGTGTTTCCTTGAGGGAGCTGAATTTCCCCACATCTCCCCATTGGATGGGAGTGGGACCTTGACTTTCAAGTTCTTGAGCAGTCCAAAATCCACTGAAAACAACTAGGTATCTCAAACAATTTGTGGAAAGATTGTAATTTTTTTGTATATCCTTTGATTCCTGCTCCTTCAGAAGGCCAGGTACTATTTCCTGAAAAACTGTCTTTGAATAAATTAGGGAAAGTAATGTCAAATAAAGCTACAGAGATTTAGCTCCTCAGCTCCACACCACATAGTTTAGAAGATTTCCTCTCTGGTTCCTTATAACTCCCTTGATGCACCCAACTTCATATTCAAAGACAGGGAAAGAAGACAGTCTGTTACAAAATCACTAATTATTACTTCCCACCCATAAATCTGTGCTGACCCACTTACATTCTTGTCTCATACAAACCCGTAGAAAAAAGGTGAGTCACTAAATACAGATTGCTTGGATGTTAAACCATTCAGATAATTTTTTGGTTTTCTAGCATGCTAAATATGATTGCTGAGTATATCTTGGAGAAAACATTACTTACTCTACGGGTTACAGTGGGGTCTCGTTGAGTTTTTGATATTAAGTGTCCAAGAAGTGTGTTAGTTCTGAGAAAATGAAGGCGGATGTTTGTTGCTTTTGTGAATTCCTGAAGACTTGGGGAATAAGTGAAGTTTTTAGCTCCTGGGCGGCCATTTATCAAAGATACTACAATCTAAAAAAGAAGTAAGCACATTTTTGTTTAAACATATGGACTGTGTCAATAACAGAAAAATTAATAAAAGAGTCCAAAAAATTACTAATCTTTCTGAGCATATTTGCAGTAGCATCTACACATTCCATACTGTAGCCAATGCACTGGGAAAAACAGTGGTCTTAATCTTGGACCCTCTTGAACTCTCATTACCCATATAGCACATTGAAAAATAATAAAGTGCCTGTACCTGTTTTGAAAACATTGAGTATGGTACACAAAAAGTACAGGTTTTAATAGGAAAAAAAAATAAAAGGAATAGCTGCAAATAGTTGTCTTAACAGTCAATAGTGTCAATGGGAGTTTTGCCTGAGTAAGACCCATCAGATTTTGGCTCTTTCCCAAAGTACATTTATTTTTGGGTTAACGCACAAACATTCCTGGAAAATACTATTGTTACCAGGTCCAGTGCCTGGGACCATACTAATGGTCTTTTGGAAGAAAGTACACAGTGTTGCTTTAAAAAAATCCCCTCACATGAAAGGAGGTTTATCTGACTTTCTAAACAACAGCTCTGGTATGTTTTTTATTTTTCAAAGAACAAGTTTCCAGCAGCCTAGCAATCATGAATCTCTGCTAATTTAACAATCCAGCGTGCATGCACACAAGTAAGAGAATTTAATTTATTTGTAACCAACCAGGCAACAGGTTTCTATTTTCAAAATACTCCTATATTCCAAAGGATCTAAAAAGGGGATGGTGACAGTTCTGATTGCAGCACAATTCCTTCAGGAAAAGCCACAAGTAAGTAATAGGGGAAGGCATTAGCATTGTTCTTCTATGATAATTATTAACAATAGTTTATTAGGAAAATGTTACAGTTATGTTAATTTAAAAATTCTACATTAATATGAAACTGCAACCCCAGATCCATATGCTCAAAACTCAGGATAAGTCTGGAGGAGTTCAGATATGGATTATAACCACATCAGGCATAAAAGGAGAGTGTTAACAGGAACCATCAGCATGGTCAGGAGTTTAGCGTTCATTCAAGTAACACCAGTCACAGTTCTGCCTAGCAAGAAACAACAGCTAAAATTGGAGCAATACTTTTCCAAACACATGTATTAAATTATAAACATGAAGCTTTTTCTGTTTTTTGTTGGGGTTTTTTTTCCTAACCACTCATTTATTCTTGAATGCTAAATATCTGTTTTTGCAAACTGTTTTCATTTTATGAGCAATTCTGATGCACTCATTTTTGCTGAAAATCCAGTCAACATCTTCAAATGGATGTGGCTAAACTGAAGCATGTAAATGACAATAAGAAGGAACAGAAGTGGCTCTGACCAGCCTCTACTCTCACAAGGAACAGTGAAAGTTAGGAGAACACAGTTTGCTCTCACCAGCTACTTAAGTCCTTAGTTATGGGCATATTTGTGAAGATTCAAAAAGTCACAGTTGCAAAATTGCTTCCAGTTACAGGATTTTATTGAAACTGATGCTGTTTGCTTTCAGTGTCACACTTAAAGACTTTTCAGACAGCACTTACCTCTCCATTTTCAAGAGGCAGAATGCGAGAGTACTCTGTGGTGCAAAGGACATCACTGTCCCTCCTCAACGGAACATTGGCTTCCTTTCCGAATCGCTCCAAGCAATCTGCTTTGGAGTCTATTTAAGTGAGAAGAAAACTGTTTACATATGTGAAAATAAATACTGTTGTTGTTCTACTTTAAATCAACAAAGAAGCATCCCCTGTGCTTTCAGGTAAATTGTCCCCCATAACTGAATAATAAGAGTGATTGCTTTGCTCAGTGCAGAAAAATGGAAATTCATAAAAAAGAACATTTATCATCAGTTCAGCAGTGCCCAACAAGATATGGCACAATATTTCTCATATCTCCACAAAAAAGCTATTTATCTACTCCAAGATTTTCAATTTGTGTCTCTCTGGTTCTCAAAAGGAACTCCAAAGTCCCATGGGATGAAGAATATTGTAGTACTGATTTACAAAGAAAACCAAGACAAACAAAAGACAACAAAAATTCCCACAGCAGACTGAAAAATATCGATGCACTGAGTTACACTTTAAAAATACATTTTTAGTTACACTCTTGTCAATAGCTTATTGTGGATAACTAAGACATGTATTCAACTTCCATTGTCTTCACTGCTGCTGAAATCTTCAGCAAGACTGATGTTCCTGCTAGTGGGTGAATGAATAAAGGAATCAGACGAAAGGACTGATACTCACAAGCAAAATATTGCCAGGGGGTGTAAGTTCTTCCAAAGTCTACTGATCTTTCCAAGATCCAGAGGTCTGGACGAGGAGAATTTGCAAACTTGATAAGGATATAGGCAACATGGAAGAGCTGGTAACAAAACAAATGTAGATCATATCAGAAGCATCTTGAACTCCATAGAAGTACCACAATATTAACACCCACACCAATAAATAAACACCTTTTCTTCAGTGTACAGTGAGAAGGTTATCCTCTGCAGCTCCATTCCCATTGAAATAATAGGTTGGGTTCTCAGCTGGCTACCTCAACTGGCTCAAACACATTAAGAAAGCTGCAGTAGGACCATCTGTCACATTTCAGTCTGTTTTGTGCACAACCGATTGCTTGAGTGTGTTGAGGGTAGAGTGCTTAACCTTAAACATTTTGTATCTCAACACATCATCAAACTAAGGGGCTTTTGCAGCATCCGTGCACCTCTGTGCTGCATTCCAATCATGTAATTGTGCTTGTGGTTACAAGCACAATTACAATATGTTATGCAAGAGAAAAATCACAATGATGTAAGAGAAATTGCACACATCCTTTTCACTGAGACTGCTCTGCTTGTGTTTGATAGTAATCTAAGACACCTGTTCCTTTACTTTAAGAATATTTCTAGATAATTTTGCCAAGTAACAGAAGCAATCCACACCACACATTTCTGGGTATCAAATAACAGAAGGGAGATTCTTATGACAGGTAGCTCATTTGTTTCCTGAAACAGCTCAGAGAGCTTCATCAGCTCAAGGTTCCCAAGGCCAAGGGTCCCATCTGACATATTCAAAGTTGGCATTGCACTAACTTAAATCTTGATCCCTTTGCATAAACAGAGAGATCACATTGCACAAGATTTACCTGGAAATAAAGTCATAACAAATTGAAAGCCACTTGTCTTAAGTGATTCATTTTGGGGAAAGAAAATTAGGTGAGTTTCTTAATTTCTATACAAAATGTTTATTTGTTTGCCTTAAAGTCACTATTTTTCCATTAAAAAACTAATCACTTTCCGATAAAGTGTTAAAAATGCAAATAAACATTAAAAATAGCTGCTCTTTTACTGCAATTACATAATAGCAAATCAAAAAGTCCCCCAAAAATATTAAATACAGTTTGATCAAAATATTGACAGTTTCCCACATGAATAAAGAATTCAGTTTACACATAGAAACAGTATTTTGTTTCCAGTAATGCAAACCATTCACTCTGGAAATGGGCATTTTTAAAAATATGTATTCCTGCAAGTGTCCTAACATCATATCCTGCTGTAATCTAGCAGCACAGGTCAAACATGATGGATTGTCAACAGCTGGAATTCAACCAGTTCCATATTGCTGTGACCTTATCCTGTTCTCTTAGGTTTGTTCAGATTTGTAATGCTCTTGGAGGTAGTGGCCTTGAAGGTTTACAGAAACACAGTTAACATTTTTAAAAATCACCTAGTATAATGAGCAAAATGTCTTGCCCACCTGAGAATGGAAGTTATAATTCAGTGTTAGGAATCAAAATTATAGAGACTGAAACATTTCTCTAGAAATCCTAACAAATTAATTTAAGACTCTTAAAAGAGTTCATTTAAACTGAATGAGCATCACACTGTACCATTAATGTTGATGATGCAATATCTATGATCTCATTTTATCTCAGCAGAAAGAAAACTTCCTATGACCCATTGCATTCCCATGAGAACTCACAAAATTACAATAATAGCCACTAAAAATCTTTCCTCCGTTTTCTCCTTAGAAGTTCAAACAACCCTTTAAATAAAAAGAGGAATTTCCAAAATTTGTTTGAATCCTGAAACACATATACAAATGTAAGAATGATGCACGTAATATAGAAGTATATAGGATATTCTTTTCCATTCCTACCACCATAGACACAGTACACAGTACAAAAACACTGGAATGACTTGTTAGTTAAATGCTGAACATTAACTACTATAGAATAAAACCTCACTATTTTCTGTAGAAATGTGCAAGACACACAGCAGAAGATCATTCTCCCTTTTTGGCTTATGAAGAATAAAAATTCCTGGAGCATGATGAGGACAAGAACACAGACAGAGCCAGACAAATCACCTGCCTAAGGAATTCCATATTTCTCAAGATAACAACAACAGTCTCTACTCATGTAATATGAATTGTAGAAGTATGCAAAACAGCTCTTCCCAGTAACATATTATTTCCTCAGACTGTATTAGGAGATATACTTGCACGACCAAAACTTCCCTCAACATGACTGTTCTAGGTTTCAGGCATCATCTTCAATAATATCATTGGGGCATTGCAGATTATGCAGAAGATAACGAAGTCCCAGCAATGAAGAGTCTCTGAAAGATGCCCCACATTGGAAGGCCACAGCCCTTCTCTATTTGCTAGTTACATTAACAAAGAAAGTGAGAACAAGGATGAAATCTAACCATGATTCAGTATCTAAACTTCTCAGACATGAGGCAATGCAGCGTTGGGATCTAAGGAAGAGTGAATTCTGCTTAACACTTGCTCCAGAACACACCTTAATGCCACTGAATTCATATGGGTGGTGTGTGCATGTCTCTTAGTTTACTGCTGTGATGAAGCCTTAAGGTCTTGAGCATTGTTTTTTCTCAAAGACCAAGACACAAAGTAAGTAAAATAAAAATCCAGTGCAGTTTGGTTAAAATGAGAGGTTTTGATTTCTTGTGGTTGCAAAGAAGTCACTACCCCCTTTCCTCAGTAACTTTTCAGAAGGAAATGAAGCACCTTTTCAGATCCATAAACTTAATAAAACACTCCTGACAGTCAGCATTTGGTAATCTCCAACAATGTATTCTGCAGATGAGACTCTAAGAGATCTGGTCTAGCCTTTCTGTCAGTTGACAGCTACTCTTCCTGAATATCTGGAAAAGTAGCAGAAGTGCAGAGGAAATCCTGTGTGGATAATATACTCAATCTGTTCCATCCAGTTTAACCACATGTAAATACATACAGCAATGCCAACCATGTGTAAACAGTGACAGTGAGTGGAGAGGCTCCCATTGCATAAGCAGAGCCATTCCTTGCATGCCAGCTTCTCAGACTTGGGTGAGGAAGCCAGGAATAAACACAGTATTTCCAACAGGGTCCATTTAGCACTGTGCATGTTATATTTTTAGAACTTTTTCATTTAACTGGTCACACAAAGCATGTTTAGTTACATAAGTAAGTGTCTATGGCATAGATGTTAAGTCTCACTGGTAGGCAATAGCAGGGCCAGAGTGGAGAAGCTCTCCATGCTCCAAAGGCAGTACTCTGGAAGAAAAGAATGCTTCCAGAAATGAAAGGGTAACCCATTGTCCAGGTTCAATCTGTCCTTGGTCCTTTTGCCAAGGCTGCAGGCAAATACATCAATGATTGTCAGTTATTATCCTGAAATTTCTCATGCAGCCACTTTTCCACTGGGATTTGGACAAAGATCAACCCAATGCCGATAATTATTTCTTACATATGGCCTGTTTCTTCACAGAACACTGAATCTATTCACATGGAAAAGGATTTGTACAGTTCAGACCTCAGTTGTCCAGGAAATAAACATTCCTTTATGAGCACTGCAGTCCAAAGTAAAAGAAACACAGTAACACTATCAGCACTGGAAGGGAACACAGGGAATTGCGGAGGGTTGAAGGCTATCAAAAGGGGCTTTGCTTTTACTATAATCAGTTGAAAGTGAGGTATTTAGGACAACATATCACAAAATGGAATAACATGTAGGAACAGGCATAGGAGGACAGGTGGGAGAAGCAGAAGTACAGACATCGAGGGAAGTAAGATCAGAGTGGGAACAAAGAACTTCCTGAAGGATTGGTGAAGAAGAACTGGAAGAAGACAGCGTCAGGAAGGTTATGGAGAGCAAGACTTGAAAGGTGTGTTTGGGGTTTTTTTCCTGTATAATTTGAAAATAATTCCAAATTAATACCAAGATACATTTTAAAGCAAATGATACAAAATATTAATGCATAAAACATTTTTAAAAAATTTAAAAGTTACCGAGTCATTCAAAAGGCCTTTAATTAATGTTTTAAGAACACACAAGGCATTGACTACAACTTACAGGATAATAAATTAACAAGAAAGGACACAGTTAGAATATTTTGCTGATTAGGGCTAGCAGCTCAGGTCATAATGTGTTGCTTGTAGCCTGGCTGAGAGAAAAAAGGAGCTTTCATTACCCAATACAACTTTCAGAAACTTATATCAGACAACTGCTACTTGGCCATCTGAAGTGTGTTAATCTAAAGTCCATAACTTGATTCATCTTACTGTGGTATGAGCCAAAAATCAACTAACTTCAAAGCATAATCTTTCATGGCAGCTTCCTGCACAAACTGAAAAACTCAGAACCGCAGTTCTCTAAACTAAGTAATGCAAGGTTCCCTGTGAGCTTAGCATCCCCATTTTTGGGTGCTGCAGGGACAATACTGTAACTTCCCCAGACCTAAAAGGCCCTTTTCTCCTCCGCATGAGCCAAAACATTAGAGCAGGAGTCAGTGGTGCTGTGGAGGCAAAGCTCTGCAGGGGTTGCAGCCAAAAGGCTTTGTCTCACTGCTGGGATAGTCCTTAGGATGGCAGAAGTTTTATACTGCAGTTCTCATGCCCCAATATGGTGTTAGTGTAGAGGTTATACAATTTCACACTGGAGCTTGCTCTAATTTCAGGGTCAGTGGTAGCATTTTCAATAGTCAGGCACAGAATGCAATGACTATTTTTGGAAGCTCAGATCAATTTAGCTTATGATAAATCTCCTGCCACCTTGACAGTTTCTCCCTACAGGAGAATAGCCTACAGGACACTATATTTTACAGAGTGACAGCTAATTTAACTGTAACTTCAGACAGATTTTAAGAATTTTTGTAAATCTTTCAGAAGTTATAAACACTGGGGTTTAAGCACAACAATGAGCCAGGGCTCATTAATATTCCCGACAGCAAATATTTTTTGTAAAAGCTATTTATATAAATGATCACTATCTAATATAAAAATTAAACTCATAATAAATACCTACCATATAAAAGCAACTCAGAAGAACTGCCAAATGGTGAGGCTGTAAAGAGTGTTTACATGCCTCTATTGGTAGATAACATAAAAGTAAAAAGTCCTCCACAGGCCACACCACTTATCTTAAATTTATGGCTGAATTTCCCACTCTCCCTAATAAAAGTACTAATTTGGACATTACTTTCCACTGTGTTCCTTTAATTTACAACAGTGACTAATAATACCACTACACAGAAACTACTCAACAAAAAAGTGCACAAGACTTAGCTGAGCTTGAGTCTCTTTCAACACTACATTAGCTACAAAAGCACTGTGAAGAAATGACATGCAACTAAAAACAACAGTAAAATTTGTGGATTGCTCTTTTTGAAGTTTAACTTTGATTTTTTTATCATATGCTATCATGTTATCCAGAGCCTTCCTGAACCTTCTTCTGAAGATAGAGTTCATAAAAATACCTGGGGGACTGTGACTATAATGAGCACTAAGAAAGCCAAAGCTGAGGGGACACCTGCTAAACTGAGGCAACCTAGAGAGTCAGGGGAAGGGCAAGGAACTTCAGTCAGACAGTTGAAAACTACATGGGGGAAGATCAGGATCAATCAAAGGAATAAATTAGACTTTATTTGATCCAAATATTTTAAACAAGTCAGTATAAGCAGGTATATTAAGAAGATGCAGAGACTGCCTCAGGGATCAACATCATTATTATTCAGAAGAACTGTGATTGAGTAGAAAGGGAAGTAAAGCAGAGCTTTTGCTTTAAGGTTTTTGCTTTGTCTCATATTACGAAGTGCAGCAAAATGAGCTTTTTGACAGCAGAAAGATTTTGTATCCTGAAGGGATTCTGACTTTCAAAATCACCCCGAGCACTTGTGCAACAGAAACAGCAACAAGTGGATGTTCTGTTACAACCCTACAGCAGCGAGTGCTCAAACTCCTACCAGACTGCAACTGTTAAATCAAATATTGTCATCAGACCATGGCAAAGGGCTCCAATGGGACTCTGCTCTGTCTTAAATATATAATGACAGGAAAACAGCAAATGAAAAGCTTTTGACATTGTGCTAAGTTCTACTTCTTCTAATTGTGAATACTTGATTACCAACTAATAGCTCAATCATTGCTTCCCTGCGCACGTATGTACCTCATTCTCATGTTTTTCACACACAAAAATATTTTCACACTTTATTTTCAGAAAGGGGTACCTTGTGTCAAAATTAAAAACAAGGTAACTGATTTTCAGTGAAGAAAACTGTATCATTAGTACAGCCTATGGTTTTACAAACTAACACCTTCATTTTAGCTCACTTTTCATTTTTGTCAACCACTGAGAAAATTCTGCATGACTAACATACACTAAGCTCTTATTTTTTAGGACCCTGAAATAAGGTAAGGTGAACTGGGGTCCCAGTGTCCAGTTGACTAGAGTTACTGTGTCACAGTATTTCATTTTCTTCATTGTTAGTATTGTGCACTACTGCATGAATTTGGGATATGAGAATACTAGGCAAAACATCAGAATTGAATCTCAAGTTCAAGCTAGTCCTGAGATTAAGGTTTAACTGACTGAATGAAGATATGAGATAATGACAGTAAAGAAAAAAAAAATCACATGGATCCTACTAAACTTTCATCCATTCACCAACTAAAATTATCCCTTCCTGATCACAAGACCTCAAATCATTCTGACCTTTGCCTTGGGTTTCCCTGGTTTCCAAGTAAGGGAGTTCAGAGTAGCCTTTCCAAGTGGTACCAGAGCAAAGAGAAACACACAGCCTCCTGCTGAGAAATCCTTTAATAACTACAAGAATTTCAACACATGGTGGTTGGTCTTCAAGAAGTCCCTTGAGAAGAAGGAACCCAGTCCACATCCTCTCTCTGAAGGAACAAGGTTTCTCAGAAGTTTACTCAACACATAAAAGGTAAGGTGTCTGCCAGTAGATCCTCCAGGGAAGCTAACAAATACATAGGGAGAATGGAGCTTTTGGGTGTAGCAATGTGTTACAGCAGTGGAGGCTGATTATGCACAAGTGTTGGCCAAAAAATGCTGTAAAATGCTGTAGAGACCACAACGGGAGCAAGCAGCTTAGAAGATAAGACCTGTTTTATCAGGAGGTGATTGCCTTCTCATGCTTATTTCCAGCACCCTGCCCTGCAGTGTCCCTACTCCATATGCTCAGCCTGAAGAGCACTTTTCTCTACTGTTTTTTGGGAAAGAATGTCTCAGCAACTCCCTGAGCATCAGGGGGTGCAACAGCCCTTAACTCTACAGTGCAACAACACTTTACTTTAGCAATTAGTTCAGTTTAGCTATCGATACTCATTACCTTCAGTTGTCTAGCATTTCTGCACTGCTGATATATTGGATCAAAAAATTCCAAACACCAAAGATACCCTCAAAATTGAGAGCTATTCTGGCCATGTGAAGCACAGGAGCATTCAAACCCATGTAACAGAAGAGGTAAAATGGTTTACACCTATATCCCCAACACAAAGGCAGCAAAGTCTCACAGAAAAGCTTTTTTACTTAGTTATTTCTCCCCTTGCAGTTAACTAAATTGAAAGCCCATCAAAAATACCCTGTCCTAAATAATCAGTCAATAAACTTACTACAATCAGTCAAATACTACTGTCCAAAACATATACATTTTGCAGCACCCAATATGTATTTATAGCCATATATTTTCAGCTGGTGTGAACTTGCAGAGCATAAAACTAACCTGACTGGATCAGTGCCAATTATGGCAGCTGAGAATCTACTCCTGTGACTTAAAATACAGATGCAGAGGCTTTACTCTTAGCTACGTGCCTATCATCTGCAGAGGAAATTGAGGTTTTCCTGTTACTGTCATATTACTAATTCTTATTACATTGGTTTTGCTGTCCCTTCCCTTTCAGATCGTGTAATCATTATTTTTCTGTTCTAAGAAACTGTCTATCTTGAAGATCTTGCTGGTTAACAGAGAAACTAGAAGGACCCCTGAGGCAAAAGCAGACTTCAGATATTTTTTAAATGTAAGAGAGCATGAAATATCTCTCTCTGTGGAGCCATGGAAAAGGAGAATATGAAATGGAAGGGAGAGCCCCAGTTTCAAATGACCAACATCCCTGGTAACCCCAATTTAACATATTACAGTATCTGTGATGCTGGTGGCAAGAACATCATCAAAACTGCAAAACTGCAAAATAATCTCTTATGTAAAATATCTTGGTAAAAAAACATACAGAATATAAACCAGTCAAAAAAGGAGTGATGTTGGAAGTTGAAATCCTCAGTTCAAGCATCAATTCCAGTCGCAAAACTTGTAGATAAATGCAAGAAATAATTAAACCTCATGCACTTACCTGTCCCAGATCTAGAGTGACATTGACTTCATTGTACTTCAAGCCCATAGAAAGAGGGGGACTTTGCCACCAGCGCTCTGTGCCATCAATTGCATTGGTGATTGGGTGAGCTTTGCTGGGATCAGCAGCATTGCAATAATCACAGAATTGTCCCTGAAAAGACAACAAATTAAAAAAATTGGTCTCAGTCGAAATCTTATGGACTACAGACACATGCTGTTGTTAACTAAGACTCTGAACTAGAGCATTGACTAAAAATGGGGTTAAATCTTGTTTCTCTTTGTGCAGTGCATTTAATGTATAACAGCTTCCCCATGTGATCCCACACACCCTGAAACACACTAAATTCTGTTACAAACTACAGTAAGCCTGTCTTAATTCACTTACCTATACTTTGGTGAAGTTCCCTGTTCTACATCTGCAGGGCTTTGTAATTTTCCTTTGTCCGCAGGAAAATTACATAGATTCTGAAAACTGGATCAAGATCAACACACAAATTGTCCTCAATTCTTCTGAGACTGAAAATTATCTACATATGTACATAAGCTGGTATTAAAAAATAAAACCTAGGAACACTAATATTACTTGCCTATAAGTTTGCTGTTACAGTTTTATAATACTGCTTTTATTTTTTTCATACCATTATGATACATATTATTGAGAAGTCTGATTCAGAATGTACTCATCAAAAAGGAAATTAATCCCACTGATTGTTCCCTTTAAGTTTCCCTTGAAATAATTCCATTGTATCTTCATTTGCAGAAGTTACCACCCAATTTCCAGTCCACAGCTAAAGCCACACTCCAGAGATGCCCAGATAATATCTCTTTGATAGTCACTAAAGCTCTCTGTAATCTTCTGTACCATAACAATGAATAAACTTCATGTAACTTCACTGTATTTTTATTTGGCTTCTTGGCTTGCCTCACAAGCAGTATTTTTATCTTCAATAAATCTCATTTTACATTTTACTAAGATTAGTGCTGCAGCACTGCAAGTAGTTATTTAAAGGACCTTTTCAGTGTCCCATTCACTTGCTCCAGTCACTCGAGGGAAAATCAGGGAGAATGACAGAATGTGTAAGGCACGGATCTTTGGAAAACTCCAAGAGAAAAAGACATTTTCACTGAATTGGTACTACCCTCTTAAAGGTTATTTTGGCCAGGTAGTTGCTTAATCCCTTCAGCTTGTGTTGCACACAGGTTTTAAGTAAGGGAATACGTCTCTTTATCAAATAATCACAGAATCACAGAATATCAGGGATTGGAAGGAACCTCAAGGGATCATCTAGTCCAATCCCCCTGCCAGAGCAGGAATACTTAGAGCAGGTCACACAGGAACTCATCCAGATGGGTTTCGAATGTCTCCAGAGAAGGAGACTCTCCAACCTCTCTAAGCAGGTTCCATTGCTCTGTCACCCTCACTGTGAAAAAGTTTAATAAGTATTTTTTAATAAATATATTTTCATCAAGAAAATCTAAGAATTTTTTTGTTGTTTCCACAGAACATTGACTGGTATGAAGTGTGCTCCTTCCTTTTAAGTATTATCATAGAATCATAGAATGCATGGAGTTGGAAGGGACCTTCAAAGACCATCTTGTCCAACTCCCTCCTGCCATGGGCAGGGACATCCTGCACTAGATCAGGTTGGTCAGAGACTCATCAAGCCTGGCCTTGAATGTCTCCAGGGATGGGGCCTCCACCACCTCCCTGGGCAACCTCTTCCAGTGTCTCACCACCCTTATGGTGAAGAATTTCTTCTTAATGTCTAATCTAAACCTGCTCTGCTCTAGTTTAGAACCATTGTCCCTTGTCCTGTTAATACATGCCCTGGCAAACAGTCCCTCCCCAGCTTTCCTGTAGGCCCCTTTCAGATACTGGTAGGCCTCTCTTCTCCATGGGGTCTCCTCTTCTCCAGGCCAAACAGCCCTAACTCTCTCAGCCTGCCCTTGTAGCAGAGGTGCTCCAGCCCCCTCATCATCCTCATGGCCTTCCTCTGATGCTTTCCAACAGGTCCATGTACTTTTTGTGCTGAGGAGTACAGAGCCAGACATAATACTCCAGGTGGGGTCTCATCAGAGCCACAGGATTAACAGAATGCCTTATAACTGCCATTATTTCGTTTGACACTGTCATCAGANTCCTCTTGGCCTTCCTCTAATGCTTTCCAACAGCTCCATGTACTTTTTGTGCTGAGGAGTCCAGAGCCAGACACAATACTCCAGGTGGGGTCTCATCAGAGCCACAGAATTAAGAGAATGCCTTATAACTGCCATTATTTCGTTTGACACTGTCATCAGACTAGGCAGCCTAAAGTAACTGGAGCGATTATACATGCTTACTTGTAACAGAGAAATAACATCAGGGGTCTCACATTCTTGCTGGATATTGTCTTGCAAGCTTGATGATTTGATTGTCCTCTCCCTGGAAGTGTTTAAGGCCAGGCTGGATGAGGCATTGAGTAACCTGATTTAGTGGGAGGTGCCCCTACCCATGGCAGTGGAGTTGGAACTAGATGGTCTTTAAGGTCTCTTCCAACCCAAACCATTCTACGATTCTATGATTCTATGATTTTAAGATGTTTGTATCTAGCAGAATTTGTTTAACATCTGCCACAGTTACTGATGAAACTACTACATCATTCCCATGCAGTAGAAATAAACCATTTTGTGTATTTAAAACACAAAACATTATTGTTTGCTGAGTATTTTTGTATAAATAATAATGATTTCTGTCTTTACATCTAACAATGGTTCCATCCTCATCCTACTCTTCCAGGAGGCCCAGAAGATGGTGTTTCCAGAATATACAGCTAGCCATAGCTGCTCTGACTCAGCACTGCAAAGTGTCAGTCTAGCTGAGGTTAACTCTTGAGATTTCAGAGTTTTTAGAGACTTACTAAATCCTCACAGATGCAGCTTGGTTAAGTAAATCTGGGGTCATGTTATAACATGATTCTCCTCCAGGTCCATTCAAGGAGATGGTTTATCCCATTTTTTTGTACAAACTATATACAATATGCCAGGCCACTGCTGGATTCAGTGACAATTTGCTGCACCAGATACCACATCACCCCATGCTGGCTACAGGCAATGTTGCCAGTTCAGGCAGTGATGACAAAAAATATTGAGTCACTATCTGCAAAATCAATACACCAAGAAATCAATCTATGTACCAGCAACTGCAGTTATCCACCACAACAGAGCATCTTCCCTGTTCAGATTTTCCTGACAAATGCATAGTTGGAGTTCTGGCATACATATTACAACAATACAAGCTTCCCTTAGTAGTTTTATAACGTGCATGAAATGTTCTCTTTAGATCTAAATTCAGGTTCCAAGCAATCAGGCTGGAAATACACAGGAAACAGTCTTTGCTACAGCAGTTTCAGCTCTGATCTGGAAGCAGACTCAAAAGAAGGCTGAATGAACATAAAACAATGAAAAGTATTAAACGCAAATGTCACATTTATAGACACCTATGTATTTCAGTATACTGAAGCACTTGATCTGAACTCAAGATATCATCTTTTTTTTTCTTTTTGAGGGATGTAATTCAAAGAATTTCATTGCAACAGCTGGAGTTTCAGTTATTTAAAGCACATTCCAGCAACCCTGCCAACAAAGCAGCAAACCAAAAAAATTAAAGACAATAAATTATTGGCCAGAGCAGCATTCCCTTCTTCACGTTGGCAGCATCTCAGACATGCCACGCTCAGCCCGTCTGCTACAGGACCTGTCTCCATTCCAGGAAACTGGGCCTTGGGACTCTGATTTTGGCTGCAGTTCACCAGGGTGGCAGGTGGGCACTCGCTGCTGACTTTGTTCCCCTCCTTTTTCCTGGTTCCCCACCTCTAATGAAGGAGAAAACTGGCACTGCATGAGGGAGTTTGCTGAAATATGCTGGCATGGAACAGGAGGACACCCAGGGATGAAAATGTCCTGCCTGTAAGCTACAGAAAGTGACAACAATGAAGGACTTGTTCACTGTTCCATCCCTAGCAGCTCTGCACCCACTGCCAGGGCAGGACAGGTATGCAGTTAAACTTTCATTTACACCCTCACACCACCATGAACAGACTGGTAGACAAAGCCAGACATGCCATTTATCTATCAGATGCTGAAATATCTTACACCACGGTGCATCTTTTCACTCAACACCGTTCTTATTAAGCCTTTGTCCCATTTGCCAATGTGCTAACTAAGCAAAACTGACTGCTTCCCACAATGTATGGCCAGTGCAGCCTTACAAGATGCAGCTGAGCTGCCCATGAAGGGACAATTCACTCCAATGATCAGCTCTCAGAAGCGCTTTAAATGATCTCCAAATGCTCTTTCTGAATTTCGTAGGTCCTATAGGCTTCATTAAAATGACTAGATGAAGAAGAATGCCCAATGGAAGAGCAGAAGAAATGATGCTGTGGTTACCCTTTGCCTTATTTTTAGTACTTGGGATAGCACTGGCAAGAGTTAGTTGCCTGCTCCATTGGTCTGAATGAAGATGACCCTTCACACCTTCTTCCCAATTTCCCTGTTTTCATAGAGCAACAGCTCCAGTCCAGCCTTGCAGAGGTCCCAAAAGCAAGTGACTCAAGCATACAGCTCTGCTTTAACCTGAACTGGCCTGACACAGTAGTTATTACACGTATCAATTTAGGTAAAAGCCACACAAGAAACAATACAAGAATGATTTTAAATCCTTCAATGTAAGCTCAGCTTCTCTACGAGTCCAATGCACTTCTCTCCAGTTTTCCATGAAAGAGAAGATTCTCTCATTTGCAGTGTCTTTGAAGTTGCAAGGAGGACAGGCTTGATAATACATACATTGTGCTGCTATCATATTCTCTGTGGCAGGGTTTTCCTGGTCACTTGAAAGACTTTCCAGCCCTTCTTGAACCACAACAGCTACTGGGAAACCACAGAAGCCTTCCTGCTATACATCTCAATGGGACTTCGTTAAAACTGGAAAGAGATGCCTCTGTACCTGTGCTTACACAAATGCTGGGGAGGCATAACATTCCTCCTTGTGCCAAGGCTGACCTCTCAGAAGTCCTCCTGGGAACCTGAATCAGGCATGAACCAGAATTGCTCCTCTAACTTAGGACCTTCAAGACAAACATTTAACAGGAGGAATTCTCCCATTTTTAATCTTTTCCTAGATGTGGCAAACCCTTATTTCCAGTTGGGTGTTATTTTTTAAAGGAAACAATTACAGAAACCATCAATGACAACAGGCATCACACAACAGATTTCTTTCCACTTGCTTCATGTGTTTATCTGATATTTGCTTGGCTGATTTTTGTTATTTTGTTATACTGTGATTTCTTATATCCCAAGGCATGTTAGTATGAGATTTCACTGGCACAGTGTACTCCTATACTCTTCACTTAGCAACTTAGTTGTTTCAGGAAACTTTAAACATGGGTGCGGTATTCAGTATAGAGGAATGGATGCCTAAATTCAGTATGCAGGTATGTTAGAAGCAGACAACGAGCAGTTTCCTGATCATCACAATCCTTTTTTGCAAACTTAGTTTAAGCACAGGATCCAGTTGTCCTATTAGATAACTGTGTATTACTCAGCATGTAATCTCCAAAGCACTTTGAACTTTCTGTGACTGAGGACATAACACGGATGCAAGGTAAACCAAGGTTTCATGGTGAGGCAGGGAGGTAAAGCAGTGAGAAGTTCAGGGCAAAGCAGAGGTTTGGTTGTGGCTGCTTAGTGAAGGGTGAGGACTTGGCTTTGTGACAGCACATACTCCCTTCTGGCACATGACAGAGTGCATACACTGCATCCTCTCAGTCCTCTCTTCCTCTCTCGAGCATCTGTCCTCATTAAAAAAAGGGATAGGTAAAACTCTCTTAACCCTTGCAACTTCCTCTGAAAACAGGTAATTATTTCACTATTCAAAGATCTGTTAAGACTTCAAAATGCTAACCCTTCTTCCAAGATGTTAAAAATTTATTTACATTCTTTCTGTATTGCCTGGAGTCAGACAGTAGATCTTAAAGCTTCCAAAACCCCTTTTCAATTGCAGTTTTATTCTAGCTATCTTCTCCTCCCACCAAGAAAGAATACAAATAAAATAACTTGAGAAGGTCTGAGATTTTAGTAAAGCCCTCCCTCAAACGAAGTTATGATCAAGCAGATATTGAATATCCCTCCCAGTACATCCCAGACCTCAGTGCATTTGTTACTCCTTCCTTACTCTTTAGTAGACATGCTCGTACAAGTTTCTACCAAGCAAAAAAAATACATTTTCATCAACCCTTAGCCAGAACCCTTGCCATTTATTGTGGTATATCTTGTGACTGTCACAAAAGGTATCACAAAATAACCGAATGCTGTGCTAGCAGAGAACATCATCATCCTCACTCCTCCGTGCGCTTATACTCGCCGTGTCAAGGTCTGCCTTCCCCTTACAAGCCATTCAAGATGTAGATCATAAACCTCACATTCAGCACTCATAAATAAAACACCACAAAGCCACTAGACTAAAACCGGACCTCTTTTCCCACCACCCTACACATTACCAGTACATTACGACCCCATCTATCTCCTCCCAAATCTCTCTTGCTTTACTCTCAGAAGCATCGGGCTGTTCTCCGAGGACCAGAGAGCCAAGCGCTGAGGCCACCACAGCATCTCGTGGGTACCACTCTCAAAGCCACCACCCGGCGCCCGGAGGGACCAGCGGCTCACGCATTCCCGGCAGCGACCGCAGCAAGCGTGGCCAGCGGGAGAGATGGGGACGGCGGTGACCGAGGTTTAGAGACTGTGCAGGACGAGACTGTGGGGGAGACAGCAGCTCCCCGTGGCACGGGGCTCCTTCAGAGTGTTCTGGACACCTGTGGGCAGAAACCCCTCTGCCCACCTCCGCCCAGCGCTTCCCTGCATTGGGTCCCGTTGGTCCACGCTCTGCGGGGCATACAGCCCAGCCAGCAGAAAGCCCTCAACGTGATAAAACCGAGCACCTCCGGGGTAGGTGTGAGGCGCTACGCCCCTAAAGGACACATAAATGGGCACTCATACGCAGACACACCCCATCCCGCCGCTCCGCAGTGCCGGGATGGGGAGCGGGCTTGCCAGGGAAAGGGGGTCCCCGCGCCGCGACCCCTCTCCGGCCCCACAGAGCGTCCCAGTTACCTGGATGGCGCTGCCTAAGGGGGCAGCAGCCGGTCCCCCCACCAGCTTGCAGTACAGCTCCGGCCGCCCGCCGCCGCCGCTCGCCGCCGCCTCCCCGCAGGTGGCCGTGGCCGAGATGCTGGCAGTCGCTGCCAGATTGAAGTAGGGCGGGTTGAGACTGAGTCCGGTCCCCCAGGAACCGTGGGGCTGAGCCGGGCAAAGGGTGAGGAGCAGCGGGAGGAGCGCCCAGAGGAGCGGAGAGCCCGGCTCCGCCGCCATCCTGCGCCGGGCTCTACCCTCGCCGGTCCCCTCACCCCCCTGGGGCGGCCCTATAGCTCCGGCGGGCGGGTGGGACGGGCCGGGGGCTGGCAGCAGGAGGAGGGGAGCTGGCAGCTCCTGCCAGCACCTCCCTGCCCGCCCAGCGACCGGCTGGGGCGGGGCGGGGCGGGCTGAGAGGCTGTGCCGGTGCGGGGCGCCGGGCGTAGGGGACGGGGATGAGGAGGAGGATGATGGTGTTGCCGGGCCGGTGGGGTTTTCCCAGCTATGTGCCCTGACACCAAGCTCCGCGGGTGTGCCGAGAGTTGACACAGACACGCACGCACCGACCACTCCGCGGCTCTCCTGGAACTTTCTGGCTCCTTCTGTAGCAGACAGGTTAATATTTTTAACGGATCGTGAATAAATCTCAAAGCATCCTTCCTCGACAGCCGTGACCCGTCATAGAATCATAGAATAGTTTGGGATGGAAAGGAACTTAAAAATCATCTAGTTCCAACCCCCTGTCATTTTCTAAGCCGATACCAGATCAGGTTGCTCAGTGCCTTGTCCAGCCTGGCTTTAAACACCTCCGGAGAGGGAGCATCCACAACCTCTTGGGCAACCTGTTCCAGTGTCTCACCACCCTAACCGTAAAGAATTTCTTTCATATATCTAACATATCACATATGGGCAGGAATATTAAGGTTTCTCAGCTGTTGGGTAGGGACACCTCCCACTAGACCAGGTTGTTCAACAGGTCCCTGAGAAGGCATCCCGAGCAGTTGAGCTGCAGAGATCACAGCTCCTCTTGCCATTTTCAGTGCTCTGAAGCTGCTGGAAACCATTCAGCACAGGCTACCTCACTGCCATTCACAGCCAGTGGTCTCAGCTCCTTGTGAAATTGCTCATCCAGAGCAGCCAATGAATCTCCTGTCTTTTTTTAAGGTATTTGGCACAGACTTTGGATAACACAGCAGTTGAGAGGGACAGAGGTTGAGGAGGAATGAGAAAGCCTGAGAACCATGTAGTCTGCATCAGGAGTTGCATTGCTGAATGTCATTGCTATCTTTAGTTTCATACCCCTTCATGTTTTCAACCCCACATGCACTCAGTTCTCTTACTAAAATTTGTCGAATTCAGGCACAAAAATGCACATACCTCCAATATTTTAAGAGTGATTCATATGAGTAGTAAAGTATTTCGCAACTTTATGAGGGCTTTGCTAAATGCCACACAGCACTAGCAAGGGAGATCCCTGGTGTACTGTTCCAGGGACACCAGACGAAAACTATTGATTTTCGCTGCAACAAAATAGCACCGCACTTGGTTTTGTGCCACTAAGGCTTTAGCACACCTTAGAAACAAATCTGTAGGAGACAGTTTCTGTGTCCTCTGAAGTAAAAGCTGGCTTTCGTGAATGTAGTGTACTGCCAATTCAAACACGTCAGATTTGGCTTTTCTATCCATAAAAGCTTTCAATTTCAATAGCAACTTTAAAATATTTTACTTTTCCCACTGTGACATTGTGAAAGGAAATTATCTTATTGCACATGTCCATCATGGCACTCCCTACTTCCTTTCAAACTATGAGAGGTTTGGATATAAAGAAGCAGCACCATCTTCGAATGTTCCATTAAAAACAAAGCTCTTCATCAACTGAGATATCCACTTCTCTTCTCAACCAACATCTTTAAAACCTGTTAAATCCTGAAACACTTGGAGTGCATCAGTTTTTACAAATGGAAAAGTATCTGATGTGGGTAGCCATGAAAGCCAGATCAAGCAAGCTCTCTATAAGGGCCTGATGTCCATTAATTTGCTGAGCATCCTTCTCCTCTTTGCTGTTAGAGGAATTAAATAAGTTATATAAAAGCTGAGCAGACCATCTTCCTGGTAGAAAAGCAATGTTTGGGTGCTTCAAGAGAAATCCATTATGAAGTATAATATTAGGAGGAAACAAGGAAGACTGCAAAAATCATCACAATCTCTTCCTTAATAGTCAGAGTATCTCCAGGCTGAGCATTCAGTTACCAGTCTGACAGATGTTGCTTCTATATATATCCGTCAGACTCTGTAAGATTTTTCTCCTCTTTTCAACCAAAAGAAAACCTTCTGTCTTGCAAAATATTTGCAGGAATTATTTTACTCAAGTAACCATGAGCATTTCTACAGATTAAACTATTGTGATGGGAATGCTGATTTTAATGCCAAGGCATCTTTTGCTGTGAATGCTTCAAATTCACATAACAGTAAAAGAAATACCCTTTAATTAGTCTAGACATACTTCTTATACAGGGAAGCAATCTCTGTCCTGGACTGGGGACTGTAAGATACACTTCTGTACTCTGAGGTTTGAACTCCACCTCTGTCCATAGTCTCCATAATAAACACCTGGGAAAGATTTTCTGAGAAGAACAAGCATAGAATAAGATTAAGTAGGACATAATGCAGATGAATGAAATACATTTGAATTTTTTTTTTTTAAACCACAATGTACTGTGAAAGCATAGAAAATAAGTGTCTAATCTGAGAACTTGAGATGAAGAGCTAAACCCTGTGTCTACTAGAATCTGCTCTGAATTTTCTTTGACTGAACTTGTGTAGAGTAATACCTGACATGTTTCTGTAGAAGGGTGGAGCAAGGAGAAATGGATAACTTCATCCCATGAATAAGGTCAGTAACAATAATTCACAACATAATGCTTTATCTTCCCTTCTTGTCATCTTTTGTTGTATTTACAAGTTCAAAAAATACAGACAAGAATTTATTAGCTGGCAGCTCTCAGGAATCATAAGACAGAGGACCTCTCCTTAAAAAACAGTCTTCTCCAGCTAGGTACCCTTTTTTCCTCCCAGTGAGTTCTTCCCTCCTTTTTCCTTCAGCTTTTATAAGGTTTACTTTCCTTGTTTCTTCCTGTCTGCGAGGAGTAGACTTCATTACTTGACATATTTGGAGCCAGATGTTGACACTGTCTCAGGTTCACTTGAACCGCAGCTCTAGCCTGAGCTAGTTTCATCAAGTTCTTAAATTTGAAATCGAACCTTCTGTTTAAGTGTGGTTGGAGTATAAATTGAGGGGAGGGCAGTGCTTCATTACTTCATTCCAGCTGAGGATCAGGTGATAAGTGTAACTAAGAATTCAAATAGATGCAGTTTAAGAACACTAGGATTTACTTATTTTTAGTTTTTGAACTTGATAATTAACATGTCTGAAACGAATTGTTATTACAAAAAGAGATTTATAGTAGTTATGACTGTGTTATGGACATCCATAATTGTGTTTATGAAAAACATACAAAGGTATTCACCATCACATTTTCTGCTCCTTGACAAAGGATTTGTTCTAAATTTACTATCTTTTCTAAGTGCTACACTAGATGTTGACAGGTAAAGCTTCCTAGCAGTGTTGCAATATTATTTTGTTGTTTGGGTCACTTTATCTTGCATTTGTACCTTATGTTTCTTAGACAAGTTCTTTCTTTTCAGTTTAGGGGGTTTTTTTGACCAGACAGAGAAAATGAACAGACTGAGCTGTAGCCAGGAACTCAAATAAATTCTGTTTATGAAAGGAGTTTCCATTTTGCATTTATAGAGCTGACTCCTATCAAACTTGCCTGTGCATCATCATCCTTACTCTCCACCCAAGGCCCTGGACTGCTTCTTTTGAGGGCTTCCACTTTCTCCAAGTGAGGATAAAACCAACCCACTAAGTCAGTTTTACTGAGTGGGGTAACCTGCCAGGGAACAATCTCAGAGTCTGTACCTTCATAGTTGTGTCCAGCCAGATCTTCCATTGTCCTCAGGCAAGGCTTCTGGGACAGAAGAAATATCCAAACGCATAGAGTTCTGCCATTCAGAATGTCTCACATGAACAAGACAGTGAGATTCTTGTATTGCTTTGCTAAATGTAGAACACTTTTGTGGAGTTTGGGCAGTGCTAGTGAAGTGTGACCCGCCCTTTAACAAATCTTTTACTTAGGCTCAGAAGGATAACTAGAATTTGGCCCAGTTTCTTATATTGAGGGTTTTTTCTGTATCTGTTCTCAAACACGCACATATGCTATTGTGAATCCCACATCTCCTCCTAGATTGAAGTTTTCTATTTAAAAAAAAAAATCCCCACTATGTGAATCTGAATGTGCTTTTGTATTTCAAAAACTACCTACCAATTTTAGATTCTTCATGGAACCAGACAGCAGTTTTCACTGTCAGTAGCAGTATCAGTCAGCATTTAAGCACCAGGCATGGGATTGGAAAGGCAGCAAACCCAAAGCACCTGAGCACAGGCTCATCAGATTCTCGGTGACTCAGCAGATGGAAAATTGGTAAACTGTGAACTTCAGACTGAGTCATATAATCAACACATACAGAGTTGGATAAGCGGGGAAAGGAAATGACAGGCAAAGAAAACACACAGTCACAATCTTTACATGCTGCATTAAAGCAATAAAATTTCAGGAGAGAAATAATACCAGACTGGAAGGGAAAAGGAAAGCAAATTTTAAAGCACAATGCACAGATGCAAGCATGCAAGTGTTTAAGTTCAGCTATTTGAAGGATGAAAGAGATTTGCACTTAAGTGAAGATGCTGTGCTGGTGCTTATACTGGACTGGAAACTGGTCTTAGATGATCCTTGTAGTCTTTTCTTGACTTCCTTGGCAAGCCAATTAATTTCTGTGGCTAAAAGCATTAACTTGCTGGGAACAAATGGAAAAGAGGAAACAAAAGAGCAAATTCATTGAAACACTCAAATGGCAATTAGTGGAAATTATTCTGTACAACTTACTCAAGCACAGCGCAAGCTTCTCTTTGATTCCAAGGTCACTAGCCAAGGCATCAATTCAAAGGTTCATGTGAAGGAAGTTAGTAACACTCCTGTGGATGCTAACAACTAGGTGTATGCTTGTAACAACAAATATGGTATCATAGGCAGCCTCAGCAAAAGGGTTATGCAGTGAAAAGAAAGATTCAAGGTAACACTTTCCTAGAAAAATAACTGCACACAGTTATAAATGTGTTTGGTAAACTATTTCTATTATTAGATAGACTTTTCCTTTTTCAGAACCAGTTTTGTAAATCCTCTGTTCTATTTTCTTCAGAGGTTTATGGGATACATAAATATTTGGTATAGTTTTCCAAAGAAGTCTGCGGGATTTGTTTCTAAAATTATTTTTACTATTTCTCTTATAATCAGTATTAATTCCTAAGATTATCTCCCAAAATAAAGAGCAACTCAAGGTACATTCTTTATACACTAGTTTTAGTAAAATAAGCCTGAATTTTTGTAAATATTATAGAAGCAACCAAGGCCCATGGAGCTGGGAAGTTTAGCAAGGGAAATATAAATGTAAATAATTAAATATTTTCCCAATGAAAAATATTTTCTTTTACAGGCTACTTTATCAAAGTTATTGATGATGATTTAAATGCATCTTCTAGAAAAACTGGAACTAGCAGTGCATAATCATGAGGAAATTTATTTGCAGGGTATGGTTTCTGTCTTTTGTTGTTATTGTATGGTAAAACTTTCTGATTCCAGTATCTCAAGTATCAGATCTTCCTGAAGTTATGTCCTTGAAGCAAGGACATAACTGTAGAGTGACAGCAAGAATAACATTTTGGCTTGAAAGGAACATATTCTTTGTTCATGATTAGATGAAGTCAGGGGATTACATATTACCTCAGCAACAAGACTGTGAGGCACAAGACTGTGTGCCTTGGCATTTATTTTCACAGTGACGTACCAATGGATACCTACTGGTATTTTTATGATTTAAGACACCTTGTACACAAAAGTGAACGCTATAAGTGAAGTATAAGTTCACTGAACTAATTTAGTAACACCTCTCAGATCTGTCACACTTTTACTACTCTTTTTAAGAGTAGTCATCTACGAATATTTTGGAAAACAATTGGAATAACAATGATGTATTTCACCCAAATTAATAACCACCTCATAACTTCCTAGCATTTTGCAGACAAAAGTTAGCTAGTTACCTAAGCAATAATCCATTTGAGGCACGCAGCTGGATTTATCTGGATTTATCATGTTTCACATGAGATGAGCAGTGCAACTCTTATTTCAAGAAGGTAGTACACTAAGTGCTTGCAAAGGAGCCAAAAGGCATTAAAAATTGCAACCAAGAGGTAGCTGAGGATTCCATTTGGGCAGAAGAATGCTCCCAGATGGATAGAGTATGCTGATTTAGGAATGACTAACATTCCCAGGCATTGGGTGAGCATGTCCAGGGCATGCCCAGGGTGCATCACTCTTGTTACACGGGTACAAGCTGATGAAACAATCTATGCTTCATAGGTAGAGCATCCTTGGAAAGCATCCTGTACCATGAATTTGCTTGGGGCTTTCAGCAACCTATTAGGGGGTGTCCCTGCCCAGGGCAGATGAGTTGGAACTAGATGATTTTTAAAGTCTTTGCCAACACTTACCATTCTAGGATGCCTCTGCATGGTGCACCTTGAAAAGGTAGAATTTAATGTATCCATGCAAAGGAAGTCTACAGTAAATCACAGTGGGCAGGCTTAGGATTTACAGATGTTTCGGGACACATTTGTAGGTACTTCAGATCACCTGTCAGTCCTAGGCAAATAATTCTCACTGGATGAAAGAACTCATACAGGATAAGGACCAGTGGCACATGGATTTGGTTACTTTTCAGGCAGGAGAATGGGACAATGTGGCAGTACCAATCAGCTTATTGTAAGGTATTTTCTATATACTGAGGGCTACCCTGTAGTGTAGAGATATCTAAGCTGCTTATGGTACTGACAGCAACATCCTGTGGACAACAAAGACTGTCTGCATTTGCGAGTAGTGCAGATTAACAAGAGTGGGTTTGATGAACAGTTAGTACTGAGGACCTGCTGTCTACACTGTGTATCTATTTCATGTTGGATTTGTGTGGGGTTTCTTTAGTTCATTCTGGCTGTCATTCAGTCCCAGGACATGAAAACTCTTGTGCAGCTGTCAATGCACTAAGTCTGCTCTAGGAGAAATTCTTTGAGTTTGGTTTGGTTGTGTTTGCATAGCACAAGTTCCCTCCACAATGAGAACAAAAGCACAACTAGAGGAGACAACCTGCAGGAGATTCACTGCAGAAGCATTCCTAATCCAGACCCAGACACTAATGTAGACATCCCTGGAGAGATCAGCATGAGCAGCTGGGTTTATTGGTCTACATAGATGTCCATGCTGGCCCTGCAGAATTGCTGTGATGTCCAAACTGGCCAACTCAGATCACTTCCCAGTGCAGGCCAGGCTTGAGCCAAGGTCCAAAGTCAATTTGGAATCAGAAAGGGTCCAAAGTTCAGGGAAAGAGAAAGAAGTTTTGGAGCTGCTGTCTTATTGTGCACTGACAGTGAGTCTTGCTGACAAAAAATGATGAGCAAAAATCTTAGGCTGATGCTTTCAAAACCAGGCTTTGTCCTGCATGCCTATGTTTTGAATTAAAAAGGAGGAAGCCAAAGGGAGAGGCCACTTTGGCACAAAAGGCTTGTCCAAGTCCACACACGAGGTCAAAGGCAGAAAAACACAGAAGTCCTCAGGGGCAATGATCCAGGATTTTGAAATTATGTTGAGACAACCAAAGCAGTAAAGAGGATTTATACCTTTAATAAAACAGAAGTACAATTTGCTCTTTGCAGAAGCCAGGGTTATTACTGTTGTTGTCTCAGTAAAAGTATGAAATTAATAAATGAAACTTCTGAAGACTGCTCTACTTTGCATTTTAATCTTTTCTTTTTAATCTTCTGATAAATTAATTTGTTTCTGGAAAACAAAATAATTTTTAAAAATATTTAAAGAATTTCATGTTTATGGAAGAAAATGTCTCAGGAATGAAGACAATGCAGATACAGCTGAAATCAACAATATTCTAGCAAGATCTCCATCTTCTTCCATTAAACTTTAGAAAAAAGTTGAAGTATCCCATCAATTGTCTTATACAGGTGACATTGGAAGGAAATACATCAACATTATAGACATCCATCCACATGGAAATGAGGAAAGTAATTGCAGAAATACATTTGTCACTGCATTATCACCTGAGTGACAAAGTTGTTGCATGAAATATCCCCCTCATTAAGAGTTTTGGAGTCTAGAAGATGGCGGTCACTTTTGGCAATAAATTCTTGAGATGGAGGCAGAATTCCATTTCAGAACTCAGTGAAGTTACAAAACATACACTGGCCATCATACCTTGCATACCCATTTACATTCACAGTAAACAAACTTGCATTACTCTTCATAAATATTTCTAAACATGTATTTGTTTGCTGATCAATGTTTTGAAGCAAATAGTAAATGAAAATATGTGCTCGCATAAAAACTTGAAGATCTCAATGTGAATGTTTTGGCTAACCCAATATTTGTACCACTCTTTTTAATTTTGGAAATGTAATTGTGCCTCAAGTGTTGTGCCTTTAATGAGGCTTGTCTGTGACTTAGACAGAATGGCTGGATCATCTTTTAAAATCAATAGTTTCATTTGTTCCAGCAATTCATTTTTGGTATCCTTCAGATTTATAAAAAACAACATGACTAAGAATATATGAAATAATGACTGTGATGAAATATGAGGTGGTGAGGATGCAGCCTGCTGCCCTGCAGATGAATTGTGCCAAACAGGGAACAAATCCCAACCAGTTCAAATATCTTGCCATCTTAAATATCTAACCAAGAATTAAGAATGTGGGAGATAGCCCACACAGCCCTAAAAGACGGCATTCCCACTGCCAGTAACATGTACTGAGTTTGCAGGGCCTCAGGACTGAGCTTGTCAGAGCTGCTCCCTTTAAACTTTTCTTGACCTCCTCTTGACTTGGCTTCAGATGGCTTAGCTGTAACAGCAATTTTTCTAATTGAACAAGTTGTCTGCTAGTAATTTCTTTTACTTTTGTTTACCACCATGGTTTTATGACTCTAAAATAGATAAACGCAGGCTGATGTGGTGAGAAGTGGTGACATGGTGCAGGGTACCTGAATGTGGGCAAGAAGTGATAAGAGGTGGGACACCAGCTTGCCTCGAAACAGGACTTTGAGTGTAACAGTAGAGAGAGATATACTTCAAAAAATATAAGTTTCCAAATGCTTTCTGGAACGTTTTCTGTGTTTTCTATATGATTTTATGTATCAAACAGTTCTGAAGAATTATTGCACCTGAATATGAAAACAGGGATATCACAGGGACTGTGTCAAATCAAAAAGAGATGCAGTTTCAGATTTAGTGGGTAAATCAAGAAAAGCACTTGAAAATTTGTCCCTTGACTTCTCAAATCAATACAGACCCCTAGAAATCTGTACTACATTAGTCTCTCTTTGTTGTTGCTGTTGTTCCTCCAGGGAATTCTTTGGCTTCTCATTCTCATAAAATTTAACATTTTGTCTGATGAATGTGAATAGACTGGCATGTTGTTCACAAAAGATTGAATAAAGACGAGGATTTTTCTGGGATGAGTCAGGGGGGGTGTAGAAATTAGCAATATTTTCCTCTGTGCAACTGGATCAGAGTGAGGATGACTCTTAACTATGCAATCTACTGGGTTTATTCAGTATATTTAAGTTGAAGAAATAAATTAAAATTATCATTTCTTTTCATATGATCTCAGTAATTATCAAGAGTTTCACACCAGGCCATACATTCTGAGATGAGCTTACACTATTAGCAGCTTTCATCTGCTTGCCTACAGTTTGTTCTACTGTCTGCACAGATGAATATTGCCTCAGGAAAAAAAATATGCAGAAAATCTTCCGCTGGCAGATTGGAAGAATAAACTATTTGGATCTTATTGCAAGTATTTTCTCTCAGTGCACACGCGTCATTTTCTCGTGGGTGGGATTTATGCATGCACATCAAAAGAAAAAAATCCCTAAGGCTCAGTTTATACCAACAATAGCAAAGAAATTCAGGAATCTCCCACCAGAGCATGCCTTGTTTCGCCCTCTTTGTATCACACAGACTTTGAATGAAACCTGTGGCAGCCAGGCAAAACAGGGCATGCAGTGGCTTTATGGTTGTTCGTTTTTACAGGCTTAAAATTAAGCCCTTAAGAACTTACTGTATTCCTAAAGAGAGAGGATGATCCATGGGATATAGCATTGGTGATAGATGGATACCTGCAAGGTGAGGGGAAGCTCTCCTCCATGCACTTGTGGGGCTGCATCATGGGTGTACTCACAACAATACCATTTGACTGGGTTGGTTTTTATTTTGTTTTGTTTGTTTGGTTGGTTGTTTTGCGTGGTTTTTTTTGTTTTTATTTGTTTGTTTTGGTTTTGTCTGTTTGGGGGGGTTTGGTGTTTTGGGGTTTTGNTCTTATCTCCCTACAAGCCTTTAGAGGGGAATAATAGCCACAAACTCATCAGAACGAAGCCACAGGGGAGGGAGGCGCCGGCCCCACGCCCCGCCCCGGCCCCACGCAGCCCCGAAGTGTGAGTAAGAGCGGAGTAGCGCGGGTGGGCGCGGAGCTGCGCGGAGGCGGAGCGCTGCGATGTGCAGGATGTCGTTCAAGGTGAGCCCGGGCGGAGGAGAGAGGGGCTGGGAGGGTTACCCGCTTGGCGCTCGCCCTGCCGGCATCCCGTGGAATGCTCCGTCATGTTCTCGGATTTATNCATGCACTTGTGGGGCTGCATCATGGGTGTACTCACAACAATACCATTTGACTGGGTTGGTTTTTATTTTGTTTTGTTTGTTTGGTTGGTTGTTTTGCGTGGTTTTTTTTGTTTTTATTTGTTTGTTTTGGTTTTGTCTGTTTGGGGGGGTTTGGTGTTTTGGGGTTTTGTTTGTTTGTTTTGTTTTTTTGTTTTTCCCAAATACGAAGGGAAAAGGCTGTGAAATGCAAAAGAGGAAGTGGAGGTGTCATCTCTGTGAGGGCTGGGATGGGGGATGTCCAGGTTTCAGGACATCTCCATGCTCTTTCTAAGCAGCAGAGGCCTGATCTACAGATTTGGACCAACAGCCAAGTGACAGTGGGTGCCCACCATGGGGTCTTGCTTCACAGTGTGGATGCTGCTCCTGGAGCTAGGGGATGTGGGCTGCTGTGGGGCTGCTGTTTATCATTGTGCCCACTGATAAATAATAATAGTAATAGTAGTAATAATATTAAATAATTATAATAACAATAATATATTAACATATTTACATTTACAATATTCTAACATTAAAAAATATTATTAATAAGAAATAACCACTCCACTATGTCTTATCTCCCTACAAGCCTTTAGAGGGGAATAATAGCCACAAACTCATCAGAACGAAGCCACAGGGGAGGGAGGCGCCGGCCCCACGCCCCGCCCCGGCCCCACGCAGCCCCGAAGTGTGAGTAAGAGCGGAGTAGCGCGGGTGGGCGCGGAGCTGCGCGGAGGCGGAGCGCTGCGATGTGCAGGATGTCGTTCAAGGTGAGCCCGGGCGGAGGAGAGAGGGGCTGGGAGGGTTACCCGCTTGGCGCTCGCCCTGCCGGCATCCCGTGGAATGCTCCGTCATGTTCTCGGATTTATGTTTTGTAATTTTAAATTTTTTTTTTAGAAAAAACGGGGGTGGTTTAAGGCGGAAGGAGAGCAAACCCACGAACGTCTATCCAGGGTTTTCCTGGGGGTGCTGCGGTGGCAGCTGATGCAGAGGGGGTTTTCCCACAGTCGGCATCCCCAAAGGGTTGCGCGGTTAGCGTTACATAAACTGCAGAGCTCCATAAAGCTTTACGCCGGCTTTAGGGTGGCCAGGCTCCGCGCTGTAGGGTTTTGGTGTGGTCGGGATCGTCCTCTCCACTTTTCCCACCATCTCTGATAGTGCTGGTTGTGTAATAGTTCAGAGGCCGGCTCTGTCCCTGCTCTTCTTTTCAAGCTGTGGTGGCCACTGAAGCCAGGCTGGCTCCTTCCTGAGTCAGCCAGGCTGGCTCCTTTTCTGAATGTGGTTCCTGTCACTTCTTGTACTTCTTCAACCATACAAGAGCAGTAATTTTCAAAAGACCACGTGAATTTTTTCTTTTTTTATTTATTCTGAGGACAGAATTAGCAAAAGCAATAGGGGTAAATCAAAGAGGGAAGCAAGCAGCAATTTGCTGATGCTAACAGATAATATTTATGCTAGATGTACACTTCAGTTATGTACTTTCTGGATGCTGTGCTTGCCCTTCTCTTATTGATCACCGGCTCTGGGCCAGTCCTTTGCCATGTTGCTTGTGCTGCAGTGCTTTATTTGATGGATTATTTCCTATACTTGCCTCCAGCTCTTGCCAAGCTGTTCCTCCCACCCCAGGGAGTGCTGGTACTGAGGTGTCACCGAGTGGGTTGGATGGTGGTGATGCAGCAAGTGGTTTCCATCTGCTCACAGAGCAGCTCAGCCTCACTGGGTGGTAAAATCTTCACAGTCACCCACTTACTGGTCCTGCATTGGTCTCATGTCTGCTTCTTTCTTTTGGCTATTCAGTCACTCCCATTCCACCTATGTGAGTTTTTCCAATCTTCATTTCTCACAAGCAACCATCCTAACAGATAGGGTGCTAGCCCCACATTTTTGGTGGTACAAGCCCCTTCTGCATGCTTCCTTCTTTTTTGGCATCCTTGGGTTTTTACCTAGTTTTTCATGTCTTCTTTTCTCTTCTGTCCCTATCAGTTCCTTGTGTGTGTCTTATTTCTCACATCTTGTTCCTTCAAGTACTCCTGTTCAAGGTGGATCTCTGCCTGTTCCCTCTCCCTCTGAAGAACTGCAGTCCCTGCCTCCCTCTGCTTTCTTTCACTTTTCTGTGTCTTCTTACTTGGCATTTTCTTTTCCTCTCAGCATGCTGTGTGCTTACATTGGATTCCTACCATCTCTGTTCGCTGCTATCTATTCTTATTTTTCATCTCACTATCCTGGTGACCCATGAAGTAGCATTTATCTTGCTGTAATGTACATGATCATTCTCTCTTCTACCAGCAACTACCTGTCTAAACATACATTTGTGCCTTGAACAACCTTTTTTATTTATCAGGATCCTTCATGGCTGAGAGGATTGAAATAGATGATCTTTAAGGTCCTAAACCATTCTGTGATTCTTGGAGTCTATTTGGAATGTATTGCTATCTAATAAAGCCTTCTCTCAAGTCCTCCTAACATTTTCTATTGCATCGTGCTTTGTCTTGATTTACAGTTCTTCTCAAAACTTCTTACTCAGTTCCTCCTTCCAATTTGGATTGGGTTGGAAACTGAGAAAGAAAAGTGAATTTTCTTGGGTTTTGGTAGAACAAGGCACAAGCCACTGGGCTAATGTTTGCTTTCTCCTCTCTTTTTATTTTTGTCTTCCTTTTTTCTCTTTGCCTTCTGCCTCTTTTTTTCATCTTCAAGATCACAGTTTAAGAACTGCAGTTCTTCTCAACTGTGACCCTCCTCTTTTCTTCAGGTAGCAAGTCAAAGGTGGGGCAGAGAGCAGAAGAGAAGAGAAGAATTATTAAAATATTACTTCTGCCCTTGGTGTTGCTAAGGAGAAACATACAGATGCATTATCATGTTTAATTTTCTCGGTATTCCTGCATGGAATGGTCATATTCTGCTTTAGGCCATTTTTGAGTGAGTGTTTTTGCTTGATGTCAACACCGCATAAATTTAATTCCAGTGTTTCATCTTTGGGCTCTTGTAAAAACATGGACACAATTGAAATTAATGATGTAGCCAGTCTGAAATTATGCTTTAGAGTATTATGATATCCCAAAGTTGCTGGATAGTGAAGGATGTGACATAATGTGTGATTTTCATCAAAGCTATTAGCTAATCACTTTTTCAAATGCTTATTACATTCTGTCCCAAGACTGACAATGTTGAGGTTCAGTTTTTTATTGTAACGAATTCTTAGGGTCAGACTAGCTTTATAGTAAGAATTACATGGAAAATGCATTCAGGCAAGCACTTGAAATTCCACATTAGCTCACCCTAAGAAGTAGATGATTAGATAGGATTGAATTTATAACTGAAAAACAACACTCAAGGTTTTAGACATATCCTGAAGCTGAAAACCCACTTATTCATTCAAAATTGTTAAATTAATCAGATTTTTAACCCAAAAGTAGTATCTCACATTCTGCCTATTAGTGACATCACCTTGAAAATGAAGAGCAGAGAGGTATAAATCCTTAGACTGAAAGCAGAAGAAAAATTGCCAGATGGTGGTCCTTGAGGCTGTCCTTGATGTCACTGATCATCTAAATTATTTTCGTTTTTCATTCATCTTAGCAGGTGCAATAGCTCAGCTTTGTGTTTGCTTTTCTGTCTAACCTCTATATGGCTGATGGTGTGAGTGTTCTGTATGCTCTTATTCAAAGAATCCCCAGCAACATGGAGGTACAAGGGAAAGTACAAGTACAATAGCAGTCATTCCTAACTGGGTCAAAAAACTCCACTGGGAAAAACCTGATTTTGCGTCCTTGATGCACTGGGGAACTCTTCTATTCCTTGGGTTTAATGCAAAATATGAGAACAACTTTGCTGGATTTATAGGAATTATAGAGGGGGAAAAAAGAGACAGGAACTTATGACTCATAAGGCTGAAGACTTTGGGCCTCTACTTCCAGACAGGGGCAAAATTGGCAACTTAGTTCTCTCATGTAAATTAATGAAAGTAAGTAAAGAATTCCTGAGTATTGATTATGGCTCCTGCCTACCTGGTCAATAAAAGTATTGTCATAAGGTCAGCATAATAAATTGCAGCCACACTGCTGTTGTGTCCTCATAGTGAAAACTGGGCCTAAGAAAACAAATCTTTCCCTGTATGGATATATTGTCACATCCAAAAGCTTTATAAAACTTTAAGGAAGATGAGAAAAGGTAAAGGATTTGATTTTCCATTCTGTGAAGCCTGACTGTCATTCTTTTGAAGTAGCTCTTTACTGAATATCATCATAATAAAGACAATCAGACAATATTCCTAACTACCAGCTCTATAAATAAACAATTTCCTAATAAATCAGATCAAAAAGGGCGACGTGGGCTACAGAATGCATAGTTTAATTCCTTACTTTTAAATTAAATTTTAGTGGTAAGAATAAAGACAGGAAGTCACTACTGTGTCACCAGCAAGGAGCAGATAAACTACTAGCTCAACTTTGATTAACATTATCTACATATTCAACAGGGGAAATATATTATCTGTAAAAGGAAGATCAGAAATTATGCTATTGCACTTGCTAAATTTTTTGAGTCCTGCACACATTTGTGCTGATGCAAGAAATATACTTATCAATTTATGGGAAGTGTCTCATAATTTATTGAATGGTTGAAACTCCTCTCAGCTCAAATGCCAGTTTTCTGACCTATGAATATTAAAAATGCAGCTCATGGGAAGTGCTCAGTGTGATGGATTTGAGATAGATTCACACAGGATTGGTCTTGTGTCTGCTGGTTTCTGTGAGGCTTATTGCGTGTGTGTTAGTAGAAGAAGCAATTTAAACTCTGATTGATGTGTGCATTTTAAGTTTCAATCATAAAACCATCCAGTCATGATTCTCTACCACATTTAGATGTACCCATTGGCATTTAGACATGAAAAAGTGTGTATTACATTTCCTGGAGCAGAATGATTAACCTTTATATCCACTCTATTTCCTTTGGTCATCCTGAAGGCAGGACGCACTGGGTAATTTGATACTATTTTGGTCTAAGATGACTACCCATCAAGTGGTGCTTTACCAAACTGTTGATGGGTTTGGGTCTTATTAAAAAACTGGTGGCATGAGCCTGCTCTAGAATGCACATTGCCATCTCAGTGTTGTTTCCCCTTTGCACTTCACCCACCATTGTGCTTACCTGTTTTGCTGTCCTCCTATGCTGGGACAGTGATAACTTGCTCCTACACAAGAGAAGTCACAGCATGTCATTGCTTTTAGGACTAAGAAGGCTACAAAAAAGTATTTATTACTATCAATTTGTTTAACAGTGGCCTTTGTTATCTAGATTTCAGAGTTTCTTAATTTTGCCTTACATACTGCCTTGCATCCCTAATAAACACATCCATAAGCTTACAGACAGTAAGATTTTCGCTTTTTTTTTTTATTTCTAGCACCACACAGCAGATAGCTGATGTGCCCATGGTTACTGGGAGTTAATTGCAGGGAAGAGACAGACCAAACAGTACAGGAGATGCAAGAACAATACTTTTCCTGAATTGGGAGTTTATATGCAGAAAAGAAGGAACTGGCAGAGAGCTAACCTGAAACTCAAGAGGCTGTCCTACAGCAGGACATGTCAGCAGGATGATTCAGCCGCTCTGACTGTGTCCAGCCCCACCACAGAAGCAGACAATATAGGTACCAGTTAGTACATTGCTCTCTGTGATATCTCACTGTAAATCTGGACTAGCATTGTTTGTCACAACAGGGCAAGCTAAGAGTCATAGGATGCCAGGGACACGGGGAAGATCTGAAACAACAACAGGATTGGCACAAGGAATTTAATTGCACAAGGAAATTAAATTAACTTCTCCTTCTGTGCTCTGGTTTTGAAAGAGCAGCACACAAGACTGAACGCTGCCTGGCTTGAATGCAGAATCTGTGTGTTTTCATCCAGTGTATCTTCCAAAACTACTTATTTCTGCTTTCTTTTTCTTTTCCCTCACCAGAAGGAAACACCACTCGCCAACGCTGCATTTTGGGCTGCAAGGAAAGGAAACCTAGCTCTCCTCCAGCTGCTGCTGAACAGTGGGCGAGTAGATGTGGACTGCAAAGACAGCGTATGCACACAATGCCCCTACACCCACGGCACTGATTTTCCATTGCTTCCCATATTCCTCTGCACCCAGGGTGTGGCAGGGATATAACACCAGATATTTGAGAGTCTCGTGGCACTTAGGCATGATTTAAAACCTTCTCCTGTCTGGAAGCAAGTTTGAAACTTGAGATAAAGTAGGGTGATGATTTACATCAGTGGCAAGGGGTTAGGAATTTGCCAGCACTCGAAGATGTGTCTTACACAGTTATTTGTGGTGCTGACATTAAAGACACAGATCCTAGCACCTCGGGCTTCTCTTTGCAAGGAAATGTCATCATAGCAATAGATCACAGTGGTGAGTCGACTAAACCAAGGCCAAGAATCAATGATTCTGTCAGTTAGCAGAGCTCCTAATAATTGTCTTTCAAAGAAATAACCCTAGACAGTAGTTTTCACTTAAACAATGTAACAATGTGCATTTGATGTGCAGCCCCTCCCAGCCTGTGGTGCATTCCTCACTCTACACCCAGTGGTGCTGCTGGCCTCCTAACTTCTTCCTCCCCCTGCCCCAGTTATCATAGAATCACAGTATCTCCTGTACTTGGCACCAACATGAGGGTGTAGTACACTTTGCAAGCAAAGAGGAGCCCAGACACATGACAAATTTCACGGGGATTTCCTTCCTGTAATTGGCAAAGGTTGACACAAATTCTGAGATTAGCAATGAGATAAAAACACAGATAATGGCTATGTCTTGCTATTCTGCCTAAACTATATGGAGAGATACTTGATTGGACAAAACTATGGCAAAGAGCAGGGGAAAACCAAGGCTGGGAAGCTTCCAAGTTTTTCTTTTCATCTGGGAGTGACTTACCAACAATTGTGTCTCTGTTGGGAGAACTAGTGCCACTTCCAGCTGGACACATGAGCCTGATGCAGCTTCTCTCACGTTGAGTAGCTTCAAAGCCCTTTAACCTATATTTTAATTTTCAGTTCATTTTTGCCTCGTAGACAAGTATTTATCCTGCAGAACTTCTGGAAGTGATGCTGTAAGTGTCTGCTAGGGAGGGAAGGATGTTCAGATGAGGGCATGAGGTAATCAGGACAGAGATCAATGTAAAGATATAAGATGCACTGCTGTTCATTTTTCCTCCAAATAAGGCTAACATTCATCAGTAATTTTTACAATACACTATAAGATATCTCAACTTATCAACTATATCAGGCATACAATGTTTTTAGCCTAAAATGTTTTAATATTTTTGTGCAACTGAGACTGCATGTCTCTTTTCTGTAAAGTCATGGATTCCTTTAGATTGAAGTGGAGTACCAAAGGAACCTGAACATACAGTTCTGGTGGGGAGCGTTCTCTCATAAAAATGTGAAGAGTCACAGGGTTGAGTTTGCCCTCATCATTTGGAGAGGGAATTAAATGACCCGAACCTTACTCCTGACTATGACTCACAATTAAATGACTCAGCTTAGTCATTCAGCTCCTGTATCTAAGGTTGCCTGAGGTTATTCTTCTGGAAATGATGCAAAGATCTTTGAGATTCTCTCATAAAATGCTATGTATAAGTCCAAAATATTGTTGTCATTTTTTTGTTGCACTTATTTTGAGACAATAAGAAGTCACCTGCTAATTGTTTATATCCAAAGGATTGTTGATAGTAAATTTTAAACCCTGTTGCAGGTTTTGCAATGACCATAAGCTTCCTTCAGCTTTCAGGAGAGGTGCTGTCTCTTCCAGACAGCTGGAGGTGTCTGTTGAAGGTACTGACTTGTTTTTCCTTATTCCCACTCCCAGCTTGGCACAACAGCTCTGATGGTTGCATCTTACTATGGTCACATAGATTGTGTACGGGAATTGGTGTTGCAAGGAGCAGATATCAATCTGCAGAGAGAGGTAGGATAAGTTCAAAAAGGGATCAATGTGGTGTCTGTTGCTTTTTGCCTTCTGCTTATTTGTGACTTGCTCTGCAGTGCTTATATAAACAGAGTATTATCTCCCATGGTTGTCAAGGAACAGGGTGCCTGGAGTTCACAATAGAAAATGAGATACTAAGGATACATTTATACATCAAGCATTTCCAGCACATCTGGGTGGTGAGAGTCAGTTAGACCTGAGATGTACCCTCCCCAGGATTACATCATATGTGCATCTATAACTTTATGTATTGGCATGCTAATTTATAGCTCTCTGGATGGGATCGAGTATAAAAAGTCCTTTTGATTTGTAGAATCTGGTCATAATAATAGAGTGGATGCCATTGCTGCTAGCTTGGGGGCTACTGTTACTCTGTATGCTTTGTAGCTTCTGCTTCTTAATCTGAGCCAACTCATCTGTCACAATCACAAAGTTTTATCACCCAGGCCCTACCCTGCATCTCTGTTTTGCATTCAAGGTGTCTATCACACCATAACACGGTTGCTTGTGGAAGGGAATTCTGCAGAGAGTGGAACTGCTCTGAGACAGCAACAGTGGTACTGAGCAAAGCAGGTTAAGAGGGACATGCAGCAACACGGGATGGCAGCAGGCAGTGCAGGACAGCACTGTGCTTGTTGCTTCAGCAACACAAGCCAATGTTTCCTACTTCCCTTAGTTACCTGGAACTAGAGCATTAATCTCACACTGACATCTGGAAATTAGTCAGTGAATACTGTATTCGATGGTATAAGTGTCTTTGAACTTACTGGCCTAAACTTGCTCTAACCATGATTTTCAGTGTCTTTCACTGGGGTACTGTTCCAACAAAACATGTATTTAACATGTCCCTTCCCTTAGGTAAACATTTGCTTTAAATTCAGTAACAAAAGGAAAAGTTGAGAACAGTTTTATGGAGCTGCTCTTGAAGTTCCACCAGGGCATAGTGATTTGCAATGTGTGTGCTTCTGTCAAGGTTGTTGTGTGTTTGGGATTTTTTTAATCCCTTTTTCTTTCCTTACAGTCAGGTGCAACTCCTCTGTTCTTTGCCGCACAGCAAGGCCATAATGATGTAGTGAAGTTTCTCTTTGAATTTGGAGCCTCCACTGAATTTAAGAATAAGGTAAGATGGAGGGTCTGGTTTTGTATGCTGATACATTCTTACACTCAAGGCTGTTTTTACATGAAATGTGTCATTGGTGCAAGAAGATGATAAAAGGATTTCTTCACTTGATCGTTTTCTGACTGAGTAATGCAGATTATTGTGAAAATATTTGCTTGGGACTAGTTTTCACTACCTAGACTTAATGACATAGCTTGATCAAAGTCCCTTGATTATGATATTAATCTTTTTTTCTTAAGCAATCCTCCAGTACAAGAACAAAGGGTCTTTTTGTATATTTTAGGCAGGATCCAAGGTTAGGTGTGTATGTCCTTCACCTGCCTCAACTGAAATTTCATCTACGTTGGAATGTCTCTGTGTACCACCACAGGATCCTAAGAGTATAATAACTGAAGTCTCCCTAAATCCCCATTTACTCATCTGAAATGTACTTCAGAGCAAGGTTCTTTGTCTTTTTTTTCAGGCAGGTTCCTAGACTAGCTAAAAATACAGACAGCAGCAGGATCTGACTGCTTACAGCTTCTAGACTGCTCACTGGATTGGTAGCTTGCTGAATTTTTAGACTGAGTCTGGGAAATCTGGGAAACTTTAAACTGAATGGGAAATTACCTTGTACATTGTGCAGCAGTATGTACCTGAGCAGAAGGCAAAGCAAACATGTTCTAAACCAGTATAATAAAGTAATTAGCAATAACTGCTACTGTTATAAAGAGAACAAACTGTAATATTGATGGTTGTTATATATAAGCTATAGAATACATATTATTTGATTATATTATTCTGCATTGTCTGACATCATAAATTGATATGATATGATATCATAAATTGAAATGTTCTCTTAACTCTGAGAGACATTACAAGCATGTGGATTCTTAAGAGGGTTTGCATGGGGGCATGTTTTCTAAGCAATACTGAAGGTCAGATATTACATCAGAGGCTGCTTTTCAGCCTCAGGTAGTGACTGCAGAAGAGCTGTTCTCCTACCTTGTGTAATTCTAAACTATTTTCAGGTGTTGATGACAGAGGTGCAGGAAGAAGTAGGCAAATAGGCAGGGAAGCCTGGTCTTATCAGGTGCTGCTAATCCAAGTGCTTCCTATGTTCCACCACTAGGGAGGACAGAGTATCTATGTATAAGAAAAATAGTTTCAGAGGGAGAATTACAGAGGTAGCTGAGAGAACCAGCTCCTATCTGGTTTGCAGGGAAGGATGAACTGGAGCTACATTGTGTCAAGAAAACAGGATATGAGCAAGAAATCACCCCAAGGCAGCCTGCCTTCTCTCAGCTACACCTCTGGCTGACTGCCTTCCATGGCCCTCAAAAGACCTCTGTGGTCCCAGCTCCCCACTTATTGCCCTCGTCAGAGTTTCCAAGAGTTTTGCCAGTACCAAAGATGCTGCTTCAGCAATTTACTTAGCTCAGCTGAAGCCAAAAAGGAAAGTGGGAATCATGTAGCTGAAGGGGATTTTAAAACACTGTTGTTCACAACTTCTTTTTCTTTTTTTCATCATCTACCTTCTCAATGGAATGCAGAGCACTGAGATCTCCAGCTACAGTGTGCTGGAGGGAAGGCTCTTGTATGGGCAAACAGTGAAGAAAGTATATGAGAAAGCAATACCTCCAGGGATGATGTGTACAACTTGAGGCTGTTTCTTCATGACCTATTAAACAAGTTTGACAATCCCTCAGTTTAATCAAGTTCTGTCTTACTGAATGGCCTTTTCATTGAAAAAGATTTCTGGACCCAACTTCCCTTTTTTTACAGCAAGACCAGTGTCTTTCAGAGATATCAAATGAATCCCAGGCTCCTCTTTTGAGTGTATTCACGTTAATAGGATATACAGTAGAGCAGGTCTTGCCAAGGTCCAGATCATTGAGGCAAAGGGATGTCATCCACGTGCCTCTGGCCCAGTAAGCTGGATCTGGGGATCACCAGCTGTTTTTTTCCTGATCCCTAAGCTTTGATCATCATGACCTGGGAAACTTTGTCATTCTAGTCTTAAAGACTTAAATAAATTTCCTTTGGAAATGTGCTATTCTTTCCAAAAATGTATCTGTCAAAGCACGTTCATTGGATTCAGCCAAGCACTTGGTCAGGAACCTCATTGCAAGACATTTGGAGATAACCTACAAGAAGTATCTCTCTTCTTGAGATGTATCCCAAGATGGGATCATACAGTTGTTCTCCAAGCACTGGGCATCAGCTCAGCTGTGGTAGCTGCAGGTAGCTTTGCAGGCCCACCTTTGATTTGGGATCTGTCATTTGGTTTCCTCTTTCCTCCAGAAATTATGTTAATAACCAACAATCTTTTTGAAATAACCAGTGTTTGTTAAGAACACAACAATTTTATAAAACAAAAAAACCCAGACCATATAGCAATAAATAAACTATTCCCATACAGAGCCAACTGAGCATGTCTTTTTACCTGCTATAAAGGAAATATCTATAGTTTTAAGCTTCTTAAAACTCATCCTTCACTGCCTCGCAACGGAGGAACTACAGTCTGGATAGCACAGCTTCTCTTCTTAACTCACTAACCTTCCTATCTTCATTTCCTTCAGGGAAAGTCTTTAAAAACATCTCTGTTTTTTGTTTGTAGGCCTTTGATCTGGTAAATCAGTAACTGAGCAAAATGGTTTTCAAATGGTTGGAGACAGGAAATAGGTTTCATGGAGCTATTAGTTTTTGCTATTGTTTTTTATTAATGCAGAAACCATTGTGGTTACTTTTGTGTTTTTTTCCAGGAGTTCCTATTAGAGTAGTTTAATTTGACAGGGAAGTCTAATGACTCATTGTAGCTATAGAGCAACTTAATTCCACAGCCCTGTTTACAGACTATATTTACTCAAATAATCCATGACGAATATGCAGTTCTTAGACTGCACATAACAGCTTCACATCTGTGACTTTGCTGTCACTCAAACTTTGTAGTTACAGACAGTCCCGGTGGATTAGTTCAGTCATGTTAGAGCTTGAGCTTTCATGAGGTCATTGTAGGCATGAAATAGCACCACAGATTAATAAATCTGATTGGCACTTCCCATTGTAAAAGATCCATTTGGCTATTTGAGCTGTAACTTCTTTCAGGAACATCTGTCTGTGGAAAAATTCAGTCAAAACTTTGGAGCTGATTCAGAGGACAGGACTTAGTACAAATACAATCTTTTACCCGCATTGATAACAGCTCTATAATTCTTATCTGAATGACTAACCTTGTGGAGGAGGGGCTTGAGACTGAGAGAAGGCAGGGACGGTAAGACAAGACTTCTGGTGTAGATGACTTGAGGCAAGCTTCATTCTTGCACAGTGGTGCCATCCTTCCTCTGACGGTGCCATATGAGGCAGAAGATAAACCCTTCCTCTCTGTGTTTGTGTCAGAAATAATGCGAATTTTTGAGTGAGACACAGTACAAAGATGGCAAGCCCTATATTTGCTTAGTGGTTTCAACTATTGTATAGTTGATTGCCAGTGGTGCAGAGGTTTTTCCTTTCTCTGCTTCCAAGGGAGTGTCTCTACATGGAGGGTTTGATGTATGTGCCTAGATCTCCCTTTAGTGGCGAGGTGCAGTAACTATAGCTGCCTGGGATTGTTACTACCTGCAGGGATCACTTCTTCAGCAGAAATAATGAGTCTTTCACTGGTGGGCTTGGGTTTGGTCTGATGCACACTCCAATAAGCTAGTATGCTTCAAAATGCATCCTTCTGGCTCTACTTCAGGCCAACAATTAAAAGGTGAGAGGTGGGACATGACAGGGCATGGGGCTCTGGCCAAAGAAGAGTAGATCACTAGATTTTGGAGCAAGGGAAAGACGTGCCATCCTTCAATGAGTGGAAAGGCTTCACAGAGCTGGGGAATTTATCTGTAAAGGAATGTGGAAGAGCTTGGAGTTGTGAAGTGAACAAAGCTCCTAAAGGGAAGGCAGAAGATGAATAACAAAAAGCAGAATTTTCTTGGTTCTTGTCCACCACTGAAAAAGCCACAGGAAAAAATGTTTATAGTGACAGAGCCAAGTTTCAAGATTTTTGGGGCAAGACTTGGTACTAAAATGATGAAAGAACTGCCATGAGACAAATGCTGAAGAGCCTCAAAATTTGTTTATGTTTCACGTTTTTGGTGATGTTCAGTCCAGCATCTGCCCTCTTACCTGACTGAACTCATTCTTTGCTCTTTCACAGGATGGAGGTACTGCTCTCCTAGCTGCCTGTCAGTACGGGCATGCAAAAGTGGTGGACACTCTGTTAAAGCATGGAGCCAACATTCACGATCAACTTTATGTGAGTTATTTGACACGGTTTATATTGACAACACTAGTAGTGGAACAAATGTGCTGTTGGTTGGACAACAGCAGATACTTTGGCTCCAGCACACAGAAGCATTTGCCAAGTGTTGTGGTTTCATAGTGCTCTTCTAAGATGTGAAATTTCTTAACCGTCTGCTTTCTGTGATCCTGCAAGAAGTATCACAAAAGCAGAACAGATGATTTGGTGCCTTTTGGTTTGTTATCGGTACCCCTGAAGAAAAGACTGTGTCATGTTCTACCATGATTTGCATTGCAGACAGACAGGTGAAAAACTATAAAGCCATTGATGTAACTAGAGAACCAGTTCATCAGTTTTGTACCAGAAAGATTAGTAAAAGTTGTGTCATCTTTAAAACATTTTCTTAAAAATATCAATTAAAATTATGTCATTTGGTATTTCTGTATCTCTACCTTGTAAGGGCTTTGGGCAAATAGGAGTTAAAAATGGCTGAACTGAAGTGGGTTAGATGATCTTTCAGAAAGCTGGATTGAGCCAGTAAAGCACTGGATTTAATTTTCTCCAACACAGGCACAAATAAATTGAGCTTTCCAGCATTCAACAGAAACAAGTGGCAGATTTTGCCTCCACTTCCCATCACTCTTTCCTGCCCCGTAGTACTCAAGACTGACAAAAAAGCAGTTGTTCCCCTTCAATACACTATTATTTTTCAGACACTTCCATGGGGTTTGTGTCTGCAGAATGCTGTCTCACTCAGCACCCATGAATATGGGCGAGAACTAAGGGCTTGGTGACCACAGAAGCTATTAGCATGCCAGATGTATGGGTCACACAGAGGGAGTCCCCACCTCTGTCTTTCCCTTGCTCTGTGTTTATAAAGAAGGGTGTCCCTCCCTCTCTGCTGCACAAATAAGCCATTCCCTTTCTAATCTGAGGGCAATGACTCATGCCTCTACCAGGTAATCCCAGGGGTTACCACTAGGTATAAAAATAGCCAAGCTGCCACACCTGCAGGCACATGCCTAGAAGCAAAGGCATTAAAACAACTTCTTTGTCATCCCTCCTGGAAACAAGTAATATTTGCAATTGGATTTAGAAATGTACTCTTATTGCTCACAGCCATTGAGCAAAACCAGTCAGAAAGAGCTCCTCAATGAAGTAAGAACACAGTCTCTTGAAAAAGAGCATCAGATGGGCTCCTTCTGTGGGCCACTGCCAAGCTGCATTTGCAAAGTGGTAACTGGCTGGCAGCCAAATGAGAAGGATTTTGAGCTTGCTTTTAGATAGTCCTCCCAAAACCAACAGGAGATGTTTTAATCTTAAATTGATTCTTTAAATTAAATCTTTAAATCTCCCCATGAGGGGAAGAGAAGACAGAAATAGAACACCTCGACTAAACAGTATTTCTTGCAGAAAGATTTTATAGCCTTAAAACATTTTTCTCATTAGAGCATCAATTCAAATCAACTACTAATAATTAATTTTTAAATGGTTGGATGACTGGGAAATCCAGATTCTTCATCTTGATTGGTGCTATAATGAAGAGCCATTTTATTCTTACACAGACTTGTTTGCTTTCTAAATGGAAATGTTCTCACTATACCTGTCTCTGGAGGAAGCCTGCAAAGAGTCTGATACCACCACTCTATTTCATGTAATCATCAGAGAAAAGAGCCCCTCAGAGGGCCCAGGGGTATGTATTTATAGTGCAAGAAGACACCTCTCTTGTTTACCAGGATATTTGTCTTGCAATCAAGGTCAAACATTTTAAATTCAGTCCCAAGGGCACTATATTCAGTTCATGCTTCACCTTGCTTGTGCTGAGTTTTGCACAAAGTGGAGTAGCTAAGCAGTATCTCTTTGCAGACAACAGCATTCTGCCCCAACATAGTGATAAGCCAGCAAGGTCAACAACAGGCTTCCATTAAAATGCCCTGTATTTTGTGATAAGGATGTGCATAAATTGATAAGGTGTATACTTGTACATCTGAGATGTAGTGAAAGAGTTTCATTCATGTCTCTATGTAAACTAAAGGAGTTTTACCTCCGAGGAAAACTTACCCTAGCTTGTTCTGTGTTGACCCCTGAGAATAAAGGATGAGTAACACCTTTGCTACGCTCAGTGCACATTTCACTTCCAGTTGGTTGAATGGATTTTAATGCTGTTTGAAAATTTTTCATCAGATATAATGAAATATGACTTCTGATTTTTTTTTCCTAAGGAAAAACTTCTGTAAAGCCTAATGCTGAAGAACACCTGTGTAGGAGAGATATGCTGAGGAAAAAAACCCTGTCATGCTTGTTCATTTCTTTAACAAGCTTTTTGCAGGAGAATGTTAGGTTTTGATAGGGCTGTGAGATACTCTGTCTTGCATGTGTTACTTCACGTTTATATTACAGATTATTTTCTGTGAGACGTGCCAGAGGAGTGCCACCATAGTTGTTGTAGTGGCAGAGTAGGGTGGCTCCCTCAGCCTAGAGGACCGACTCCAGTGTTTGAGACCCCAGTTCTACAATCATAGAATGTGTTGAGTTGGAAAGGACCTTCAAAGGCCATCTAGTCAAACTCCTCCTGCAGTGAGCAGGGGACATCTTGCACTGGATCAGATTGCTCAGAACCTTATCAAGTCTGGCTTTGAATGACTCCAGGAATGGGTCCCTCACCACCTCTCTGGCCAACCTGTGCCAGTGCCTCACCTCCCTCATGGTAAAAAACGTCTTCCTGAAGAAGAAGTTGAACATGTTTTCACCATGAGTTTCTATGTAGCAGAACACTTCTGCATGAACATAAACAGCTGAATGAGCCTAAATAAACACATATAATGAATATATTTTGCTATACAGGGAGGAATTTCTTGTTATGTGGTTCAATGTTTGGATTTACCAGAGTCCTAGTATTCCAGACCAGAGATGTAACCAGGGTATATGATGTGAGCCAGTTAATTGTGCATGCTGGGTGAAAAACGTTAGCATAATTTGTTGAGAACTATACTTTGTATTCAGGTAATTTCCTGAGTTTTGCTACATAGATGCTTTTAGGCTGCATAACGACTTCAGAAGAACTTGATTCAGCTTGGTTTGGTTTTGTATAGAAAAAAAAATGGCATAATTTCAATATGATGTAAGCTAGATGTGTTTGTTTGTAGGATGGAGCTTCTGCAATTTTCCTGGCAGCACAAGGAGGATATCTGGATGTCATCCGACTGCTGCTGTCCTCAGGAGCAAAGGTTAACCAGCCACGGCAGGTAAGCTTGACACTTTAAGGAAGAGTTGAGGTCTAATTACTAGATTTTACAGTTATTAACACTGCATTAGAGAGATTTACTAGGTGTTAAACTAACTGAGGGATACAAAAGCATATATGAGGCACACAGACATATATAAAAGCTCTCTTGGTTTCCTAAAATTAAGAAAAAGGATTTCTTAATTGCATATCTGTTTCTGGACTCTCAGATCAGTGCTTCAACAAAGATGGTCCTTTGAGTAGCCAGATGTGGGAGATGGAAAGCTAGCTTTACTCCCAGCACTTAGAAATGTCTGGTTAGAGACAGGGCTTCCCAGGAATCATCAAGACAGTCCCTCCTGTGGTCTGCTGAAACCCTGCAGGCACTTTAGCTGTCCTGGATCTTAACATAAATTGAGGTCTTGTTCTTGCAATCAGTCACATATGGCTCCAGGTAGCTGTAATCACTGTCTGCAGCAAGTTATATACGTCAGTAGGCATAAAAACTCTAGTAACTGAGGACAACGTGGCATGTGACAAACTCTGCCAAGTACTTTGTGTGTTTCATCCACGCCAAGTAAGACTGACAAGTCTGGCAGCAGAGGTTGATCTATATGACTTTTGCTGCACTTTAGGTCATCATAGCTTCCTAGCTAATACTGTTGTGTAAGGAAACTGGATTAGCATTTTATATGATGAAACTGTAGTAATTTTCCTGCTGCCTCTTACCCCATCTCCCCAGCACCAGAGCTGTGCTGGCAGCTACTCTCTGGAATGATGATTTATTGTTGATGATTTATTGTTCTTAGGCTACCTCCATGCTGTCCCCCAAGACCAAGATTAAGAAGTGTTGTTAAAAGCTGTTAATTAATGCAGTCTAAAAGATCGGTGTAGAAGGAAAGACCAACGTATACATTAATGCATTTTGAGTGGGAGAAAATAAAGATGGGGAGCCTTAGATTTATTTCCACCACACTGCCATAAAAGCTGCATTCTGCTAATCATAATTACAATGCACCAGCTAATTCTTTCTGACAATATTTTTTCAGCTCTCTGATCCAATTTCTACAACACAATGTTTTATGAGGCATTTTTAAATCTTAGTTGAGGCAAAGATTTGATGATGTGTAAATGTTCCTCCTGGCTCTGTCTCATCTCCAGCAAGATGGGCTTTGCTTCAGGATATCTCTGATCCCTGCTAAGATTATGCCTGGATAAGTCCGTGGCATTTGCATTTGAGCCCACTGTAATTTGAAAAATTCCTTAACAAACAGAACACTTTTACTGTTTAATTAGTAAGGTAATGGTTGGTTGGACCTCAGCCTCTTTCTTGCTAACAAATAAATTTGTACTTTGTTCAAAGGTGGCGTGTTGGTCATGAGGAATGTAGCTTTAGATGAGGCAGTTTTGACGTCAGATGACTCCTACTGTCAGTTACAAACTACAAGGCATTCACTGCTGTAGGAAACTTTTCTAAACAATGCAACATGAAATACAAAGCTGCAGATTGCCAGGTGTGAGATCATGCTTCTTCCTTGTAGAGTCCTTTACTCTCTACCATTTGAATCTAAGCGCTTAACTCTAGAGCATGTGTGCATCTGCCTTGTATGTCTCCTGCTACAAGTGGGTACCCGTTCCCCTTTGGTTTCATGCCCCATATCCCACTCTCATGGGGATGCTTCTGACACCATAGTGCATCTCACACGGCACTGGCTATCTGTGTGCAGGCCCTCCAGCTCAGCTCTCACAAGATCAAATAGAGAAGATTCCTGGCAAGTTTCTATCCTGGCAATGACATTTCTCTTGGATTTTAGCTGCCTTCTGTTCTATCTGAGGTTGCAAAGCTGAGCAGGAATTCTTTTGTCATCTTTTTGTCTAGACAGAGCTGGGGGCAGTGTCTGAAGCCCGATGCCAGAGATATTTCTTTGCTTCTCCAACACAAAATCAGCAAAATGATTATTTAACAATGAATTTTACACCCTGATTTGGCAGCCTCTGTTCCAGCAGGCTTCAATCAAACTGGCTAAACAGATTCTAAACACTCTGAAATTTAACTGGGTTTTTAATAAATCATGACATGCAATTACACATATATGTAAGCCAGCAAACCTGCATAGAGTGTAGGCTTCAGACAAGCAAGCAATTTGTTATTAGCAAGAATTCAGCTGGTGTGGTGATGTGAGTGGACTGATGGAGAGAATGGTTGGAGGACATGACACCTAGAAGCCTGAGAGTAGGGGTTGTCTGTCCCCAAAAGTCTTTGCTGGGAATTTGAGGAGTATTTCACCTCTCTCCCTAATCTGACCCTTTCTAACACTCCAAGACACAAACAAACATTGAGATTCAAAGCTGCAAAGTCATGAGTTAGAGGGTAAGAGAAAGAGTATCACAAATATCAATCAGAATATGTTTGGAATTGCTGCCTAAATGAGATATAGTCTGCATATACTTGTCATCAAATACACTGAGTATGTATCAAATACAGAAATAAGAACAGCTTAAAAACATGATGTGGTTAACATTACAATCTGCTGGGTGGGCATAGGAACAAGGAAAAGAAAGTCTTTTTCAATTGCATCCTTTCCTTTCTCACTTTCATCCTGACTCATCTGCAAGCCTTAATGTCTGTTAACAAGGGAATTCTTATGTAGGCTGTTAGCCTGAAGTAATGTCTCTTTACACCAACATGAAAATGGACAGAAATTTCATCTATTCCATATAAGTATTATATGCATTTGCATGAACCTACTCATTAGATGCTGTTTGCTTAAGAAGGAGAGTAGTAGACAATAGTCAGTTTGAGCTCACCTTCAACTTTATCAACTTTCTTGTCCTTCCAAGATAATCTCTCTTCCTCACAACATATTATTGCCTCTAGCCTGTAACGGAGATACCAAGTCTAACAGCATTACTATTAAGGACAGTTAATGGTAACAGTGTTGTTTCCCAGCACTTGTATTTCTTTCTGCTTTGTTGCATTTATACCTTAAAATAAGAGTTGTTCTTACAAATTTCACTGTAAATAAAAGAAAGCTGCTATGTTTCCTGTGCTTGCATTTCTCGTGCAAATAGAAGTAAGGATTTGCACAGTGTTGGCTCTTCATGCAGGTTAAATTGTGTGGGCTGCTCTCAGATATTTTCTAAATTTTATAGACCTTTTCAGTGCCTTTACTGCTATTTTACATAGCCCTCTGGTGGGGGGAGATTAGAGCAAAAAAGGAATGCCAGCTTATTGGTAGGGAAAGCACTAGATATTGGAGAGGTACGATTTTTGCCACCACACTAACATCACATACACTGTATACAAGAGAGCCTTTGCTATTTCTGAATCCCAAAGAACACTCATTGCATTAACAGGATATATACTAGAATGAGGTCAGTCGCTAATGTCAATGAGTTAATTTATAGATAAATGATGCAAAAGTGGTAAAGATCTTGTTCCTCACCATTTGAGAAGACTGAAGACTTTAGGATGTGGATTTGCTCTTTCTCAGAATAAAAGGGAAGCCCAGAATATTATATCAAAGGAAGAAATAACTTCCCTTGCCCATCGAAAGCAGAGAACTGGTTCAACAATAGTTTTTTGGATTGCTTGAGCCAGTCATATGAATCTCCAGCTGGCACTGAGGAGAGAGATGGCTTCTTTGAGCAAGATGGAAACATCTTACTTAAAGCAAAAAGTTGTTTTCTTCTGAAAGTTCTCATTAAGGCTCTTTTGGAAGCCACAGTATATTTTGTCTTCCTTTTTATTGCCAACTCTAAACAACTGCTGAGGGTGGCGAGAGGGCTGGCAAATGCTGAAGGTGAAGCAAGACACCCTGCTATGTGAGTGCTCACTTTTACATTAAAGTCCATACAGGAAAAGCCTTTTATGAAAGGCCTGTGATAATCAGCTTGGCACCACATAACCACTAGAGTTCCCCTGTAGTCTGGAAAATCAGGCCATTTAGAAGCAAAAGGAGGAAAAGACACAAAACTGAGTTTTAATTGAAGCAAGAAATACTTGTGTTGAAGTGTTTCAATTCATCTTTGTCTTTGGAATGGAAATCCATTACAAAGTTTAGGTTACACTGAATGTGCATTTTATTTTCTGAGTTTTCTGCTCAAACAATGACTAGATAGGAGAATTTCCCCCACATAAGATTGTTTCATGATGGATTCCTTGATAATTGCCTTTTTTTCTATCTGCATTCTAGAAGATAAAATTTGTGAAAAAATACTTAACATCACTGTGAGGCAATACGTTTTTACCAGGTTCCCTGAGGGTAGTTGGTGATCATCTTGCATTGCTCCTCAGTTTCTCTAAACAACACCCACTCCATATATGTGGAGACCCAGCTGCAGAATCTGTCCATTGGTTCTGAGATTTACCTGTACTTGTCACATCTGGATATCTAGGGTTCAAAGCATATGGGATACATTTGGTGTTGACATTTCAAACTTTCCTGTGTATTTTAGGCAAGGCTGGTAAGCCAAAGAGAACTTTAACTGTTCACACATCAAAGCACATTGCAGGCCAAATATGCAAGATAAAGCAGCTAAGGGTGGCTCTACTCCTGACCAAGCTTTGGGACTCTGTGTATGTTTACCTGCAATGCAGGATTTAATTGTGAAACTGGAGTACATCTATTCCAGTAGGCAGACCTGAGTAGTAAAATGCCAGGGAACACAGAATGTGGAAGTGAAACCTTCAGCAGTCTGACTTTGTTTGCAGGATGGGACGGCTCCCTTGTGGATTGCATCACAGATGGGTCACAGTGAAGTGGTGAGAGTAATGCTGCTCCGGGGAGCTGAGCGAGACGCTGCACGAGATGTGAGTAGCACTTATTCTTGTGCCCTGTCTGCAGCTTAACATCTCCAGCTTTTTTTCGAGTCTCCCACAGTGGGCTTCCTTCTTCCAGCTGTGTCTGGGACAACTTTCTGGAGGACCTTCTGGAATAAGGGAATGGAAATGTTGATACAAATGAGAGGAAAAGGTTATATATGTTGTCATGGGTTCATTTCACCCTGAGTAGCACTTTTTTTCCTGTGCCCTGTCTGCAGCTTAACATCTCCAGCTTTTTTTCGAGTCTCCCACAGTGGGCTTCCTTCTTCCAGCTGTGTCTGGGACAACTTTCTGGAGGACCTTCTGGAATAAGGGAATGGAAATGTTGATACAAATGAGAGAAGAAGATTATAGGTGGTGTCATGGGTTCATTTGACCCTGAAGGTTCCACCTCTCAGAGGAACAACCCTCCAGCACTCCTACAGCCAACAGAATATATGCTGGGGTGGTGCCTTCTCAAAGACAATGAGCAGAGAAGCCCATCATCTCAGAGGTGTGGGAGAGCTGGCTCTTCACTCCAGCCAAAGAGAATACAGGTAAAATACCGGTGACAACTGAACTGACTTACCTCTCTCTTCTAAAGGATGGTACGACTGCTTTACTGAAGGCTGCCATTAAAGGGTACAACAATGTGATAGAAGAGTTGCTGAAGTTCTCTCCCACGCTTGGCCTGCTGAAGGTCAGTAGTTAAACACTGATTTTTAGGCAGAAACTCAAGGCTGCAAAGGGTGTGATTAAAGGCCTGGTGTTCAAAAAGTGACTTGAATAATAGCAGATATTTGGAAATTGCTTTTTAATAGTTGATCTAATTTTCTGTGCCTGTAAGTCATGTTCTTTGATAGCCTCTGTGCATGCAATTAATCGGCAATATTGATGTACTTGAAAATCCAGGTCACATTTACTCTGTTATTAATTACAAGTATGAAATAGCTTCCACACTTACTTGAACTGCCAGTTAGCAGCCACAAACGTAAGGCCAGCCCTAAAAAGAAAAATCATTAAACTGTTTGCTGCTGAGACCATTAATCATCAGAGATGCACAGATGCTTTCCATTACTGCTTGTGCTTCTGTTTTACTTGCTAATGGCTGATTTTTGCTGTGTTCTTTTCACCTCTATTTTGTTGACAAGGATAATTTTTAAAAGGGAATATTGCTGTGGTAAAGTGATTTTTACTTTCATTTTTATTAAAGCATTAAACATTACCCCCATCATAGCCCACTGGCCTGCAGCATTCTAAATCAGACCCTATACATTTGTGTATTATTTCTTCCTTGTTTGTAGACTTGCTCTTTACAAACATTTGTATTTCACTACCTTTTGATTTCTTCCCATGCACAGTACAAACATCTCCATTGGTATTTTCTAGAATGGTACATCTGCTCTCCATGCGGCTGTCCTGAGTGGCAATGTGAGGACAGTGGCACTGCTCCTTGAAGCAGGAGCAGACCCATGCTTGAGGAACAAGGTATGTCCTGGCAAGTCATCCTAGATGAAGAGCAGGTGGGGAGCATGGATGGTAGCAATCCATGTTTCTCTGTTGCCCCATGGTTATCTCTCAGTCCTCTCCTGAAGCAGCACCATTCAGTCCATTCATTTCTGTACACAAGCATTTGTAAGGGCCTTATTACTGGTGGTACTAGGAGTTGTGAAGTTAGATGAAACTGAGAATAAACAAACCATGAACTCACTCAAGCAGCACAGGTTATCTACTCATGAACTAGGTCTGTTAATGGTTTAATGGTTTTGGTAGTCATGAGTTATATTCATGTCTTGTCACGAATATGCAAGAAAGACATTTCACCACCAAGAGAAATAAGTATCTGTGTGCTTTGGGCAAGAAAACTTGGTTTGGATTCAGGACATTGCTAATGCAAAAAAATAACTCAAATTGCATGCATCTTTCCCATATCTTACTGTTAAAATCTGTTAGTCTGTTGAGATATTGTCATATGAATTTTATAGCAGCATCTTTTCTGCAGAAAACTTGTCTTGTTTTCATTCTGTAATGTGTTTTAACATTACATGTTTGATAATTTCTATGTAAATATCCTTCTCACATGTTTACAAGCTATTTGCCACTAGTATTTGATATTTAGCAGAGTTTGTTAAGCTGCAAATGAGTGGTGTAGTATGTATATCTGGTTTATGATTGAGTGAATGAAAGTTTCCAATACAAGGAATATGCTGCATACCTTTGAAATGTTTTGATCATTTACTATAAAATTCATGCCTGCTATTTAAGTATCATTCCACTTGATGGCAGCAGAGTTAATGCTGCACATGCTGCAAATCGTTTTAATTGGCATTTTGTTTGGATGATAACATCTAAGCAATGTGCACGATCTGTCTGCTACTGATGATTTGCAGCAGAAGGGTGTGCAGTATAAGAAGGTCTGTAGCTGTAACCTCTCCTACTGGTCTATTTTAAAATAGACAGAATTACTGATTTTCAGAAGTAACTTCATCATAAATAGTTAATGTTACCAAAATTGTATTCAATAAGTACAGAAGACCAAACTTTGGAGTTCTACTGCCAATCCTACAGAATTTCACTATTTCACACCATTTAAAGTCTTTCATTAGATTTTTATGGATTGTGGTACTTAAATACCTGCCTAACATCCCCTAGAAGACAGCAGCTCTGTTCTGTTTTAGTTTTGCAGCAGGAAGGGTATCCCAAGGGATACCATGTGGTTTGGACAATCAGCACAAAACAGAGCACTCAGATCCCATGCTAGAATTATTTTGAAGACTTCAGTGAGATTTGCACACTCTGTGGAAAGGTGACCTCTCAAGCTACCTCCAACAGTGGTGGAGACAACAATGGAATAAACATGTCATTATAATGCCTAAGTACCAGCTTCTTTAATGATTTTAAACCAAGGCTTGGAAATGCTTTTTCATTTTTCCTAACCTGAAGTTTTTTTTCATTCCAGGCAAATGAACTGCCAGCAGAACTAACAAAAAATGAACGCATCCTCCGACTCCTCCACATGAAGGAAAAGCAAAGCAAAAGCTAATGCAGCCCTGCAGGAAATGCAGTTTAACAGAGGCATGCTCTGACCACATTAACATGACAGTAACCCTAGGTTGCCCAAGAAGGGCTTGTTGGAACAGTTAGCAGAACTGATTAGCCTCTCTGGTACAGGATCCCTGAATGCACAAGGCCCTTGCCATGGGATCACCATGGGCTAGGACCTCCACCTGGCATTGCTGAGCGCAAGAGACTGTGACAAGAGCAGGGTTTGGCCTGGAAGCTGCGTTTGCACTGCAGCCCTATACTCTGGGAACCCACTGGTCACAGCATCAACATTTGCTCCTCTGTGCATATGCATCCCTGCACAAGCAAATGCTCTGACCGTTTCAGATGTGTGTTCTCATACTGGCATGGCCAAACACTGTAACAGGTGCCTCAAAGCACCCATGTGGGTCAGGAGCAGCCAAAAGGACACCCAGATTTCACAGGTGCTTGGATGCAGTTGGTCCTGGAGCAGCTTCATGGTGCTGTTGTTTTCCCTTTGCTGGGAGAGCTAGCTCAGACCATTCTTCTCTACCTCCAAGAGCTGCATGGGGCTACAGGTGAGATCCCACCAGTGACATCCCAACATCTGCCAGCTTTGGTAACATTTTGGCTAATACATGAAGCTCTGTAAAAATGATCCAGAGCATTTTAAATGATGACAAAAGCTACCAACCAAACAATAAACAAGGAGATGTCCTCCTTGGTTGTAGCATCTACATCTGTCAATCTGTCCAGTGGCAGAAACACAGCAGAGCAGTTGGTAGCATTTTGCAATGTGTAGGCAGTGTTTTGGGGAGCCATCCTTAACCCTACAGTCTACATACATGCAATTTTGTGGGTAGAGGAGGACCAGCCAGAGCACGTCATTCACTAGAGCAAGTTCATTAAAAGATTAGCTGCTGGGCACAACTGCACAGTTGCTACACATGCACTATATTTAAGTTCTGCACACACATATATGTGACAGTAAGGTTTAGTACCCACAGCTACTATGCAATGTACCTGTCCCCCAGGTCTGTGACAGGAGTTAAAGAAGAAAGACACAGTGTCCAGGTATTCCAGCAGCTAGTGAGAGGGTTACTTATAGCCACACGGGAATTGCTAGGCCTGCTAATTAATGCAGGCATGGACAATTACCACTCAGCAGCAGTTTTTGCCTTATCTGTGGCTGAGACATGTAGACACACTCCTAATGCCTGTGTGGGGAGGGCAATGCCCTCCTGTGTGGGATTGCAGATGGTTTGTGAAAAGCTGTTTTAACCATTTTTCTGGAAGACACCCCACTAAACCCCAGTCATCTTTGCTGTATAAACAGTGTATACTAACTCCTTGCTAGCCAAAAAAAACCAAAACATTAGAAATTATTTTATAGTGAGTTGAGGTATAGCATTAATTCAGTACATAAATCCAGGCACTTCACTTGCCTTCAAAACTTGATGAATTACTGGAAGTTTCATAAAAAGCTGAGGACAGAGAAAACTGTAAACAAGAAGTTCCCCAAATAAAAAATATTTGCCTAGGATTCAACTGAATTGTTGCACTTTTGCTTCACTGAGTGAAAAAGAAATCTTCTAGTAAGCTAGCACAAATGAATGTAGTTTACTTAGTGCACATTAGCCATATATTTTACCAAATCAAAAGGTTATTCTATTTGTAAGTTAGATAAGAAACCAGGTTTCTGGTGAAGAGATACAGAAGTGGGCGTACCTTTGCTTGCAATCTCTAATTGCTATTCAGTTTCTATTCAGCATTGGAAAGGAAAGCTTTAAGTTTTTCAACAATATAAGAAGACACCAGGCAAATATATTTGTTTAGGTAATTCAAGCTGCTGTATTTTAAAATTAAAATGATGTTGTGCCTAACAAAATTGCAGACAAACTGGTACAGAACCAAAGAATTATGTGGGATGCTTGGAGGATGGTTGTATCCAGGGCTGAGTTCTGCAAAAGATTGAAAAATGCAGAAATCTCAAGAGCCTTACTGGGAACTTAAGCTGTGTGGCATTGCATGGGACTAGGCTATAACTCCTTTAACAAGAAGCACTGGAGAGGATAGGTTTATCTGGAGCCAGCAGTAGGGTTGAAGATGAACACGGCATTTTGGAGAACACTTAGAGGGACTCCAGGCTCAATATTGATATTTTTCCCTAAAGTTTTTCAGGTCAACATCTGGGAACAGCCATACTCTTAAGATGAAAAGGCCTTTCATAATTGTAAAAGAAGAAGATAATGATTGGAAGTCTTCAGCAGTCATGCCGAGTGAGCAATATTCCTAATATCAGACATGATCAAGAAGTTTTTATTAAAAATGCTGAAGCATCCACTGTTGGTGAGGGTCTCCTGTTTCTCCTGAAAGCAGATCATAGAAAAGAGGACAGGGCAAGACAATAGTGGTGCTGTGACAGCTGGAGCAAGAAAGCTGAGACAACATGCAGGTATCCACTGTCTGCAGATGACCTTCCCATTCTGCTAGGCACATTTCTTGTGAGTGGTCTCACCACAAAGATGGCAGATACTCAGCAAAGAGCTTCTTAGAATCACAGAATAGTTCGGGTTGGAAGGGACCTTAAAGATCATCGAGTTCCAACCCCCCTGCCATTAGGCAAGGACACCTCCCACTAGATCAGGCTGCTCAGTGCCTTGTTCAGCCTTGAACTACACCTGTCCATGGCAAGACACACGGCTGCTCCCTATCGTTTAGAGCAGGCTTTTCAAAGTCATGTGTCCAACTGCCTCCAGGCTTGGCCACCACAAGTTCAGCCTCTCATGCAACAAGCAAAGAGCCCCTGAGATGCTTCACTCACTTCATGCACAACATCTGCTGAGCACCTTCTGAGAGGATGCAATTACCACCTCATCTCTTCTTGAGCAGTACTGAGCTATGCCTGGCTTTTATTTTATTTTATTTTAAACAAAATCTGAAATGTGAGGCTAGTGCAGGTTAAAGGGAGAGGCTTGTACTTCCCTCCCTGTGCTCATTAGGGCTGGCTGACAGGGCTGTGTATGTGGGCTGCTGTGGTGGAGAACTGGTCTGTCCTGTTCAGATTGAATCTAGCTTCAGCAAAAACACTTCAGCCAACATGGGACATTTTTAGGCATGGAAGCCTTTCCACTGGGAGCATCTGTTTCATCTTGGAGCCTGTGGAGAGAGGGCTGGGTTTAGTTTGGGGTTCCCTCACCCAAAAGGTGCTTATTCTGCCTGTAACCAGGCTCAGAAGTTGCAATCCTGTTTCTCACCATGCAATCAATGTTTTCACATAGAAACCTTAATAATTCTTATTATTTATGTAGCTGCTATTATCTTGAAAGTGCTTGGTAAATACTACTGTGGTTTGTTTGTTGTTCTAAAAGGGAAACCTGTTTTCCCTTCCTGGCTGAAGTGATTCACTAATATTGACAGTAGTTCTTCGCATAGTTGTCGTGCCTTTTGTGTAAGGCTATCAAAGTGCTCTGTGGACACTATTACCTGTCCAAGCTCCAAAATGCAATGCTGGGGGAGGCAAGGAATCCTCAGATTCTCCTCCTGGGATTTATGTAGGTGCCCCTCCCATCACCTGCAAGTGAGTGAAAAGGATGTTCAAACAAGAACAGGCTACACAAATAAATCAAGGAAAAGTACAGAACTTTTATTTCAGTAGCATCAAGCCATTGTAGGATGGATATGAGCACAAGGAAGGGCCCATGAGTTATAGATAGAAGTAGCATAACACAAGTCATATGGTGAAATGTAGTCTCAGAGATCCCAAATACATTGAGCAATTCATTTAAGATGATTGCTGCTGTGCAGTGTGCAGGAACATCTGTTTAGTAATGATACAGTAGGCAATGTTGTACTTGCTGATTTGCACATGCAATTCTTCCCTTGGAGCAAAACCATCTCTAATGATTGATCCACCCACCTTTGTTTAGTTTAGAAGAACTGTGAGGATTAGAGCACCAGATCAAACACCTGCAGGTCACATTAAATGGACTTTAAGAACAATATTTGCCTTAGAGTCACAGTCTAATTGCTAGAATAATTCACGTTCTTTATTCAGCCAGTCACGGTGACTGCTGGGAAATCCAGAATTGAACCAAATCTTGTGTTGCCTCAGAAATTTCCAAATTGTGCAGGAAATGGGGTAGCACAAACCCCAGCCCATTTGAGCTTCTGTGAAAATGAACACTAAGCAGGCACAAAATGCTGCCTTTGTCTGGAATCCTTGAGTCAGAGACAATAAAATGTTAACATTTGCTACCAGTCCAAACAAAGATTATACACAAGGCTATGTTTTCAGCAACAGAATACTGTACTGCACACATGAGACTAAATGGAGCTGTGCCTTCTCACAGAAGCTCTGCATTTGGTCCTTGGGAACATCCCAATAGTTTCATACTTAACTGAACTCCACCATTTGTTTTGACCTGCCCTTTTAGGCATTTGATAAAACCTCTACAAACTTATGTAACTCTGTGTAAGACTAATAGTCTGCAACAGGAATGTTGCTTTGGCAGAACACATTTTTCCATAGTATCATTTCAATAAAAATTAATATACTACAGAGATTATCTTGTCTGCCTACTTCAATGTTTCTTTCCTTTATTCTACTCTTCCTCTTTGTAGAATACCCAAATTAAATTTTTTAGTTATGTAAAGACAACTTGGTTCTATTCCACTTGATTGATTACACTTTTATTATTTTCCAGGTCTTTTCAGATGAGATAGCATCCACAAAATAAACAAAGCCAATTCCCTGGCTTGAGAAACAGGAAAACTTAATTTAGCATGACATAACAAGTTTTGTTTCAAAGATCCAGACATCACTGACAGGCTCCCCCTGACATTAACAACCATTAGATCAGATCTGGAGGGAAGATTAGAGAAGGGAAGATTATAAAAAGCAACTTAAGAACCAAAGGAATAAGACTATACTTTTATTCACCAAGTCAAATATGTCTTGGTGGTTCTGTTGTTGTTCCTAAACATAAAACTAGTCCTTACACTGATCTGATCTATCTTAAGAAAAAGTCTACACCCTCCTGATATGCTTATTATAGTACCTAGTGGAAGGGGAAGATTTACACTGAATACTGTATTTTTTACCTTGTGTCTGACATCTCAGATTTTTTGTCTCATTTCTACAGTTTTCTAGTGTGGTGAGCTACATTTTAAATCATCATCAAGAATTTCTCCAAGCACACCTCAGTAAAGTGTTTGAATCTATTCAGATAATATAAAAAGAAAATGCTGTGACTTATTCATAGCTTCAATCAGTACAAAGGATGATTTCTGGTCCTGGAAGGCTCCCCAGTTTAGCAACTGAAAGCACAACAAAACAGTGTCAATAGGCTGAAAAACGAGGCTGAAAAATCTAACTTAAAGCAGTGGGTTTTCAAGGGTAAGGAGATAATCTCAGCAAAAAATTTCTGAGATGATTCTTTCCTTATTTAAGTTTCAAAAAACAAAACAACCCAAAACAAAACAAACTGCTTTTCATTCTGAATTATGTGTTTCACCTGAAACATTCTGTGCCTGAGCCAGGAATTACTGGGTGAAATTATGTGATATGCAGGAACCAACATTCAGTGATCGTAATAGCCTCCTTGATCTTAAAATACATAAATCAATACAGTTTTTGATTTACCTCCTCAGTCATTGAAAGAGATGGGAACTCTCATGAGAACAACAGCAAGACCATATGCCTAGCAACTGTACATAGTAAAATGAAATATGAGATACATACCTAAGATGTCTCTAAATAATCCATTTAGCTCTCATAATGCTGACAAGACATTCTAACTGGACTAATGTTTTAATGTCCTGCTTTTAATGTTGCATCAGTTTATTGAGAGCTGGCACAAGTGCTGTGCAGAGTGCTGCACCGTGACAGAGAGCAAGGATTGGCAGAGTAATCTGGGATGTCAAGTAGGAACAAAGGATTTTTGCTGTTGCAAATTTTCACTGACTTTGACCACAACACTAACTTACAACGCAGACCTGAGTCAGACTGCTATTTCCTATATACTGCACATATGTGTTCTTGGGTAGTATACATATGTGTATGTATATGTATGTGTATGGACTTGGTATCCAACCTATAGGGTCATATAATCACCTTGAAAATGCGTTATCAGAACCTTATGATCTGCTCGTCCCAACTACATTGCATGAAGAAGGAGAACTATTCCACACTCTGAAGACTTCAAGAATAGTCTCTGCAGGTGCTCCCTTGGCCATGCTACTGTGTAGGGCCCTTCTCACTGGGACACACTGTTATAAAACTGACAAAATGTCCAGCCACATACAGCCTGATGCTCAGATGAACTGTTGCTCGTAAAAAACTCATAAAACACTGTCTTCTGTTTCTCCCTCTCTGACAAATCTGACCATATTTTCCACTTCACTAGTAAATCCCGAGTAACTCAGGATTAGCAGAATGGTGCTCATCGACATTAATGCAAACCAGGAGCTCTATAAAGTAGTTAACAGGCAAACCTTGTTACCATATCAGTATTTATGCTTAGTATCTGGCACAAGTACACATTGCACCTATTTTATCACAACAGCAAGTGCAGCGTGTTTCCAGATACTGTCGCAACAATAACCCACATTTCAATAGTATTTTCTTTCAACAGTTCACTGACTGATACCTGGTTCTGCAGTTCTTAGGCCACATGTAGCCATACAATTGTCACTGCTTTATAGAAAAGGAAATTGCACTGGGGAGGATGGGATCCGCCCAGATCATCCAGCAAGGTTTTAGCAAAAATTAAACTTTGAAACATTTGAACTGAAGTACCAAGCTTTTGCTACTAGGCAATAAATAATTTTTCATAATTGTTCTGGAAATAAACAAGTTTCAATTACTTCAATGATCAATGCAGAAAGGATGGAATCTTGAAGAGTAACTGTTACTCCTAAGATACAGAGGGGCACACTGGTACAGGTTGATAGAGCAGTCATCAAAATACACTAGGGCAGGTACAAAGATGAAAAAAAGACTTGATTCAGCATCACCTGACATACAGCACGTATACCAAAGTGAATACTGGCAGCACTGGGCAGATTACTGTCAGCTGCCTCAGTTTGATTTGATCCCACATGGGGAGTCTGAAGCCAAGAGCATTTGACCAGCGTAATAGGTTACATTGAGGCAAGTATAATTAAAAGGTGAGCAGGCTGCCAGAGGTAAGGAAAGCTAACAAATGAGAGTCAATGTAAAGAACATGATTTGCTTACACCACTGAATAGGAAATGCCACTTCGTTTAGCACATGTATTATTCTGGTTTAGCTTGAAAAACAGACTTGGAACAAGCTGTAGCAGTTCGGGCTGGCTCTACAAAGAAATGGAGGCATGAGAAACAGGGTGAAACTCCTGACCTACCTGTAGCAGCTTGTCTTCACACAGATTCCAAGATGTCCAGGGAAAACATCCCATTTTCCCATGGTGTATGTGCAGGGTGTTGCTTAATGTGGCTCTCAATTCTTGCAAGTGCCTCTGGGTGCTATTGCAACAGGAATAATAAAGACTCATAATTAATTATGGAGAATAAACAGCGATGGACATTTTAATTGACTTTGCAGCAAAGTGATCACATACTGTGTTTTCATTTGTATGTGCAAGTAATTCTTCAGACAGACTGCCATCTAGAAACAGCAAGGTTATTACCACTTGGCACTTGAGTTTCTAGTGGAAGCAGCAACAAAAGTTTAATTTGTGCACTGGGCAAAGGAATAGAAGCAGAGTGAGACCCACACCTCCAAAAGCAGCATTCAGGGTTTTCTGTCAAAGACATAGAACAGAACAAAGCAGGCAGCTATTTTCTACAGGAGCTTCCTGGCAGGCACCTTGGCACCATTCAGGGCATCCAGTTAGGGAAAGAACTTATTTGATCCTAATGAACAATCAAAGGGTTTGTCTGATGTGAAAGAAGCATCGAGTGACAGAGTGAATAAATATTAGCCTCTTTTTCCAGGCAGCAAATTTAGTTTTGCATATGCCACCGAGACCAGAGTAAGTATTCCCCATTAGCTTTCCGAAGACAGTCCTTGACAGCTATGCTTACTCTGGGTTTAAACAGGAACCTTGTAAGACATAACTTGGTAAATATCTTTCAATAAGAGAAGCTAGGGCTAGAGATGGTCTCTTTTTGGGTCATGTGTATTGCAGAGAAGGCAATGAGTTGCTGGCAGCATTGATCTGGGTTAACTATTCAGGGCTACTTTTTCTCTGACTTGAAGAGATAACTGAAAGATTGCACAGTCAACAATGACAACATTACCATAGATAACACTCATGCAACTACACTTACTTGCCTGGGAGCTGCTAGGGTTAGCTCAGCATCCTCAGCTCTAAATCTGGCACATGGCTGTGATAAAGACTGAAGGCTGGAGAAGGAAATTATGATACCCTGCTCTGGTCTGCTGGCTGCCAGCATACAGCAGTGACATAAAAACAGATACATGTTTGGGTTTCCACATCTGTCATTGAAGCAAGTGGTCTCTATGGGCAAAGCTAGCTGGATTAGTGTTGGCTGATCAATCTGCACATCTACACCACTTCACCTTGTGAGTGCAAAAGACAGCAGCACTGAATTAACAGCCATATGAATTTAGTCAGCTATCTCAATATAGATATCCATCAGAGAGTTAGATAGATATTAAAATACTGAGTTTTTTATCTGTTTGCACTGTAGGCAGGAGATAAGTGTGATGTTATGGACTTAACTAATTTTATGGTGGAAGCTGTCACAGCAATAGATTGCCTTTTGCTTGCTTAGCAATACTATAAATTGGTTCTTTCTTGCCTGTGATTCCTAAATTACTTCTTCTCTATGTAATTAATTCAGAAGGGAAAAGCCATTTCTGCTTAGTACGTTTTGTCATCCTTCTCCTTTTATACAAGCACCAAAACCAGATTCTTTCATTTTGTAAAACTTGTAGCTATGCAAGCCATGCCCACTGCATCTGTCATCTGCTCACATGGAATGCCTAGAAAATGTGGCAACTCAATCTCCTGCTCCTCACTGTATATTGCTGAATAACTTAATTTATGACATCAAAATGAAAACACTGTATAACTTCAGTTGTTTCAGCTTTGTTTGGCACCTGCCAAAAGCCAAAGTCTTGGATGGAATAACTCCATGGGAAAGCAGAGTCTGTGCAGCAGCAGAGCAGGCTGGAAAGCAATTCTGCAGAAAAGAACAGGGAGTTTGGTCTGGGCAAAATGCTCAGTATGAGTCAGCAGGCTCTATTACCAAGGGAGCAGACAGTAGGTCAGATGACAGGGTTATTCCTCTCTCTTTGAGACTTGTAAGGCCACATCTGGATTACTATGCCCAGGCTTGGGTTCCCCAGGATAAATAAAGATATGGATATACTGGAGTGAGTCCATTTTACAGCCACTGTGACAACTAGGGCTGCTGGAGCATAGGAACTGTGTTTGTTCATCAGAAGCACTGGGAGAGGTTGCCCAGAGAGGTTGTGGATGCCCCCCTCACTGGAGGTGTTTAAAGCCCAGACTGGACAAGGCACTGAGCAACCTGATTTACTGGGAGGTGTCCCTATCTGTGGCAGGGGGGTTGGAACTTGATGATCTTTAAGGTCCCTTCCAACCCAAACTATTCTATGATTCTATGAAAGGTGGCTCTGGGGACTTTTTGCTGCTCTTGGCAACTACCAAATGGGAGGATGCAGAGAAGGAGGAGCCACGCTTTTCGCAGGCAGGCACGGTGACAGCACAAGAGGTAGCAGACTCAGGCTGGAACACGGGAAAACAGATACAGGGAAAAAAGCCCCACTTTACTGTAAGCATGGCCAAACAATGGAACAGTTGGTCCAAAGAGGCCGTGAAATCTATCCAAAACATAACAAATCAATTCCCTGAGCGACCTGATGTAACTGGATGGTGCTTTCAGTAGAAAGTTGGCACTGTCTAACCCTCCAGAGGTCCCGGGCCCTCCAGAGTTAACCCGTGAAACTAAGACACCAGGATCTGTCTGGAGCTTTGTCAGCAGATGGCAATGCCAGCTTAAATAACACATTTTTATTCCAGCGGCGAGACGTTCCCGGGCGTGGAATGCAATAAAGTGACGGGGAAATCATAAAGCGGCCACTCGGGAACGCCTCGCTCCTTCCCGCCAGCCACATCCCCAACCGCTCCCAAACAAACCGTCCCCAATCAAGGCGAGAGGCGGAGTGCAATCAGGGCTCCCGAAACTGTTTATTCCAGTACCGGTCAGGCCACTCGAGTGCTGTCCACCTGACCCAAACCACTGGCACCCAAAGCCCCGAGACGACCGTTTTCTGCCTGGGCGCCTGGTATTTAACGGCAGCCGCACAGGACAGCGAGACCAAAGCTTGGAAGTCACGGTTCAGTAATGCTTTGAAGCAAAATTAAGCCGCTTTTGCCGAAGCCGGGATTTTAACGATAAACTCCGGGATCAATATTCCCTCGCCCATACCCAGACGCTAAACGGATTTCCCGTCACGGAGAGGGGCACAGCCTCCCGGCCCCGTCAAGCAGCTCCCACCCCCGCGGTCCAGCCCCGCCCCGCCGCCGGAGAGAGGCGGCACCCGGCGGAGGCTGCCGGTTGGTGGTGGCGGCTCCCCCCTCTCCTCCAAGGCCCCCGGCTTGGCAAGACCAACCCTTCCGGACCTGCGCGGGTGCTACTGCCCGTCCCCTTTGCCTCCACCCCCTCCCCTCTCCGCCTCATCTTCACTGCCTCTCGGTGCTTTCGACTGAGAGCCCCGCCGGCCCCCCGTGCTCCTGCCTCCGCAGTCATGGGGAGCCCACAAGAGAGCCCCGGGCGGGGCGGCCTCGGCCTGCTAGTTCTCTTCTTTCTGCTTCTGTCGCCTGTGCGGGTGAGTCCTTCCCCGGCGGCGGCAGGGCCTCCTGATACCATTGGGAGGAGAGGGAGTGCTGGGATCCTGCACCCCTGGGTGTTGCTTCACGGCAAGAGGGGAGCCGCAGTGGCTGCCTGAAACCGGGTGATCTCCGGGCTGGGGAAGCGGGCTTAGGGAGGCGGCTGTTCAGTCGATTTAGCTTAGGACGACGCACAATGCGATGCCGGGGTGTCCGACTCCACCCTGTGTCCCCCACCCCCAGTTCCCAGTGGGTCTCTCCCTGGTACCTTCTCCCTGGGTTCCGTGACCAGGTGCTGGGCGGGACAGCGCGGTGACACAGCAGGCTCGCTTGCCAGCACCTGAGGCGCCCAAGCGGGCGTGCTCGGGCTTTAGCAAACTTCGGCTTCTGCCCAGCCCCTGTCCCCTCGCTGTGAGGGCGGCTGGCCGGGATGCCGCGTTCCTGTGGTGTGCCCTGGTTATGCAATGGCCGGTGCATGTGAGGAGCCGGCCGGTCACATGTCCGTGCGAGGGCTTGCAGATGTCCTGGCTGTCTGCTCGGGATGTCTCTCGGCCCTTCTCATGCTGGGTGACAGCTTCCTGCAGCTTCCCTAGTCAGAGCTGCTGTTTATTGACTTGCCAGCGTTAAGACTAAACGTGTTTTCTTGAAATTAAAAACTAGAATAAGTTGGATTCCCTAATACTTTAGGGGAGAATAAAAATGGTGCAGAGCTCCTTTCTTCTCAGTCACCTTTTGTTTATGTTTTAGTTCAGGGTAGGCGTGAGATATACTCCACATTCCTCCGGAGAAACAAGGAGTGTTTTGTAAGCTGTAGTGGCTTATGGGTTTGTTTTATCTCTCTTTTTTTTTTTTTTTTTCCCTCTGAAGAATTTGGAAACATACTTTATGGATTCACTTTTGTGCTTAGGTTGGGTTTTTTTTAAGTCAGAAGCCTGTGATTCTGTGTACATGCAGTGGTTCTCCAGGTCCCCTGTCCTCTTTAAACAAACTTGAAAGAGTTTGAACTGAGAACTAGAATTAATTCCTCTATTACTGCTGGAGAAACTGATTATTTGCTAATGACTCATGGTCTCCAGATGAGTGGGTAACAGATCTCACACCTTATCAGGACTCATTTATGTTATCTTTGTGGAGGAAGATATCATCTTGTAACAATAAGCTATTTCCTGGGCAGTTGAGGAAACTACAAGATGCTATCCTTTAGGTAATAGAAGGATGTTGAGCTAGAGGAGCTTGAAACAAATTCTCCAAAGATTTGTAGAGTATGTGGCTTTGTGGACCATGAGAAGTAAGCATTGCAAAATTACTTTAGCCGTGCTGGTCTCAGTTTTGTAAGAAGGCAAGGTTGTGGGGTTTTTTTGCCTTAAGATTTTTTTTTTTCCCGATTTGGTTGTGGTGGGCATAAATGGAACTGCTGTGTGTCATCTTTTATTGTTTTTAAAGATGTTGGTGGACGAAAGTGACATTCCAGTTTACAATGCTTCCACTTTCACAATGAACTTGAAATGTTCAGCTTGCATATCACACACCTTTCACTGTAAACAGTACAAGACTTGTGCCAGCTATCCTGTTAGTAGTTGATAGTTAACTACTCATTAATACCATCTAAGAACTATATTGAAAACTCTTGGCTCCCTTAGTCCGGTTTCTGGATGTGAACTTACAGGAGGGTAATTTTGAAATTGTTCTTGTTTTCTGATGAACACCTTGACATGCTGGATAGCATCTTGTTTGCTCAATGGCAGCTGTTGCAGTTGATCCTTATATAGTTATATTAAAACACAGATTATAAAATTAGTGGCTAAGCAAGATTGGATACAAGTTTCTTATCAGCATCTGCGATTCCAAGCTATAGGATATATTCTGAGTTTGTGAAATCCTATGGGAAAGTGGTAATGCCACTGTGCTTCAGACTTGCAAAGTGGCCTGAGCGTGATGTTACCTGACCTTGGGCCTTCAGTTCTGGAATGCCTATGTGGAACAACTTGCTTGGCAGGGATGACAGGGTGGCTTCAAAATAAGACAGCAACCTCTTTACTTAAGTTACTTCCTGGAATATCAGAAGTAACTTGTTTGTAGTTTTTTCTGTTTGGAAAATGAGGATGCTCTCTTAGATGGGGAAAGGTGACTGAGTAGAACTGAATAGTATTTTGCTGGGTAAAAGACAAAACAATCCAGGTGTTGTGCAGCATTGCATCAGTGGTGTTTTGGTACAGATGGCCTTAATTTTAGACAGCTGCTAGTTTGGGCCCCTGTGCTTTCTGACTGTATGTGTAGTATGTGCACATTTCCCCTATTAATTGTTGTCAGCTAACCCCAATTTGCTCCCATGAGCTCCCCTTTAGTGAGACTTTCTCCCACTGGTCCTAGATTTCACAGAGACTTGTGAAGTGTGCTTGAATAGCTCCAGAGCTGGGGCTTCCTCTCCCTGACCAAGAGCAGCTAATGATCTTTCTGTTTGAAATATCGAAGTAAGGCTAAAATTTAAGCTTGTAAAGTTGCCTTTTGTCCACAGACATCCTCTTCTCATAGGGAGGTAATGTACAGTTTCTGGGGCAGATCTGCAAACTTGACCAGGTCACCTGTTTCCATAAACCAATCTCACCATCTGCTGGGATTAAAGTTTGACTAGACCTCGATTTCTTAACCTAGTGGGCAATATCAGCTGTTTAGTGTACTGTGGACTAGAAATTAAGGTGAAGGGAGGAGTTGGAAGAAGGAGTATGCTGTCTTCTGTAATCTTTCTTGTTTCCCTGAAAGATCCCAGGTGTGCGAAGGAAAGGGAAGGAGCTGTATCTGATGCCATTGCCTTTCCCATTCATTAGTAATTTTAATTTGGAGAGTCAAACAATGTTCATTTGTCTTCTGGAATGTGCATGACTACAAAGAGTTACTGTTTTTGTGTGTAGCATTGTCGTTCTTTGCTTAACAGCTACATATTCATTGTTGATGATGGCTGACCTTGCTGGAAGCATTGAAGGTTGTTGATTTGGTTCAACATGCAGTTGAAGAAACTCCAACTGAAGTAAATGCATTTATGATCTGTTGGAACACTAGGTTTTTTACAAACTAGGGGGCTAGAAGGGCTTTTACCAATTTAAGGGAGATGATTGTTAGCCCAAATCTTAAATGTCTTGCCAGTCTCACTGCAAGCAGTAGCTTTGTTAACTGTAGCGTATTTATGACCACGCTGATTTATCCTTATCTCTCCTTACCAGTATAGTAATGTATAGGAATGGCAATAGTAGGGTATTTGTCTCTTTGATGTAATTTACCCTAGCTTCTACTAGGGGGCTTTGAGGGGGAGAACTTCAGCCTAGATTGTATCAGTGGAACTTGAGTAGTTACTTAGTTACTAGTGGTATCCCTGAATACTACCTGAATCCTAGGAGGCCAGACCTCTCACCTATTTTGTGACTGACATGGTGATGAGCATGCAATTGACTTGTTTATATCTGAGATTTATGTTGGTGACTTAAGGCTGCTGACTTCAAGTGACCTGGTGACCCTTGATTTACTGTGGTTGAAGTGAGGCTCAGCCACTATAAATTATGGAACGCCAAAGCTTACCAATTCAGGGAACAAATAGGAAGTGTTACCTTGAAGTACAGATAACACTTTAAAAACAACACAAGTATCAGTTGTTACTTTCATGTAACTGAAATTTACTTTTAAATTTTTATCTTAAGAAGTGCCCCGATAAGTGGTGGGATTGCTCTGTAGCTGGTAACTGCATTACTAGTTTTACCACAGTTTTCAGTCTGGAAAAAATATACCTTTCTGAAATGAGTAGGTTGATAATTCTGTGAGGCTTAAAGATTAAGAAGTCTAAGTCTTGCTGTCTAAGTGAGGCATAGAAAATGTTTTTTTAGAAAGTATTAATAGAAGGTATGATTACAAACCATCCTAGACTAAACATGGAAGCTAGCTTGATACTGAAGAAATACCTAATCTGTTCTCATGGATGGTTGTAAGCACCTTCATTTTTTTTTTTTTCCCTTTTGCAAGAATAGAAGTATATCTTTGTTTCTTCTTGAGGAGATTATTAATTTTCTTTTAACACTGTACTTACAAACCCTAAACCAACTTCTTTCTCCACAAGCAGATTGTTTGGTATTAAAACTGAGCTATACAGGTGTGAGGAGAAAAGAGTTGAAGAGAGTGGTTTCTAAATTTGCATTGAAGAATTGTTGACTTAATTTCATGCATAAGCAACATTGTTGTTTCTGTAAACAGTGACCATGTTTATGGATTTTTAGCTTTATAGCTTGTGCTGGTATTAAGCATCCAGAGTTTACAAGTGCAGACTTAAGGGATGCTTCCCAACTTGTATGTAAGAATGTGGTGGTACTTGGTGAACTGAGTGAGTGGTACTTAAAGTGACTTTTGGCCGTGGCTTATAGGGTGTGACTTAAAATTGAACTATGTTGTCTAGGTTAAGATAAAGGAAAAACAATTCTAGCAGAACCAGGAAAAAATTATTACAATAATTATCCCTGATGAAAGAAACAAAACCAAAAAAACTACTGATATACTTTTTCAAAGAACTGTCAGTGTTGTTCAGCAAAAAAATGAATGTAGTAGTGGCATTGTAATTCTGGGTGGCTGTTGGTTGTATGAATAAGTCCTTTCAGGGGCCTCTTTAGTCAGTAAACATTATTATTCATGGTCAAGCACAAAGCACAGAAATCTGTCCTTACAGTGTAAGCATATGGTGTTTTTAAAAATGCTGGGTCAGGGTTGTTCAAGAGATGAAAATAGGATGGTTATCTCACAAACTCTACCATGCGAACTTCTCATCAGAGCTGACAGAAGCATAGAGAATGTTTGTGCAGTTTGCTTTGCTCTGGCCTGAGCCCAGGTGCAGGTAACATCAAGCTGTCTTGAAGCTTTTAGTATAAGCTTTTGTTATACCAAGTGTTAATTTTCAGAGTGAATATTTTGGTTTAGCATTTCAGATATCTCAGTATCCCTGAGTGAAGAAGCAATGCATGCCAAGTGCTATTGCCCTCTTGGTTTTTGATTTTTTTTTTTAATAGTCCCTTAAATCAAAACCTGTTTAAAGTGAGACTTAAGTAGGCTTACAGTGCTAAGTTAAAAAAAGGAAGTGTTGCATGGTTAGGCTTGATAGTGGTGATGAGGATAGTGGAGAGCATCCTTTGAGTTTGACTGTTCATGACAGAGTGCAGAACTGTGACCTTCTTCAGAATCCTCTTTATGCTTCTACTTCCTCACTGTGAGTTTGCAAGGATTGAAAAGTGGCAAGAGGAACTGAAATAGTGTATGAGCAATATATTTTGTGTACTCTGTCTTGTGCTCTGTGACACTTTAACCCACTAATCACATGCTTTGTCTTGCATGAATAAATATTGTACATTGCTGTATGTCCAGAGGCACTTTTGAAGTGCTGATTTAAGTTTTTAAGTAACTTTCATACTTTGTCTTAACTATAGTCAGTGCGTTTTCTGTTTCTAGACTAGGCAAGGAAAGGTGGGGAGCTGAGCTGGAGATCAATAGTTATGAGCATCTTGTCAAAAACAGACTTTTATTATTAAGAGGTGTATTCTATGGAGTATATGCTGTAGCTTAAATTAATAGGAAGTTGCCTAATGTGGTTTCTAAGTGGCTTTTGGAATGGTAACACATAAATTGTGCAATAGGTGAGGAATCTGGCAACTGTTCTTGCAGCTAATTTATCTCATGTTTATTAGGTACTTTCACAACTGTGTGTTTGGTATGGGGAATGTGGAATTGCTTCTGGAGACAAGAGATACAACTGTGCATATAATGGACCACCAATAGCTCTACCAGAGGATGGGTATGACTTAATGCAGGTGAGTTTCTTTGGAAGTTGTGTTCCTAAATATAATTCTTCTACACCTCAGAATTTTGTCATCTTCTGTTGGGCCTGCACTGTAAGTTTTCTTGTGAGAAAGTGAACAGACAACCTTGGATACCTCAAGTATAGCTGTCCCCAACACTTGTGATTACAGGCTCTCACAAGTATAACCTTAAATATAAACCTTAAGTATAAGATCGGTTCACTTCCTATTTTCCACTCTGATTTGAGCAGTTTTTAACTGTTTCTCTGGGACTCTTCCAAACTATGATGCATTCTGCAGTTACACACTTCTGATCTCTAAAGGACAAGACTAAACTATTTTCCAGGCCTGGCTTCTGAGTCTTTAGAATTCAATACTATCTTAGCAGGTGTACTAGAGGATAAGATGTGTGAGTACTTTCAATTTGTATAAACTTTGACAATCTTCTTAGAGTCTCAAATACCATAATCATCACTCTATATATAGAACCTGGTGTCTAAAGACCATCTGAAGAAGCTTTTTAGAAGGAGGTGATTCTTGTCCTTCTAAAGAATCTCATCAGCTAGACAGATATTTTTCTTTGATCCATCTCCCACTGCAAGCAGCTACTCTCTTCTGAGATATGCCGAAGCAGACCCCATAATACAAGTTTTGAAGTCCTAAATGTGTTTTTCCTTTTCCTCTAATCTCAGTACTATTTTTATTTAAGGAACTCTGTCCAGGTTTATTCTTTGGCAACGTTAGTGCTTGCTGTGATGTTCATCAGCTTCAGACTTTGAAAAACAATTTGCAGCTGCCTCTACAGTTTCTTTCCAGGTATGCTAATGAATGACATGTCATAAAAAATCTCATTATTACACCCTTCTGTTCAAGGAGACCATAGAAGGGGTGGAAGTTTCATTTAAAGGCTTAATGAAGCAAGCTCTTGAAGAAGCTTCCATATCAGGAGGCCTTAATTTCATGAAACAGTTACTTGAGTTGATAAAATCGATATTATACGGTCTCAAGCTGTACTTGTAGTGGAGCCTTTAGGAGAGGGTGACTTAAGGTACGGTTCAGTTGCCTTGTTTAACAGAAGGCTTCCTTTTAGTAGAGTTTCACTAGAATTCTAACGGAAACTTAACTGCTGTTATTTGATGAAGGCAATTTGTTAATGAATTATGTTAAGCATTTTTAAGCACCAACTGATGTATTGCTAATCAAAAGTTTGCATAATTTAAACCTGCTATAACTGAGAGGAATGTTTGTGCTTACTGTTTAGGTCAAATCCAATATACTTTGTCTTTACCTCCTAATCTGATTTTTTTTCTTGACTATGCAGATGTCCATCATGTTTTTACAACTTGATGAACCTCTTCTGTGAACTGACTTGCAGTCCCTATCAGTCTGACTTTTTAAATGTTACAAGTACCATACCTTATTTTGATCCAGTTTCAAAAGAGAACAAAAGTAGCATTACAGAGCTGCAGTACTTCATTGGAGAACGCTTTGCAAATGGTGAGTGAACAATGTGTTAGTTTACTTAAGTGGATTTTTGTCGAGGTAACAAAACCACCTTTGCAGGAAGAATTAGTAGCTGGAAACATGTCTTTGGCTGCCTTTCGAAGTTTAAGGCATCAAGTGGGTACCAGTAGGCTCCCTTGGAAACTGCTGAAATGCTGACTCCTGCCTGGATAGGAGATGCTGCACCAATGCTGTTATTAACAGTATTATTGGAGATTTGGCTAAGACTGGGCATCTGTAGAAGTGATTAATAGCTGATAATTGTGACCTGATCTTAGGAAAAATGAAATTGTTGTCTAAAACATAGCTGATAGTCTGGCAGGTATGATAAAGTTTGTACACAGTGTACTATGATGGTTTTCTAAGAGACACTTGCTTCTCTTAAAGTTTACTGTTCTGGTTCTTTGCCACATCCAAAGATTTTTATCTAAGAACAAATAACTTTGGGTTGTGTTTTCAAGCTTGAAGCATTAATTTAACCTTTGTACACTTTGGGGAGTAACTGTTAATGAAGTTGTGATTCTTGAAAGTCATATATGGCTTAAAGATCAAAAGTACCTTGGGTATTTGTCATTAGCTTTCCTGAAAGGAACTTTAGATCAGGTATTTTTCAACTGTCAAACAGTAAAGATAAAGGTGGTTTACTCAGAGTGCAATAGCTGTAAGAAAACATTGTAACCTTGAGTACTGTAAATACAACCAAAAGAAATCTTAAGACTATCGTAAGATCTTTCTTCTTGAAAGATAAAGCTTGTTCTTAGAACTTGAGTCTTTAAATATTGGAAATACTTGGAATGCTTATTGAAATAACATTGCTTTAATGACACTTCTTCATGCACTCTTTCTAGCAATGTATAATGCCTGTAAGGATGTGGAGGCTCCATCAAGTAATGTTAAAGCTCTGGGGCTGCTGTGTGGGAAGGATGTGAAGGACTGCAATGCAACCAACTGGATCCAGTACATGTTTAGTAAAGACAATGGACAAACTCCTTTCAACATTATTCCTATTTTTTCAGGTAAGAAACCACATAGTCTTTGCCTCAGAAGCCTTTGTCAGAGGCCGTGTGTTCTAGTTAGTGTGCTGATTTGTTTAACAACTGCCCAGCAAGGAATGTCTGCAGCTGCATGCTTTCAGAGCAATGTAATATAATCCATTTATCTTCTATGAATTCTGTTCAGAAGTCATATTTTGCATTTGGTTTGTATGCAACTTCTTGCCATGTAGATATCAAACTTGTTAAGGGATAGACTGAAGTTGGGCAACTGGATAGTTTATTTTCCCTGGCAGTACTTTATTCTTTTAGGATTTATTTGTAAGGACACTGTTAGACATTTCATCATTTGAACATATGAGAGGAATGACGCATCACTGCTGGGATGATAGAAGTATGTGCTAAAACATGTCCAGTTAGTTAGTAGAGAACAATGAGTACCTGGTACCTGCTGTGGAAGAGGCATTGTCTTTCCACTATAAGATTAAGCAAAGCTATTATGCACAGGCTTTCATTTAACTGCGCATTTAACTGCACATTTAACTGGAAAGCTCATGTTATTGATGTCTGAATTTTTATGTGGTAATAAACTGGCACTGCAACTTGTGATTTGTCATAGATGATCCTGTCCACGGAATGAATCCTATGAACAATGCCACCAAAGGCTGCGATGAGTCTGTGGATGATTCCACAGCACCATGCAGCTGCCAGGACTGTTCAATTGTTTGTGGTCCAAAACCTCAGCCACCCCCATTACCTGCTCCTTGGCTTTTGTTTGGTTTGGATGCTGTGTATGTCATCATGTGGATCTCTTACATGGGATTTCTACTCATATTCTTTGCACTAGTTTTTGGAGTCTGGTGTTACAGGTAAGGCATTCAAAAATCCTTATCTCAAAGTCAGTTGCCTTTTCCATGAAATGTTTCCTTCAAGCCAAAAGCCATTCTGGGGGAGAATTCTGTTGCTAGCATTGGATTCTATTCTTAATGAACAAACCTCAGAATATAACTTTTTAGGGGAGCAGATTAATATATCTTTGTATCTTGCAGGAGGCGGCACTTTGTCTCAGAGTACACACCAATTGACGGCAATGCAGCCCTTTCTGCAAATTCCCATCGTAACAATGGTATGTCTTGGATAAATGTAATAGATTTATTGAAAGGTCTGCTTCAATACCTCCCCTTTTTGTGGGTGGTCTCTGGAATTTTAGCTTTGTTAGGCCACATAAAGAATTCTAACAAGGCTTTATTACTGGGGTTTCGTTTTTTTTTTCTTTGGCCAGTATCTCTTAGAGCAGTTCTTAACCACATTTTGCTGCATGCTGAAGGTCCTGGTTGCACAGTTGATCACTTTGGCTATGCTAATAAGTTCTGAAGTGCCTCATAGTTGTAAGAGGAGGCAACATGATGTTAAAATCAATTTGATCATGTTCTGAGCCACGCATTTATCCATTTAAAGCGTGCTGTGAGAGAACTGTAGTTTATGTAGCAGTTGAGGTAGTTCATTTTAATGCTTGTCTATCTTCTAGCTGCTTCCTACCTTTATTTGCTGTGCCTGCTGCTGTCAAAGATAATTTTGTACAAGAAGGAGCAGTGTTAGTTTCTGCAGCTTGTTTCTGCCCCCTTGACCTCAGTCAAGGATTGGTCCCTGAATCTGGTTGTCAGTGTAGACATTGCTTCTGTTGCTTAGTGCAGACAGCTAAAAGTTTCATCTTTTGAAGTGAACTTCAAGAAGATGTGGCATAACTGAGTTCTTAAATGTTTACTACTTACTTTTTTCCTCTTACAGGAAAAGGTACCTGTGGTGAAAGGCTTGGTGAAAGGTTTGAGAATGGCCTAAGGATGACATTCACATCATGGGGAGCTTTCTGTGTCAGAAATCCACGTCCTGTAATTCTCTTCTCTGTGGTTTTCATTGCAATGTGCTGCTCAGGCTTCATGTATGTTAAGGCAACTACAAATCCTGTTGATCTCTGGTCAGCCCCAAGCAGTCAAGCTCGCAAGGAGAAGGAGTACTTTGATACACACTTTGGGCCTTTCTTTCGTACTGAACAACTTATTATTCAAGCACCAAACAGTCATCCACACACCTATTCACCCTACCCATCGGGAGATGATGTGCCTTTTGGGTCTCCACTTAACAAAGAGATTCTTCATCAGGTAATTGAGACTTCCCAAGAGCAAAGACCTAAACATGCCTAACAGGTATAACTGTATGGAGTTGGATTCTATCTGTAACACCATGCATTCATCAAAACAATCAGTAGACATATTAAAAATCCTAGCCTTAATATAAAAGCTTTTTGCTGAATATCTTGTCTTTTGATCTCCCCTGTTGGAGGTAGACTTGCAAGCTGATTCTTAGTAAGTGCTTTTAGTGTGAGCACAGAAATAATGAGTTCTAGTATTGGGTTTGTTTATGTACCACTGCTGTTGGAAACTTACAGGAGTACAACATGCATTTAAGTCCTGTCTTGCACAGGAAACACTTTCTTGTGCTGCTCTTAAGCTGTGTTTGATTTTTTTTTTTTTTTTTCCCCCAAGGTGTTGGATTTACAGGATGCTATCGTCAACATAACTGCCTCTTTTGACAATGAGACTATAACGCTGAAAGACATTTGCATGGCTCCTCTTGCTCCCTACAACAACAACTGCACTATATTGAGCGTACTCAACTACTTTCAGAACAGTCATTCTGTACTAGATCACTCTATTGGGGATGAGTTCTTTGTCTATGCTGACTACCACACTCACTTCTTATACTGTGTTCGGTAAGCAGTATGATTATTTGTTTTTCAAGGCCAGATAGGTCTTTGTCTTGCTGGCAAACAAATCTAGCTAGTTCTTACTGCTCTCCTGAACCTTTTTTTTTTTACTATTCTTTAAACTCAATATTCATGGAACTGGAGATCAGTATAACTTCTGCTGTGTTGTCTTGGTACTTGAACAAGAGCTGCATTTTAATGGATTTTCAGGTTAAGCATGATTTGGTGCAGACTCTGGCTCTGTTTTACTTTTAACTATGTTTCAGGCACTTCCTTACATGTTTAATTCTGATACAGGAGACAGTTTTTAAGCTTTTGCTTCAGTCTATAATTCAGTTGGGTAGAAGCCATTCCTTGTGTTGGAAGTTTCTAAGGAGGACACCTTTTAAAACTGAATTTAAATTCAGTGCGAACACAGCGCAAGGGCAATGTCTGGCTAGCAGTCTTAGCTTGTTTCTCTCTTGGCAGACAATTATAGCACAACAGCTTTTTACTTTTTTTGTCATGTGGTGCTGTCCCATAGTTGTCATGCAAAAGCTAACAATTATTGTTGGTGATCTCTTCAGGGCTCCAGCATCACTGAACGACTCAAGCTTGCTTCACGATCCTTGCTTAGGAACATTTGGTGGACCTGTATTTCCATGGCTGGTGCTGGGAGGATATGATGGTAGGTGGCAAAGCAGTGTCACAGTTCAAGTATGGAAAGTACTTACTTTTATGCTGCCTTTGGCACCAAAGATTCATTCTCTTTCAACACAGTATTTAAAGATGCATTGGAGAAGCGTGTATTATTAAACTTGAATAAAAAGATGTTTTAACTTTTCAGTAGATTGGTGGTGGACTGTTTGCATTTCACACTTCCAGGGTAGTCTGTTACTGGAGCAAAGTTATCTTGTAGATGAATATGCAAGAGTTCAGTCTGCTTTAGGCCAGCTAAAGGATCTTTTTAGTTTTTGGACAATTCATAAAAATAAAGTATCATAAATTAATATGCTGGGATATATGTGTTTGGTATTAAGTTAGAAAAAAGTTCTGTAATGGATCTGATAAAGATGTTGCCAAGAAAAATAATTTTGAAGCCAGAAGTTACATTTAATAGGGTTAATTGTTTAAGCAAATTTGATTAATAAATTAGTTTGCTATATCTAAATAGCCTTTGAAGGGAAGCATTTGATTAAAATATGTATTTTTGTACTTGTTTTGAATGAAATAAAAGTATGGAAGAGGCTCAGTGTCTAAGAAACCACATCCTGTTATCTTGCTAGATGAAAAATCATAAGCACTGCTTATATAGTAGCCCATTGTCTAACCATGTAACAGATAGATGTTGGGGACCTGTGAACATGGTAAATAACATTACTCTTGAATACAATCTAAAATGCTTATTGATTTCCATTCATATTTCTGTGGTGTCTACTCATCTTTTAGGACACAATGTTGTTAAACAGAATGCTTGTAGAATTGTGTAGTTGGATTTGCTTTGGACAGTGCTCATTTTGAATTTAATGGTAGCTGTCTATACTGGAATGTAGGCTTCATTTTGTAATACCTAATTTTTTTTTCTGCTTTATAGATGATAACTATAATAATGCTACAGCTCTTGTTATTACACTTCCTGTCAACAACTACTACAATGACTCAAGAAAGCTAATGAAAGCCTTGGCATGGGAAAAAGAGTAAGTCAAGTTTCTGTACTCTGAAATGTGTTTCTTAGAATAACCTTTGAATGCAGATACATGAGAAACCCCTGTGCTATACTGGCAGTTTATAACTGTAACTGCAGGGATGTTTTGAGAAGTAGCAAAACTTGTTAATGACTAATGGTAGTGGTGGTGAGGTTTTCACTCTATCCAGCACACTCCACTTGTTTTAAGGTTATAGTAGTAGTCTTTGTAATTACCCATCTAGTCTAGTAGTATCTGCAGGTGACTTTAGAAAAATGTTTTATATATTTTAGCTCTTTCTGGAATGACACAAGTAGACACTCCAATCCACTAGGCTGATACCACTAGTGGCAAGGTCTATCATCTTCATGTCATTCTTGAGGACTTCTGCAAAAATCTGAGATGAGAATCTAAAGTTTTTGTTCCTTTCACCATCTTGAAGAGATGATGTTGGCCTACACAGGCCAGATGCTCTGGCTAACAAAATAAAAACTACTAGAAAGTCTGAAACTAAGCAGAAGTGTAACTAGTGTCTATTTACACCTCTCCTTCAGTTAGGAAAGCTGAAATAAGGGCTAATATATTGTTCAAGTGCTGTAAGCAAGCTGCAGCCATATTTCATGTATGTGTTTTGAGCGAACACTGCACTTGTGCTTTGAAATAGTTTATGGTTTTACCTTGCCCTCAGACTCTGCAGAGAGCGTGGAAGATATTTCAGCATAGAGTTCAAGAACATGTAGTTAGCATCTCATTTTAAAAATTAGGAATGTCCTTCAAACTGTTGTTAGGTCACATTGCAGTCTTGTACTGTGCAGATTATTAGTTTTCCCTTGAGTTCCAAATACTTCTAATACAAGATGTTTTATCCTTTGAAATGTGACAGACTTCCTTTTTTCTCCTAGGTTTATTAACTTTTTGAAGAACTACAGTAATCCAAACTTAACTATATCGTTTTCTGCGGAACGGAGTATTGAAGATGAAATCAACCGTGAAAGTGAGAGTGATGTTGCCACTGTGCTGATAAGCTATATTGTAATGTTTGTGTACATCTCCATAGCTTTGGGACATATCCAGAGCTGTAGAAGACTGCTGGTATGTATATAGTTCTCATTGCTACAGCTTGCTGACTAGTTTTTCTTAGCTTTAAGAGATTTGAAATATTTTTAATAGACTGTTTACACTCCATTCTTGTCTTAAATTATTAAAGCTTCCTTGAGCAGGAGCTAGGGGGAGCATTGTCCTTCTTGTCATACTTAACAATTGTGTGCTTCATAGCCTTAGCTATTTTCACTTAAGATGTGCAGTTAAGAAAAGATTTAAGGCCTGTAGCCTCAAGTTCTTTCATTTTTTAGTATCTGGATCTTTAAAAGAACTAGAAAAGCTTTCTACTAGCTGCACTAAATACAAAGATTTTTTTATTTTTGCTGTAATGTGTTCCTGTGTGGTGATGCTGGTTCGGTTGATGGTCATTATGAATTTTTTAGGTGGATTCAAAGATCTCCCTGGGCATTGCAGGAATCCTGATTGTGCTGAGCTCAGTAGCATGTTCTATAGGCATTTTCAGCTACTTTGGAGTCCCACTGACACTGATTGTGATAGAAGTCATTCCCTTTTTGGTGCTGGCTATTGGTGTGGACAACATCTTCATTATAGTCCAGACACTACAGGTATGTGTTCTTTCATGCAGACTTTTCTAATGTACCTATTACCTCTTCATATTGTTAATTTGGAACAGAAAGTCTTCTGCATTCCAGGACTAAGCCCAGTCTAAGCAGCTATGGACTCATACAGGTTATCTAGTGATCATGATGAGAAATGGGATTATGTGTACATATACATTGATCCCGTAGATGCTTTTTCATACTGCTGACTGATCTCAGGCTCATTTAGTGGACATTCTAATGAATAATATTAACATCTTTCAAAACGGTTAAGTCCTGCAACTGCCACTTTTAGTGGCTATTTGGCTTTTTAATTTGACATATGAAAACCAACTAACTGGCACTGTATCTGGCAAATATGTGATTTGTGCTGAGGTACTGAACTTACTACTGTACTTTCAGTTTGAAGCAAGGACACCCATGCTGCTTCTATATGAGAGACTCTGCAGTGAAAAAAAAGGACTTCCAAAAGTCCTTTCTGAACTTCATGATTCCTAATTATTATAAATTTCTACTTTGAAACAGAGAGATGAGCGCCTCCAGGGTGAGACTCTGGATAAGCAGATTGGCAGAGTCTTGGGAGATGTGGCACCCAGTATGTTTCTCTCATCTTTTTCAGAGACTGTGGCATTTTTTCTTGGTAAGAATTCTTTTATTATTTGAAGATAAGGGCCTTATTTCTGCATGTTGCATGAATAAATGTATACCAAAAAGATGTGGTTAAAAAGGTGTAATTTTGAATCCAAGCTCTTCAGCTTGAGAGGCTGGAGCTTTTTACTGATATATAGTGGCTGATGAAGCTGAATATGACCTTAGTAATGTATCAAATGACAGGGTATACAAACTCTTATGTGGTGTTCAGTTACCTTGCCACTGCTGGGAAAAATGCCCCTATGACAGGTTATATTTGATGTTCATCCTTATAGTCAGATTTAGACACATATCTTATATTGTTACCTTTCTAGTATAAATTTGCTTTCATAATGAATTTGTTTATATTGTCATTGGCTCAACTTGCATTGAGTGGCTTAATGTGGCTTAATCTTGCTTAATAGTACTCCTTAACTACCCTCTTATTCAACCTGCATAAGGCTAGTAACTTCGGAATTCAGAAGTGTCTTAAATCTTGTTGCTTTGCACATCCTTACTGCTGTCAAGCAGGTTAAAGAAGGACAGCAGTCACAGCCAGGCTTATATCAGCTTTTTTCTTCACTCTGAAGAGAAAGGCCCTTTGTCCTGCTATAAGGCCAGCACTTAAACTGGGTGTTTTTCTAGAAAATGCTTGTGCACTCCTAAGAGAACAGAGCTTGCTTAACAAACTGGGTTACTTCCTTCAGGGACGCTGTCTACGATGCCAGCAGTTCGCACGTTCTCCCTGTTTGCTGGAATGGCTGTGCTCATAGACTTTGTTCTTCAAGTTACTTGCTTTGTAAGTCTCCTGGGCTTGGATATTAAGCGTCAAGAGGTGAGTATAAATGCATGTGTAACTGCAGCCTAGTAGGGATAGTATCTTCTGCTCGACTCTACTAAATCTGCTATTTAATCCATTTTCAGAAGAATAGACTGGATATACTGTGCTGCATCAAAAGCAATGAAGAAACAAGTGGTGTCCAGCGTTCGGAGAGTATCTTATTTCTGTTCTTCAAAAATTTGTATTCTCCATATCTGCTGAAGGACTGGATGAGACCAATAGTAGTATGTATACTCTGTTTAAGCAATCATTTCAACCTGAGCAAACTTACTGTGAGCCTGAAGAGCCAAGGACTGAAGAAAAATATTCAGTGCAGTCTTAATTTGTTTTGTTATTTTTGCATTCAGCAATAAGCTTTTGTAGCTGTGAGGCTCTTGAATGAATAGAGGCTGGACCTGGCATTGTCTAGAGCCTTGATTTAAGACTCTAGTTACAGACAAATCACTTTTGGGTGTGTGGTGAAAATCATCATGTGTTGGCTGCTACACTTTGTTAATCTAGACTGTCATTGCTGAATCTATGACTTGAAGTTAGTGTGCTTATTTACCTCAGGTGGCTTGGCATATCTTTCACTGCTAGCTTTGAAGTGTGAATTTTCCCTTATGGCTCCAAAGGGAGCTTTGAGTAGCTGAGTTTTAGGCTTGTACTAAGCCTGGTCCGAGGATTTCAAAGTAGAACCTGTTTGTGTGGTTCTTATTAGCTTAGGAAGTTACTTCTACTGCTTGTAGAAGCTGCACAGCTCTCACTGCATTTGTTGATTTTTTCAGATAGCAGTATTTGTGGGTGTTCTGTCATTCAGTACAGCGGTTATACACAATGTGGAGATTGGACTGGATCAGTCTCTCTCGATGCCAGATGTAAGTCTTAAGAGCACGTTGCTCTTCAGCAATTTGTGGCTGAAATGAAACCTTGATGCCTTGCAGTGCTGCTGCAACATTACGTAATAGTAACTCAAAACTTTGCCTTTAAGGACTCCTATGTAATGGATTACTTCAACCACCTCAGCAAGTACCTGCATGCAGGTCCTCCTGTCTACTTTGTCCTAGAGGAAGGGCATAACTACACGTCTTTGGAAGGACAGAACATGGTGTGTGGTGGAATGGGATGTAATAACGATTCACTGGTCCAGCAAGTCTTCAATGCTGCAGAAATTGGTAGCTAGTAAGTGTTTTGTGCTTTCCTCTGCATAATCACATGGAAGACGTGTAGGTGACAGGTGTGCCCTTTTAATTTAGTGCAGGCTTAGCTGTTGATTGCATAACAAACTCTATAGTACTGCCTTTATTCTGTGCTTTTGAGGGGGTGTGAAAGGGAAGATGCTGTGACAATCTCCTAGAATAAGGGTAAAACCTATCTGGACTGGCAGGATATATTGATTTATTTGGGTTTGGAAAAGGCATATGGAAAAGGTACAAATAATTCAGGTCATCTCTCAGTATGGTTAAGCTCTGCTAGAAAACTACTTGCATGCTCTGATTCTAAACTTGTGGGGTAAACTAGTGTAGTCTAGCATGCCTAAGTGAGAATTGTCTAGAGATGAGTAGCAAACAACTGAGGAAAGTCTCTTCCTGCTGCTTTCTGCTGTAGTTCAGTGGTTTTACTTCAGGCTAATAGTAGGAGGAGCTATGCTTGAAAACAATGGCAATAGATTTCTGGAATAAGATGGGACATGGAGTGGACAGGGGAATGGAAGGAGCTTGGCAATGGAGCTTGAATGCAGTAAAGCAGCTCCTGTTGTTTAGCTGTTGTGTTACAAGTGAGACTGGCTTCTGGGTGGGGTTTGGGGCAGTATCAACAGCCAAGTAGATGAAACCAGAATGAGTTGACATGGTGTTAGTCAGCACTGGAGAGATCAAGGGGTGTGTTGTGGAATGAAACATAAAATTACTGATGACAGATCTGTTACATTATTTTATTAGCACAAGGATAGGCTATGCCCCGTCATCCTGGATTGATGACTACTTTGACTGGGTGAAGCCACAGTCATCCTGTTGCAGAATCTACAATACCACTGGACAGTTTTGCAATGCTTCAGGTATTGGCATCCATCTTTGTTGCAAGGGATTAAATTGATTTATAAATTTTGTAGCCAAAACACTGAGTCAAGTGAATACTTTTTCTTACTGTGGGTAGCCATCTCAAGTTGCCCTGTAATTCATTTGAACTGTTGCCTGAGCAACCTTTAAATATCATAGAATAGTTTGGGTTGAAAGGGACCTTAAAGATGATCCAGTTACAACCCCCCTGCTATATCCTATTGGAATGTTGCAGGTTGAAAACAGCCTACCTAATATCTGAGAAATTACTTATAAAAATTTTAAACCTCCTTCTAGTTTCATTAGAGCACACAGACTTAGTGCTCTAGTTCTGTTCACATTTTTTGGTTTGGTACAATACCCATGAGGTCTAACACAGTTCTCAAGTAACCCAGTGTTACCTCTAGTATTCCCTGCCTTTGTAGTAGGGGCTTAGTAAACAGCTGCAAATTTTATGGAAGATTTTCAAGGTTAATCAATGAAAGTGCTTTTTTGTGAAATTGTATCATGTAGTATTGCAAATCAGAAGTTATAAGTGCCACATCAAAGAATCCTTGAGCCTGTAGCTGATCTTTTTCTTCCTATTTCTCCAGTCATTGATCCATCTTGCATTCGTTGTCGACCACTGACTCAAGAAGGCAAGCAGAGGCCACAGGGCAAAGACTTCATGACATTTTTGCCAATGTTCCTCTCAGACAACCCTAATCCTAGCTGTGGCAAAGGGTAAAGAGCTGTTTTCTCTCTCTCTACGTTGGGGCTGTTGGTTGTTTTCTCTCTCTCTCTACGTTGGGGCTGTTGGTTGTTTTCTCTCTCTCTACGTTGGGGCTGTTGGTTGTTTTCTCTCTCTCTACGTTGGGGCTGTTGGTTGTTTTCTCTCTCTCTACGTTGGGGCTGTTGGTTGTTTTCTCTCTCTCTACGTTTGGGCTGTTGGTTGTTTTCTCTCTCTCTACGTTTGGGCTAGACCAAACAGTCAAAGGTAAGTGCTCTAGAAATGTGACCCATGTCTACAAGGTTGGATATCTAACATCCTTCTGAAAGACATACAGACATCAACATCTTGCCTGTTCTGTAGTATTTTCTTGAAACAAAACTAGGAGAACAAATGCATTGTTAATTGGAACAGCAGCTTTTTCTCTATACAAAGAAATAAATTCTGTACTCAATCTGTTCTAGTAAATCATGTGCAGTCTTGAAATGTGCTCTGAAGCTTCTGTCAGTTCTGGAAACGGTTAGAAACAAGATTATAAGTTATAAAAGCTAATAAATGGTGCTCACTGGCATGGACATCTAAAATGTTGCTGTGTTTCTATAGAGGACATGCTGCATACAGTTCTGCTGTCAACTTTATAAATAACAAAACTGATGTTGGAGCAACTTATTTCATGACTTACCATACTGTTCTGAAAACATCGTCTGATTATATTGATGCTATGAAGAAAGCTCGGATTATAGCAGATAACATTACTGAAACCATGGGCATCAAAGAGAAGAATTACCGAGTGTTTCCTTACAGGTATGCTCAAATCTTTCTTGCCTTTAGAGACAAGTATTCAACTTGAAGACCAGATGAAGTATTGATTAACAACATTTTTAGACTTGAGTTTTGTCTAAGAGTCTCTGGAATATCTAATAAAATTATAAGAATACAACTTGTTTCCCCCACTTAAGGTGTGGAAATCTATCCTTCACTACAGAGGTAGCTCTGGCTTCAGCTTGTGCACTTTCCAGCTTTCATAGTAGAGATTAATTTTTCTAACTCAAGCAGATATATCAGTCTGTTTCAAACTGTAATATGAGTGTATTAACTTCAAACTCAAGTTATTAAAACATAAAGCAAAGGCTGTAGTAATGTCAGGTACTCCTTGTCTAATACATCCATGATTACTCAAAGCCTCTGTGGAAGAGCACCACAATGATGTTGAACTGGAATTATCATCTGTACAGCTGTAATACTAATCTTAGCTTCACAGGATCCTGTCCATCCTTTTTTGGTCTTACCGCATAATGAATTACTTCAGACTCTCTGTGATAGTTCCTGCAGATATCACAATGTTCTGACAAGTACTTGAAGTGTGGGAATTGCCCTGACTTCCAGACACAAACTTTATTTGAATTTGGGGAGGAGTTGGCATTTAACAGCCAGTGTTCAGTAGAGGTCATTCCGCAGATGGTAGAAAGCTAGTTCCTCATGGATGCTTCTATGAGGAGGGAACTACTTTATCCTTAGCACAAAAGCAAATGTAATTTGGCATGTAACAAGGAAGATGGCTGACTACAACTTCTGTTCTTTCTACAGTGTGTTTTATGTCTTCTACGAACAATACCTGACAATTGTACACGATGCCATCTATAACCTCTGCATTTCCTTGGGGTCAATATTTCTGGTGACAACTGTTCTGCTTGGCTTTGAAGTATGGGCTGCTGTTATAGTTTCAATAACTATTGCTATGATCATCATCAACATGTTTGGAGTGATGTGGCTCTGGGGCATCAGCTTGAATGCAGTTTCATTAGTAAATCTTGTCATGGTAAGTTTTTTAAAAAGTCATGCCTCTGCTTCTGTTTCATTCTAGAACAGTTCTGTCTAATGCGTGTATTTATGATGCCAAATAGTATTTACTTTTGGCAGGCATGTGAACAGTTGTGGGATCCAGAGGGACCTTGACAGACTTGAGAGGTGGGCCCAAGCCAACCTCATGAAGTTCAACAAGGCCAAGTGCAAGGTCCTGCACCTGGGTCAAAGCAATCTCAAGCACAGATACAGGCTGGGTGGAGAGTGGCTTGAGTGCAGCTCCGTAGAGAAAGACTTGGGTGTGTCAGTTGATGACAAACTCAACATGAGCCAACAGTGTGCACTCGCAGCCAAAAAGGCCAACCAAATCCTGGGATGCATCAAGTAGAATGTGACCACCAGGTCAAGAGAGGTGATTTTATCCCTCTACTCGGCACTGGTGAGACCCCACCTGGAGTAATGCGTCCAGTTCTGGAGCCCTCAACACAGGAAGGATATTGAGCTATTGGAGAGGGTCCAGAGAAGGGCCACGAAGATGATCAAAGGGTTGGAGCAACTGCCCTATGAGGACAGGCTGAAGGAGTTGGGGTTGTTCAGCCTGGAGAAGAGAAGGCTCAGAGGGGACCTCATAGTAACTTATCAGTACCTGAGGGGGTCCTACAGAAAGGCAGGGGAAGGAATTTTTAACATAATATCGGATGGGAGGACTAGAAACAATGGATATAAATTAGAGGGGGATAGATTTAGACTAGACATAAGAAAGAAATTCTTTACAGTGAGGGTGGTGAAATACTGGAACAGGTTGCCCAGGGAGGTTGTGGATGCCCCATCTCTGGAGGTGTTCAAGACTAGGCTGGACAGGGCACTGGGCAGCCTGGTCTAGTGGGAGGTGTCCCTGCCTATGGCAGGGGGGTTGGAACTCTATGATCTTTAAGGTCCCTTCCAACCCAAACTATTCTATGATTCTATGATTATCTTAATGTGTCTAGATGGTGTCTGGAATCACTGAATATCAGGGATTGGAAGCAACCTCAAGACATCATCTAGTCCAACCTAGTGTATACCATACTTAAATGCTCATAGGATGATTTTATTCCACAGTCCTAGCAGCAGCAATCACATTATTTTTTATTACTATGGAACCTTGAAACACCAGTTTTGAGATCTCACTGCACTGCAGAAGGGGTAGCAGAAGAGAAAGTCAGCTGAAGACAAAAGCAGCCCCTTTGTATAACATGGCTCTGGTCTGCAGTTTCACAGGTCCCTGATGGCATTTAGTCCTTGAGCTGATTAAGATACAGCATTTGAACTGTAGGCTGTCTTGCATCTGTCAGTGGTCTTCTCCATTCTGCAGCAAGGGTTGTATTGCTGCTGTGTAGGCTAGGTGCTGTTGATCATCAGTTTAGCCCTAAGGTATGGACGCAGGTTAGTGCTAAGACTTCTGCTGTACTTATGTTCTACAGATCTGTGATGTGGTAGCTCCAGTCTTGCTCCTGCTTAAGTGGATGAATCTACTAACAGTACCTTAGTGAAACACTCTAGAACTTAGGAACTGGTAGGAAAAAGCTGGAGCTCTGGCTTGCTTACCTTACCCTCTAGAGGTGTACTGCAACTTGGAGAAAGCTGAGAGGAAGCTGCTACCCCAGCTTTGTGTTGATGGTCGGTCTGCCTTCTAGTTAAGTCTAAGATTTGCCAACTGTCAGTGTTATAAATTACTACTTGAACAACTTGTTTTGAAGGTTAAGGTGTTTAAACTCAGCTGAATCTCTCTCGTATCAGATAAGTGGATGTATTCAGATTTTCCTCTAAAGCAATGTTATTGCAGCTAATATCTGTAAACTGATTTTAATGTTCAGTGTTCCACTGCGTGCACTGTACTGAAGCCAGCTTTCTTCAGCACTGAGAAACTTTTGTCATCCATCCAAAACAACCTAATATTCTGATTTCCTGATTTAGTCAGATTAATTGTCCATTAGTGATGACTGGTGATAAAATACTATGCTTCCAGTAACCAAGCAATGCTGAGCTTTTGGTTTCCTGTGATATTTTAGCCCCAGGAACTGAACACAGCTGCTAGAACCTCTCTGGATAGATAGTCATCAAAGTGATGTTCTCACGTATGATTCTTCTCTCTTTCTAGAGTTGTGGTATTGCTGTGGAATTCTGCAGTCATGTGACGAGAGCATTCACTGTTAGTACAAAGGGCACCCGAGTAGAGCGTGCAGAAGAAGCTCTGTCTCACATGGGCAGTTCAGTAAGTATCTACTGCGTGGGGAGGGCGAGTAGCCAAGTTACAACTTCATAGACTGTCCCATTATCCTTAAGACATAAGGATGGTCTTGCCTATTGGGTGGGTGCGTTTTTTTTCTTAAACATTCAATATGAAGTCTTAGAAGTCAGCCTAGGCTTCTGCTACTCATAGGGGAGATCAAGACTCAATTTTTAATGTTGCTACTGCCTTATAGTGCAGAGCCAAATGCCTTAGCTGCACTAGTACTGAGGATTATCCTTGAATTGTCCCATTAAAATTTAAGTACTTCTCACAACTACATAGAGGTACCTAGGGAAAGTTGTTGTGAATATGGGAGTGATGTTTTGGGAATACAAGCAGGGCTCAGCATTTTGGCAGTACTGTTGTGGTATTTGGTCAAGGATAGGTTACTGCGCTTGCCCAAATTCTGGGCTGCATCAAGAGTAGAGTGACCAGCAGGTCAGGGGAGGTGGTTTTGCCTACCTGGTTCTGGTGAGACCCTAACTGGAGTACTGTGTCCAGTTCTGGAGGCCTCAACATAAGAAGAACATTGAGCTGTAGAAGTGGGTCCAGATGAATGCTATGAAGATGATCAGAGGGATGAAGCCCTTCCTTATGAGGACAGAATGAAGGAGTTTGGGTTGTTCAGCCTGGCAAAGAGAAGGCTTAGGGGAGCATCTCATAGTGGCATATCAATACCTGAAGGGGGCCTACAAAAAGACTGGGTTAGGACTTTTTAATAGGGTCCAGGATGGCAGGATTAGGAGTAATGGATGCAAATTGGAAGAGGGGAGATTTAGGCTGGATATCAGAAAGAAGCTCATTACTGTGATGGTGATGAGACACTGGAACAGGTTACCCAGAGAGGTTGTGGATGCCCCTTCCCTGAGAGTGTTTAAGGCCAGGCTGGATGAGGCATTGAGCAACCTGGTGTAATGGGAGGTGTCCCTGCCCATGGCAGGGGGGTTGGAAGTAGGTGATCTTTAAGGTCCCTTCCATTCCAAACCATTCTCTGATTATATGACGAGCAACCTGTATGGGGGTGATCGTTCTGGTGATACTGAACCTGGGTAAGGAACTTCACAGGAATATGAACTGCTTCAGTGCCAGCTTCCACCTATATCTGCCTGAAGTGAAATAGAACTAGGTGGCTGTACAGATCAGAGTGATTTTTTTAGTATTGTGCTGAGTCTGGACTATGGGATTAGGTTCTAGTGGGACCAAGAAGTTGAACCCTTCTGAGGCAGGTCTTAGATTTGGTTTTAAGGACTAACAGATAGGGAGGTATGCTGTATACAGGAGCATCAAACTAAGAATTCTACAAAATATTAAATACTTTAAGCAAATGAGTTATATGAAGACCTACATATCACTTAAAACCAATTTTTTTTGACAGGTTTTCAGCGGTATCACACTGACAAAATTTGGAGGAATTGTAGTACTGGCTTTTTCCAAGTCTCAGATATTCAAGATATTCTACTTCAGGATGTATCTAGCTATGGTTCTGCTGGGAGCAGCACATGGACTAATATTTCTGCCAGTTCTGCTTAGTTACATAGGTAAGATGTGACAGGCTGCTCTAACATGCACTTGAAACCAAAAAAGCTCAGTACCTGTGGACACTTTCTCTCCATTAAATAGGAGGGGTTGCAAGGATAAGCAGCAGGACTTGAATGGGACTCTTGTTTCTGGTATCAGCACAAACCATGCTGAACTGAAGCAGCTCTGGGCTGCTCTGTGTGGTTGCATTTCATGGAGGTGGCTGTCTAGGTCTGTGTGGCCCAACAGGCAGCAGTGTGATTAATGTCTCTAAACCTGGGGCAAAGGATGATGGGTGGAAGCATCAAACCTGCAGTAAGGATGGCCCAAACACTATTCCCAAATTTGTGCTTATGATAGTGTTCTTAAGCTTAATTAACCCACTTAAGTAAAAAGCAGACTTTAAAACTGATGAGGATTCACCTACTGCCCTTGCTGCTGGCTATTAACAGCTGAGCATAAGCATATTTCTGATATCTAGATTCAGCTTAACATCAATAAGATAACTTAAGCCAGTGCTTCTCCAGGACTGAATGATGTACTGTAATGTTGAGACTTTCAAAATAACTCTCATCTTCTTTCATTCAGGCCCATCAGTAAATAAAGCTAAAACTCATGCTGCACAAGAGAGGACCAGAGGCACAGAACGGGAAAGACTCCTCTACTTCTAGTTTTTAACAGTGTTCAGTGGACTCCATGAACTGTGGCTGAGGCCCGAATCTTAAGAACTGAAGCGCAGCAGCGTTCTATGACTATCACACTGTAACCACCACTGACTTGACTCCTGCACAGATTCAACTAGAAGATAGCAGCTGCAGCTTTGGGTGTAGCTTTAAACTCAGGAAATGCTCTGTGTGGCTCACGTAACAGTATTACTAAAACTAGGTGTGTTTAAAGATACTAAACCACTTCTGTTTTCAAGAGGTTGCATCTTTTTCTTCTAGAAACCTAAACCAGCTGTATTGTGAGTTGAATAACTTTTTTTTTCTCTTGGTCAATGAGACAGAGGTGGCATGTGTATGAGAATGGACTGCTCAACCACTGACACTAATTTTAAATGCAGGTCAATGCAATTTTTGTCTCTATTTTTAGGGGGAAGCCATCACAAGTTGTAATATTTTTAGTACTATTTGCCAAAATGTCTTGTATATACTTTATTATAAAATAGCAATTTTGTAGTTCAAAAATCTACTTAAATGCAATAAATTAAGTTTATACATTTCAGTGGAAGAGTCTTTCAGAATGTTGTGGGCTTCATTAGAGCTTGTTCTCCAAAAACTTGTTTGAAGAAGGTTACATGTTCTTCACAGTGCTCACCTGAGGAGGAGAAAAATAAAATATTTGTGTTAACTTTACAACTCAAACTGAGAAGCAAGGTTGTGTACTTTCACTTAATCTATAAGTACTAATTCTTATCTTCAATGCCTTTTGAGGAAAGGACTCTAACAACTCTAACACCTAAAGTAGTGGCACACTGAGGTATCTCCAGCCCTGTGAGGAGTATTCTTGCAGACCTAGTTCCTTTATCTAAACAGCAGATTTATAACTATTCTTGCCTTCAAGATTTAAGATCTTGGAGTGAGAGTATGTGCCTGTAGACCATTTGGTGATGAAGAACACAGTGCTGGTGCAAGCAATTTTGCTTGGCTTTTAAAGTAAGAGTAACTGCAGTATAAACCAGGCTTTGAATGTTTGCAATCTGTGGAAATGGACAACTGAACTCGGAAGGCTTTCTGACCCAGCTCCTGGCTTCAGGAGAAAGCACTAATTGGTGATAACAGCTTTGCTGAAATAAGCAGTGCAAGTAACTGCAAGCCAGACAGGTTAGCTTAGTCAGCAAGTTCCTGTCTGGCTCAGCCTCTGTACTCCTGGGGGAAGTATACAAAGGAGTAAGGCAAGTTAACTTCAGAACTATGCTTAAAGCCTAAATTATGGACCAGAACAAACTGAAAGTTTTGTATTATGATACAGACTTAGCTGGAGGGAAAGCAAAACAGGCCTTAATTACTTAAAACAGAACTCAGTATTTTGGTCAAAACTTACTGCTTACCTGGTGTGAAACTAGGGTTTCCTCGTAGCCGCTGATTTCTTTGTTCAAAGAATCTGAATATAGTATAGAAAAGCATATCATCTTCTGCTTGTTTTGCTGCATCAAGGAATTTGCGGGCTGAAATGCTGTCATGTCCTCCAATACCCCTGATGAATCTCAAGGCAGCCAAAACTTGGTGTTTGGACAACAGAACTTCCACTATTTCATCATTTGCTGTGGAAAGTCTCTGTGAAGTCAATCACAGCTGTAAGACTATGCTTCTAACAAGTGACTGAGATGCTAGCTAACCACTTCAAGCTTGGTCAGGTAAGCTGTTTGACAAGTCTAGCCCACATGTGACATGGAGTACTATAGTCTGAAATGCTTACTTTTAACATGTCCAGAGAGAGCTGATGGGCAGGAGGGTAAATGCTTTCCAGGGACAGTAACAGACAAGCCTAGGGCAAAAGCAGAAATAACCTTAAAATTCTGAAGGCTTCCCAACTCCATCCCTAGCTTTACTGAAGCAACTTGTGTTACATACCAAAGGCTTTGAGTCACTGAGAACATGGTACTGCAGGAACTGATGAAGCATGTAGAATAAGTTGTGTTGAACTAGAGTTTTGATGACCAACTCGTACAAGTAGTGCTGTGAATGCAGGAGGAAGAATCATCACAAGCATGTCTCAATACCAGTTTTTACAGTCTAGAATCATAGACTAGTTTGGGTTGAAAGATCATAGAGTTCCAACCCCCCTGCCGTAGCCAGGGACACCTCTCACTAGATTAGGCTGCTCAGTGCCTTGTCCAAGCCTGGCCTTAAACACCTCCAGAGAAGGGGAATCCACAACCTCTCTGGGCAACCTGTTCCAGTGGTTCACTACCCTCACTGTAATGAATTTTTCTTATATCTAGCCTGAATCTAACCCTTTCCAATTTACATCCATTACTTCTCGTCCTCCCATCACATATCTTATCAAAAAGTCCTATCACTGCCTTTCTGTAGGCTCCCCCCCAGAGCCTTCTCTTCACCAAGCTGAACAACCCCAACTCCTTCAGCTTGTCTTCATAAGGCAGTTACCCTAGTAGGTGATACTGTGTAGGGCTCAGACACATTACCAAGACTGGTCTGAAATTCAGTGTTTTCATGGAGTTATACACTGGGTGTGCCAAGTACTTTACCTGAACTGCAATCTGGAACTGGTTAAGAGAGCGAATGTATTCCATCAAGACTGCTATAGTGAACTTGTGAGGTGCCTCCTGGACAAGTAAAAAAGTTAATGACAACCATGTAAGAACAGGCATCAAAATACCCTAATCCTAGCAATAAAGCCTCCTGCAGGCTACTTAAGTAGTCAACTTCAGTTGCTGCTCTGAGTCCACTTCATACTAGCACTTAAACTTACCTTCTTCTCTGTAAATACAGATAAAACGTGTGTGTACATGTCAGACTGGTCAATAACTGCTTGAGTGCGGACTGGACGTTTCAGGAGTGGATTACTTCTGCTCAGGCCTGCTTCAACCACCTACCAAGAAGAAAGCCTTTTAGAAAGAAAACTGAAATGCTGTAGTACAGTTTTAGTCAGTCTCATCTGGTCAGAGACTTGTTTTCCACTAGGAACATAATTATAAACATGTTTAGTGAGAAAATTAACATGTGTGGTCACTTAATACTATGCTCATTCTGTTCAGTGTGGCCTTTAATAGGAAGTTTAAAATGGCTTTTAAAAGTTATACAAGTAGAGTTGCTCTTAAGTGCCTCAAAGCCAGGAGATAAATCAAACTTGCTCTGAAGAAACAGGTACTCATTTTTAGCAGGATTTTTGGTACGTGGCTGCACTACTTGAGTTAGGGGTTGAATTGGGTATTTTAACAGGAGGCATCAGAGCTGTGTGTATCACTGTGCAGCAGTAATGTGGGGCGCAGAATCAGTGTTTTGGAGTCTTTTAATAATTTTAGGGTTCCAAGCTGCAATTTGAGCTTCTGCCCTCTTTCTGCTTTCAATATGGACTATATTACTTGTTATGCTGACGAGGAGCTATACTGAACACACCACAGTGCTAAATGGGGGTCATGGTGCACCCTGCACAGTAGCCCACTTTCCAATATGAGCTTGAGGCAGCCAGGACCTTAGGGCAGGCCTAAATTTCCTAGGCAGGGTATCCTGCCTTCATCATGATACAACCTAAAACACAAACAGCATCATCCTGTCTCTGTAAGCTGCTGTGGCTAACATGGTTTACCATAGTATAGCTTTGCTCAGCTTCCAAGTACTTCTTATATTCATGATTCAGTTTGTCAAAAACAGTTGCAATCACAGACAGTGATCCCCTTTCTGGCTCACTGAGCACTGAAAAGATAAAAAGAGAAAAAAACAAACTATGAGGAAAAATCATCGGGAGCTTGATGTTCTATCTTAATGTTGATCTCTGCTCTCAACTTGATTTTAAACTTCAAAGAAGCACTTCCACTTATGTGAGATGTACTTTATCTAAATGGGAAGAGGGATGGAGTTGGAATTCTTTCATGTGCATAAGTAATTATTTTAGAATGGTGACTGAGGGTAGCCCAGGCGAGTGTGACATTTGACAGCAACACTTTTTTCAGTAATGGTCTCCAATTTAAGAACAGTCCAGTAATTATCTTGTGTATTTATAAATAAGCAGTATGCTACTTTCAACAGACAAAACAAGAACATTAACTTACTTTTAGAGCATACAGACAAAATAACCATTTTGCATTCTTTCCTTTGGAGAAGGAAATCCATTAGTTTTCCTTTATCCAACAAGAGGTTAACTACAGGTTCCAGTTTCACTTGAAGGCTCCAGAGATAACCTTGATTTGAAGGAGTAAAACAAAAAGTAACTTTCCTTATACAGTATAGCCTAGGCACCCCCCTTTTCTATCTCAATTATTATTAATTTTCCTTCCACATCTCTATTTTAGAGCAGTATTAACCCTGAACAGCTGTAAAGATACAGTCATCCTCAGTTTTCACTACTACATGTAGTCATCTTAGGTACAGCTACTTAGTTGCCTTGTCACTGAAGGTATAAAATATCCCCCTTTGGCACTCAGTGTAGTAGATACAAACAGCTCAGCACTTACCCTCACTTGCACTGATGATAATATCAGGTTGAAAGACAATCCAAGATGAAGAATCTAAATGTTAAAGTCCTAACATCCCATTTAACATGGATACTACACTGTTGCTTCTGAATTCACACTACTGTACTGAAACAGATTCCACTAACATGCTTCCTTTCGCTGTCACCTTCTCTTAGTTCAGTTTCATAATATATTAAGTAATTTCATACATGCACCTCAAATGACTATAAAATTTAGCGATGTGATTTCCACAGTTATAGTAGCTTTCTGTACTTACACCTATGAAAGCATTACAATCTCTTATGAAGCAAACCATTTTGTCTGGAAGTAAGTTTTTATAACCTACTAAAGCTGGATTTTATGCTAGCTTTTTCTACACTTTGTACATAGACTTCAGGAAGACTGTGCTCTTAACATATTGAAAGGATACAGAGTTTGCATGGAACGGGAGATTGACTTGTTACAGAGGCTGGACCTGCAGAAAATTCAAAAAAAGGTGAAGAATAGTAGTGCTCTGGCACCTCTACAGTAATGAAACACAAACTATACACTGAATAGGCAAGTATGGATTGTAACATGACTAGTAGTCCTACAGCACACAGGCAAGAGAGACAGATACCCATTTGTGTAGCCAGATCATCTACAACAACAATCTGACTCAGCTGGAAGACACATGGATTTTTCAAAGCATGATTGTTTTGTGTTTTGAGCCAAGTGAAGCCATGCATGCAGAACTATTCCATTCTAAATACAAAGACTCCTTTTGCTATATGTGTATGTAACCACTATAGTTTCTTCCAAAGCAAGACTGGTTTGTGCTTCCTGATCCTAACCTTGGTTTAACACAAACCTCCACCTACAGCTTTGCACTTGCTAAAAATGACTTCAGAGTCCAGATGTTAAAGTGCTTTGATGATGTAATTGTTCTCATAGAAGTATCTTTCTCTTCTAAAAAGAGAATCACAGTGCCTTGATCTATGATCAGACTATTTCTAGCTACTTCCAGCTTGAAAGCATCTGCTACACTTCTAGGACAGGTGAACAAAAACTGAATCCTAGAAATAGACTTTTATTTGAGTGCTAACACTGATCTTGGCAGTGCTTCTATACTGTTCAGAAACTCAACTGTTAAATTGTATTTCAGCCTTTTCATGTGTCTTAGGAAGTTAAATAGTCACAACTTAAGCCAGAAAAGCATGAAGCGCTTTTGAGTTTGCACACAAGCTTTTATAGCTGCAGCCAAAAACGTAAAGATACTCAAAAATCTGGAGGGTAAAAGCAAAGTAGTGTGGGAAGTATCACCTTAAAAAGCAACTCTTACTTTTCCACAGTAGGCACAAGTTTGGAATACAAATTTTCACTCAGTTCTTCTTACCTTCTTTCTTCCCTCCCTGTCTCCTAGACATGTGTAATAGGAATGTAAGTAACTAGCATCCTCAAAACTGAAATGCTCTTGTACACCAGCGATATAGATAATCTAGATTAACAGTATTAGGATATTTATTAGAGAGTAGTTCTACCTGCTACAGGTATCTGATAGGGTTGTATTGAGCGAGGTGGAAGTACAAACTGATGGATGGTAGTAGACCCATCAAATTCTCCTTTTAGCTTGATGTCAAATATAACAGAAGTCTGCAATTGAGAAGAGGGAATCAGTATTCACAAACATGAATTACCACCCACTAACATGTATTCAGGCTCCTTTTCACCTTTCCATCTTGTATTCTCCACTAGAAATATAGAACAATTTAAGGTGGAAGGGATGTGCTGTGGGCAGGGACACCTCCCATTCAACCTTGTTGCTCAAAGCCCCATCCAACCTGGCCTTGAACACTTCCAATGATGAGGCAGCCACAGCTTCTTTGGGAAACCAGAGATCCATGATCTCACCACCCTCACTGTAAAAAATTTATTTCTTATATCTAATCTAAATCTACCCTCTCTCAGTTTGAAACTATTGCCTTCTGAACCATCACTACAACTGCTGGTAAAAATATCTGTTTTATATATCCCCTTATAAGAGATGGTTGTCAAATTCATTGCTTAATTATGGATGCTAGAAACTGAGAGGAAGATTCTGCATCTTCCTATTATATCCTTGTACTTCTACCCTTCAGTCTTGTTCAATTCAGGTCACAAATGCTTCTACCCAGTGTGGTCCACATTCTCAGCCTTGCACAGTAAAAATTAGGTTAGCTTTTAGTGCTAATTAAAACATGACTTCAGTTTTGGGTATCCACTCTATTCAGCCTGGTTCTGCTTTATTTCTTTATATAGCCATATTTATAGCTTGACCAAAATGCTAGAGACTATGTGCTCTGGATTAAATACTCACGCATGGAATTAACATGAATTACAACTGAAAGATCAAGTAATCATCCTAATGGGGTAACAAGCTTCAGTTCCTGAAGCGGCTCCAGAGAAGATAATAGTTAAGTAGCTAAAGCCTTTCAACAAGTTAAGAGCAAAGTATCATTTAGCTTTACCACTAAACAAACCCTGCTCCTGACAAGCAAGTTTTACATCTGCCTGAGGTCATTTGTGTTCATACAAGTTTTTGTAGATCCAGGTCTTCAAACTAAAATAGCTTATGTGTTCATAGAAACTTCTTTCTATGTGATATGTGAAGTTCCTGAGATCAACAATTTAGGATACGATTTAACTCTTTGTATAATACCTTAAAAGCCTACAATGTGTAGTAGAGTATTAGAGGAAACAAGCAAGAAATAAAATGTAGAGGAAGAAACAGGCATTAACAACAGCCTTGATTAAAAATCATCCTTTCACCTTGTTGAGCTCTTATACCCCTATGGTTTTGTTCCTGTGAATGCATGCAAAAGTATTTTCTAGAGCTAACAGGTATCATCACGAAGTTTTTTAAGGCACAACATAATACAAATGTATCACACCTCAGTATCCTGATGATGTACTACCACCAAGTTATCCACAACATTCAGTGCAAACTTTCCAGTTCTGTTCAGCTTTAAAATGTTTGTCTTCTTACAGGAGCCCTCTCTATAGAAACAGGGATGAGAAGAACTGGTCTGTAAGCCTGTTCAAAATAGAAAAGCATATGTCTCTTAGAGACATGTTAATTGCTGATAATGTACTTTATTCTGCTCTTACCTTGGTAAGTGATAGAGAACTACTTCTGCTCCTGTACTGTTGGAAGTCCTTGAGTGGTGCCTCAAATAGAGAACATAAAGCTGCCCATATCTAACAAGACAACAGGATTAAAGCATTAGTTTTAAAGAAGAGGTCTGGTAGTCATTTTATCCTAAAAGTACAGAAGTGAGATTACCTAAATTAAGTGATTAATTAATTGAAAGTGAAAGACTAGAACAGCTCTTGATAAATCCCAATGCAGAGCCTATATTCATGCAAGTTAGGCATCTAAGAACAACTCTATCAATACTTGATTTCAAAAATGAAGCATTCTTAAAATTCTTTCACTAATCAGGAAAAATCTCATGTAAGACTTCTCAGACAGCTACCCCTCCCTGTCTTGCACAAAGAGAGTTAAGGTGCTTTTTATTAGAGGCCATAACTGAAGCACTTTAAAGTAGTACTGCTAAAACAAGTGCAACCACATTAACATTCTTTTCTTTTCTTGGTCTCCTAAGACTGTCATACTTTTCCAAAAAAGCCTTGATCAGTTACATACATACATTGTAGCCATAGCAATATCTCTTTCAGAAAGGCTGAGCTTGGAGGACTTGGGTGCCGTGGGTAACTCAATTTCAAATTTGGATAGTTTTGACATTGTTCCACTCTGTTAAACAGAAGAAAAAAAAACCAAAAAACCAAAAACAAACCACAAAGAAATCCATGGTTAAAACTTGAGAAACAAAAATCACAAGTTTTAATCAAACATATCAATAGCACCCCCATGAGGTCAAGAATGGTGATAGCCAAAAAGAAAAAAGATTTTGACACTTTTCCCCCCCCCATCCTGATCCTATGTACTTCTGGTATTACTATTTTTGCAGCTTTATCATCTTGATTTTATAACATTTTTATTAACATTTTTATAACATTAGTGTCAGCTTAACCACACAATGAAATTTTAATTAAGACATTTAATTAATTCAATTTACAATTGGTCTGGAATCTCCAACAGCAGCTCTTTTAACTTCCTTTCTCTCTTCCAGCAGGTCATATGCTCCAACTGTTAAATACTGGGAAGGGGAAAATATCAGTACCTCCTACCAGTCATAGTCTCTTTGTTCCATCTACCCCTGGAATCTGCCTTATGATGAGGGCATATTCCTCCTCTTGCCCAAGGTTTCCTCTCTCCTCTTCCTCTTTTCTTAACAAAATTTATATTCAAGCAATTTTTCAGAGTTTCCAGAGCTCCTACTGCAATACACTTCCTGTTGTCATTAACTCATTTCTGAGTGTAAAGTGTGACCTCTGCAGAAATATCTCCTTTGCTAGAGCTCTACTTCTAAAGACTGTTTTAGTTCAGCACCTTTCTCAGGAAGTCTTTAAAGTTTACTTTCTGAACGCAAAAATATCTAGCTTAAAGATACAACTTGCCACAAAATATCAATGAGGGGGTTGCGTGACCTCTTTGAAAAGAAAGTTTTGAGAGGCTAGTAAGAAGCTTACATAAGTTCTGGCTAACCACCTAAGAGAAGATCATTTGATGACCCCACTACAGACGCTGCACGATATCAAACCAGGAAATCCATTTGAAGAAGCTTCTTTTAAATCTCTTCCCTTAGACTACCCAAGAAATCTTCCTAATCCCATGAAAGAAGCAAGATCAGTTCTGTAGTTCTTTCCTCCAATTTTAAAAATCATCTTACTGCATGATTAACCTAAAACAGATTCCAGTTTTAATTACATACTTTTTCCAAGGACAAAAGAAAAATACTTTCCCAGTAATCTTATACGTTATTCCCAGGGAAGACCACTGAGAAAAATACACACAAAGGATGACCTTTTTTTCATTTATCCACTCACATCTTGTATTAATTGTAACTACTAAGTTTGTAGTTACAATTACAATCGAAAGGCCCCTAACTTTTCTTTATTACTTCACTATGGAGTGCAAATCCCCACAATAAAATGAAATAATATATATTCTTTTTTAGGTTAAAGAAAAAAAAATGTTGAAAGAGTGTTGTCAAATCCAGGGTCACTAATATTTTTTTTAACTTCCTCCAGGTCAACTGTCAACATTACCTGGACACATTTCTTCATAAAGAGGGCATAAAAAAGAGTGAATTAGGTAACTGTAAGCCGTTACCTAAGAAATACCTTACAGATTTTTGCTTTGTTCTTTGCTTGTTTTCATATAAGGATATGAACACATGAACCTCTTGGGAGAAACCCAGGAAAAGCAACAGATCATTTGTGTGAAGAAGCAGCCAAAAAACCCACAAAATTAAAAGTTTGGAACATATGCCTTTACCTTGAAATAGAATGGCTGCAGGACATTGCCAAGGACAGTGGTCGACAGGAGAATAACCGAGCTCTCTGGGCAATACATGTACCAGTTGACATTAATACTCTGATTCTTCAGAAGTTTTAAACTTCGTTTCTCTGGTAATACCTGGAAACACGGGATTTAAGCTTTATGTTACCAACAGTGCAAGTGGTACTACACTCTAGCTAGAATTTAAATGTTTCTCACTGAACATTCCAAGTGCTAGAATAAAAAAAAAAGATAAAAAAATATGACAATCCTGACAATTACAGCCCCTATTTACTGTAGCTAAAGAAGGGTACATCAAATACTCTTCAAATTCTCTTCCCCTCATCCAGGTCAGGGTATGAGATTTGTCTATAATGACAAAATACTGATAAAACTAGTGAAGTTTTATTTTTAAATTATCACAGTATTTTTGCCGCCTTCATTCTCCAGCTTCCTTAGTCTTTTAGAACTAAGACAGTATACAAATTAATTCTCTGTAGGTCTTAAATAACTTCTCTTCAAAAACACTTACTTTCTTTGCTCCTTTTACCTGCAGGGTTGCCATTTATAATCCTTTTAGGAACTGAATATATCTTTTTCTCTCTGAATTAGCAGGAAATAATGTTGCTTTTAAAGTTAATATCTTTAGTGATAGCTATAAACATTATCTTAATTCTAGGATTGGAAGTAGAGGGAAATGCATAGCTAGGAGGAAATTTATAGTATCTCTCATCATGGATGTCACAAAGGACTGTTCATGCATTAGATTTCTCAAAAAAAACATGTAATTATACATAACACAGAGGCACTCAGTCAATGAAATCAATGTAGGACAAAGCTGCCAATTTGCAGTAAGATATCACTATCTTAGTCAATTATTTGTTCTGTGCTGCATTTCAAGCACGCACACTATCTTCCCCAATGCTGATTTGTTTTGTATGGAGTGGTATTTCACATTGGATTTAGATACTCATTTCTACACAAACCAAGAGCATTAATCACTAGAGTTTGCTAAGCATTCATCTAGAATTCTCTTTTATACAGGGTCTCTGTTGACCTGCAAGTGTTAAGTTACTGTAACTAAAGTATTCCTCTCAAAGAAAAATAATCATAATTTGCAAACAAAACAGCACAATTTCTTTTAGCAGTGCCTCCTCAATCACATAGCTAGATGGAAGGAACTCAAAGATAGAAAACAAATGTACATTTTCAAAGGTCTAGCCTGTAGGAATAATTTGTATTACCTGATAGAATTCAATTCCCTGATCCGTGATGAACACGATTTCTGTAGAACTTGTCCAGCAGAATCCTAGAATATTGGCATTCTTGGTCTTTTAACAAATAAGCAAACAAACACTCTTTTACTTTGAAAAATTAACTATTCATATAAGCTGATATTACTAAATTAAGAACACGAGACTAAAGGCAATTTAGTTGGACACAAGAATTCATTCAAATGATCACGTAAGTAGACACCCAGCACACATCAGCTACTTCCATGAAAACTTTCAAAACTATCTATGAACACTACTTTATGACCTAAATTTTTGGTAGAATCTAAGATTTCTAAGTTTATTACACAGTCAGATTTTCTTTTTTTCCCTAAAATACTACCAAGTTCTTCTGGTTCAAATCACGCTGCCAATTCAACCAACTCCTGACACGAAAAGAAAGCTTTTTCTGTTGGCAGGAATTAAGGACTTAATAGAAATATTTGCCACAACTTCACTCAGAACACAATCATAAATGGTTTACTCAAACATACAATCCTAAATAACAAAGCAGAAAGATTTAATTTATCTCAGTTAAAAGTTGGAAAGTACCTAACAATTACAATGGTACTTTTTTCTGGTAAAATAATAATGAAAAAAAGAAAAAAAGGAAGGGTTGTTTAAAAATATCAAACATGGTATACAAACTAGTAATAGCTTACTACCACTGATTAGTAAAATTAGGGTAAAATACCCACATTAACATATTTAACATTAGTGTAATTGTTGCCTGCTCTTTCTGTGTGATCAGCACTTTGTCTCTTGTGTTTTTCAAAACTTGACATTTGTTGCCTCCACAGCATTTCCAGTCTTTTCTAGGAAAGAATTAAGGTGACTGGACCAGGAAGTTCTAGATGATGTTACCACCTGCTCATTTATCTCAATTCAAACAGGGAGTGGTGACTACATTAACTAATTTACTTCACATTAGTGTTTTGGAAGGTATCTCCATTAGTTCTCTGGCAGAGTAGAGGCCACCAGCATAACTAACTTTAAATTTTCATTTCAGTATATAAACTTGGGAGAATGAACTTACCTTACATTCCTGTGTATATTCTAGCTGAGGGCTATCTGGAATAAAATTCAAAAAATCCTGCAAAATGCCCATGAAGTGTATTAGCAATTATGAACAGCAAACAAGATATACAGATAAAAGAGAATAGATATTTATCAAATTATTTTGGATGGGATACACAGAAGAAAAAATTGACTATTTATATTCCCCTTCATCTCTGCCAGGGAATTCTTTATAGAAGCTGGTTTCTCCTCACCCCCAATTTTTCTTAAATGATGACACTAGCAAGATGTTGCCCATTCAGCCTATCAGGGTAATAGAGGAATTTTCACTACAGCTATCATTAGCCACCAGACCTCTTCAACATTTGTCTCAGAGGCTTCTGCAGTGGTACTGCAAGTAGAAGATTTTCAGCTCCAATTCCCTATTTTCAGGGTCTAGGCTTCTTACCACACTCTTTAAAGTTCTCTGCATGGCTAGGATCTTGTTCCCCAAGGAAAACTTGATGCACTTCACTTCTCCTTTATCTTCCATCCTATACAGAAAGATAAGTAAGTTAGGGAAATACCATCTAAAAGTTTCTTACAAAATTCTGTGATAAGCCCTCATTAAAAAAATGAAAAGAAAAAAACAAGGTGTCATGTAAATGCTTTTGAATACAACTTAGGAACTTTGCCAAACAAGTACAGGATTCAAAACTCAAACTGGAAGATAATCGTGATTCACTCCTCTTAAACCCTGAACACTTCTTAGTTACAGAAACTAAACACCTGAAGTTACTCCAAATTCTCAGCTCTGTTAGCCTAGCATGCGGAGCTGAAAGACAGAGAGACTATTCAAACCTGTCTTCTCAGTCCTGATGCTGTCGAGTATGGAGTCCTGTGACATTTGAAAACACCCTGCAATCAGCTCCTTCACTTCTAATACTACTGCTGACACAAGCCTACTTGCTTCCTCAGTAGGACACATTCTCCAGAAGAATTTCTGTTAGAAGGTGAATGAGGCTGTTTTCCTTTTTGCAGATAGGCATCACATTTGCTAACTTCCAGTCAGGCAGGACCTCCCACATCTTCCAAGACTGTTGATAACTGACAGTAAGTTGCTTGGTCAACACTTCTGCCAGCTTGGGTGGACTGGATGCCATCCTGCCCCAGTGACGTGTAGTATTGCAGGCCTTTCCCCTGAGTTATGGGAGCTTCATTTCATTCTCTGTCCTCCAGCTCAGGGGAGGGCCAAGAACAACTGGCCCTCTGCTCTACTCTGGTACTCTCTCACCCAGAGAGCTCTGAAACCCTCGGCAAAGGAAATTAGTCTAGAGGAGGGATACAAAAATTATCAGAGGGATGGAACACCTCTCCTATCAAGACAGGCTATGTGAGATAAGGTTCAGCCTGGAGAAGGCTGCAGGAGGCAGCCTTTCAGTACCTGCTTCAGTTATACCGCTTATTGAGCTGGAATAACAGAACACTAAAAATAAAGTCACACTGTTAAAACCTGTAGCTGGCTTAAGAGGAAGAAAACACTTTTTGACAGAGCGCGATGTGATAGGACATGGGGCAATGGTCTTGAAATAAAAGAGGGAAGATTAAAATTAAGTATAATGAAGAAATGTTTTTATAGTCTCTTTATAGTCTTGCCTCTCTCAGGCAAGAGAGAGGGTGGTGAAACACTGGAACAAGTGTCTCACAGAGAGGTGGTAGACACCTCATCCCTGGAAACATTCAAGGTCGGGTTGGACAGGGCTCTAAGCATCTTGATCTACTTGACGATGTCCCTGCTCGCTGCAGGGAGCACTGGGCTAGATGAGCTTTAGGAGTTCTGTCCAGCCTAAATCATCCTATGATTCTACATACTCCTTATAAAAAAATTTAATTAAAAAAAAAAAGCCACAGACTAATACCTTTTTCCCCCATACATACAAATGACTATAAATTCATGAGGGCAAAGCACACCATCTTAATTGCAAGATTATGCATCAGAACAATTACAGTAGATCAGGGCTAAATACCACATAATTTTAAGGCTGCAGAGACAATAACGGTGAAGGTGCCTTACCTGAAGGAAATGGGATTTCTGTCCTCCAGACCTTTAACGACAACTCCTGTAGCACCACCAGATCGAACTGCAAAAACCTATAAAAAAAGTTTTGAACACATTTGTAGCTTATTCAAAAGAATAAGCTTAACATGTTGCCTTTACTAGAAGCCATACCTTTTTTTTTTTTATTCGCCTAAACACAATTTTTCTTCCTGCACAGATCTGCCAATTCACAATGAAATCAGGAAAACAATTACTTAATTCTATCTTCTGGAGTTTCAAGTTTACTTAAAAGCTGAGAAGTTTGTAATGGTAATGTAACAATCTTGAGAAGGCATACAACGACCAAGTTAAAATGTAAAAGTCTGTATAAGTTTTCTTTTTTCCCCTAACATTCACATTTTCCTAAGTTAGGTACAAGAAGTATCTGAGATACCAGGGAAACAAAAAAAAAAAAACCAAAAACCCTTGGGTACCAGGAAGAAATGCAACTCGGTGTCCCAGAAACTTGATCTTGTCAGAACACATTATTTGATAGGAATAGTTTAACAAGAATCTACTTTTTTTTACACATACCTAAGAAGTTTCATCCAATTTGCACTAAGAACTTAAAGTTTAAATCCTTCAGCACAACTACACATACCTATGTATAAAACCTGCTTCAGTTATACCGCTTATTGAGCTGGAATAACAGAACACAAAATAAAGTCACACTGTTAAACCTTTAGCTGGCTTAAGAGGAAGAAAGTCAGGCAGATACTTTATTTGTACTAGTTTTACGTGCAGAAGCACCAGGCAAACAGATCACGTCTCATGATAAAAGATACATCCTTTTGTAATAGTATCCCTTTTACTGGTGCAGTATGCTCAAGCAGGAATACAGTTGTCAAGAGAATTAATTATAAGGAAGCCTTATTAAAATGATACTTACTAACTGTTACTATCATTGACGTAGATAGAAAATAAAAACAACATTCTCTTCATCTTTGAGAGATCAGAAGATAGCAAGGACAGATCTCTTGGAAGACCATTCAGATGTGGGAAACTGTCATTGAGATGCCAGTTAAAAATTATTTGAAGACTCACTAGAAATTAAATTTTAGAGTAGCAAGAACACACAGAGAATTAAATTCACAGTTGAAAACAATTTTCTTTCAAGTGAGCTTTTAACAACCAGTTTCTGTGCAATTATATAAAATACACACTATGATGGAGTGTTTCCTGACAGGCCCATTTTTAAAGTAACCTTACATTGTGAGAGGCATTTGAAATAAGTAAAGGTTCATGGATTATAAAGAGAAAGGACACCAGTAACTCTCATTAGAGCATATCTGCAAGAAACACAAGCCAGAAATAATCCTCCCTCTCCAAATATGACACTGATCATGTCCCCACCAAGCCATGTCATCATTCATACGGAGCAGAAAGTGTGAGTGTTCCAATACTCTGAATGCTGAGGTCACAGCACAGTGACAGGAATCAGTGGAATGTATCCACATTTGTTTAAGCCTCATGACAGACTGGATCTTTTAGCTACACTGAGTTGAATACTCAGAAGCCTATAAGGATATTAAGGGAAACATGCTCAAAAGAACTAAAGGCAAGAAATGGGAAGCGCTGATTCTGGTCTGAGCCATAAAGGAAGCTATATTTGCATTTTCAATGAATACACTTAAGGAACTGAAAATGGAAAAAAGACCTAAGGAATTGAAAAGGGGGAAAAAAATCAGAGAAACGTGACTAGCTGTGAAGTGACAGTTTGCCGGTAACATGGGGACATCCAGAATAGAAAAGTGCTGAGTCTAAGGAATCCCGGAAGGGCCTTAGGGCAGCAAGAGCCAAGTGAAACTCAACCTAAACAACTCTGTCCATGCGTTTGAGAAAAAATAAACTGCTACCGCCTCTAGCAGGGTGACAGGTCCCGAGCCAGTCGCCTAGCAGCCAGACACAGAGCTCGCATCCCGGCGGCTCCAGGGAAGGGGAACAACCGGCCTCATACCCAACAGACAAGGGATGGGGAAGAAACCATGCCCAGCCGTGGGAGCCTCCAGATACCTCTTGTCGGGGTGGGGGGAGGCTGAGGCAACAGGCCCGAAACCACCGCCCCACCCGTGTGGGCCGGGAGCTCTTCCTCAGGCAGCCGACGGGAGGGCCCAGCTCCTGAAGCGGCCACCCGACCTGTCAGGACGATGGAGGCAGAGAAGGGAACGCAGCCTCCCGCCCCCGCGGGGAGAGAGGGCCCGCTGCCACCGCCACCGCCGCCGCCCACCCCACCTGCTTGTTGGCCTCATCGAAGAAGACGCAGTTGACGGGGTTGGCCTTCTCGAAGTGCACGGGCCGTGCGCACAGCGCCAGGTAGCAGCCACCATCCCCGGCTCCCGCTCTCCCTTCTCCTCCTGCTGCTCCTCCTCCTCCCGGCGCCGCTTCTTCTCCCGGCGGCGGCTCGCGGCTCATGGCGGCAGCGGCGGCGGCGCCCGTCACCCGCCGCAAAACCAGCCCCTTCAGCGAACTCCCCCTCCTGGCCGCCCGGGCTCTTCCTGTTTACACTCCCCTCACACGTGATGCGGGACAAGAGCGTCTTAAAGGCGCAGGACGCCCAGGCTCCGGTATGGGGGAGAATGGTGAGAGACTTGTCGTGTCAAAGAGGAGGTAAAACCATTCGGACCGACTGGTTGTAGGGCTTTTCCGAAGAGAACCCTACCTAAACTATTTTTTATCTTTTTGATTGGTGGAAGGGTAAGGAACCAAGCACTTTCAGAGCAATGTTTGAATTTGCCCATGTTTCATTGCATCGTCGCCATTTATACTGGTTTGGGGCAAGAAACTGCTCTTTGGTGTCATGGTAAAATAGATGAGAAAGGAAAATTATCCTCTGAAAACACTTCTAATTTCAGGAACACTGAAACAGGTTGCCCAGAGAGGTTGTAGATGCCCCCTTGATCCTTGGAGGTATTTAAGGGCAGGCTGGACAAGGCACTGAGCAACCTGATGTAGTGGGAGGTGTCCCTGATTATGGCAGTGGGGTTGGAACTCCATGATCTTTAAGGTCCCTCCCAACCTAAACTATTCTATGATTCTATAAAGCACTATTGAAGTTGGATTGTTCCTCAGAATTGAGGCTTATTTCAGTTTATCATAACATGGGTTGAGTTGGAAGGGACCTTCGAACGCCATATAGTCCAACACCCCTGGAATAAGCAGGGCCATCCTGCACTAAGTGAGGTTGCTCAGAGCTTTATCAAGCCTGGCCTTAAATGTCTCGAGGGATGGGTTCCCCACCACCTCTCTGGGGAACCTGTTTCAGTCCCTCATCACCCTCATGGTGAAGAACTTCCTAACATCTGATCCAAACCTACCCTGTTCCAGCTTAAAACCATTGCCCTTCTTCCTATTGCTACATACCCTGGCAAACAGTCCCTCCCCAGCGTTTAGGTAATAAATTAACGCTGGAATAATTTTGGTGGATGTCCCAGCTAATGTCTTACTTCACCAGTTGTAAAACCCACAGGATGATTTAGAAATAGTTATGTAATGGAACAGAATGGGAAAGGAAAACAAAGACCTAGCTCACACCAATTTAAAAGTTTTCTGATTAGACTGAGGTGACAATTTTCTACANTCAGAGCTTTATCAAGCCTGGCCTTAAATGTCTCGAGGGATGGGTTCCCCACCACCTCTCTGGGGAACCTGTTTCAGTCCCTCATCACCCTCATGGTGAAGAACTTCCTAACATCTGATCCAAACCTACCCTGTTCCAGCTTAAAACCATTGCCCTTCTTCCTATTGCTACATACCCTGGCAAACAGTCCCTCCCCAGCGTTTAGGTAATAAATTAACGCTGGAATAATTTTGGTGGATGTCCCAGCTAATGTCTTACTTCACCAGTTGTAAAACCCACAGGATGATTTAGAAATAGTTATGTAATGGAACAGAATGGGAAAGGAAAACAAAGACCTAGCTCACACCAATTTAAAAGTTTTCTGATTAGACTGAGGTGACAATTTTCTACAGGAGAAAACCAAATTTTAATATCAGATATTAACAGGGTTTCAAAAGATGGCTCAAACATCACTCTCGCCCCACTTCCCCTTATCTCTCTCTTTTCTCCTCACTTGACATCAGTATCTTCTAATCTTCTAATCTATCTAATCAGCGTCTTTCGCAGACAAGCATGCTGTAACACATTAGCAACTGCTTTGAGATAATTTTTTCTCTAAGAATTTAGTATTAAAACTTGTAGTATGCCTAGAACTTGACTACACCTTTCTTTTAAAAGCTTTCTCAGAATGTTTCTCAGAATGTTTGGCTGTATTTGACAACAAAAGCTTTCAACCTTCCTGGAAGGGCTAAATTACTGTAACATCTTCCTCTCAGTACCTCTGGTTCCTTTCCCCATATTATTACTTTGTTTGATTGAGCAATTAAGAATAAAGTCTCCAAAAGACTACACAAGAACACCACCAAGAAGATCTTGAGTTTTTACTTCACCAACAGTTTTCCAACAACAAAATTTTTTTTTATAAAAAAATCACTTTCACAGCACCCTGTGAGAATGTCACATGTAGCAACACTATATTCTTCTTGATAAAGAGCAGCATCAGAAACAGCAATCAGTTAAAAAGTTGATGAGAGTTTCTTCATTTTGAACCATCACACTACATCACTTCACCTTCAAACATTTTATTTTGGAGAGAAGCACTGCCTGATTTTTAGAAATTGCTAAAATAAAGAGACTGTCATTAAGAATAAAAGCATGAGAAAAAAAAATTTTAGTATTATTTTTGCACTTGTCAGAAAACAGCTTTCTTTAAAATAATGATGACCAATATTTAGTTTTCATAGTCACTGATTATCCTTGGGGTGAATAAGAGGCTTTACCTAGAATTTCTGGTTAGAGATAGGATTATTAAAGGTGTTATTAAACTCTTATTTTTTGTTTGCACCAAGTTCTTGAAACCATTTATATATTAAGAGTGAAGCTAACTGAACTTACTGTTTATTATGCAACTTGGATGCAGATCTGAGGACTTCCCGGAACGTCACCAAAGACGTCCTCTGCTGGTCAGAATCAAATCTGGTTCTCATGTAAAACTCAACTGTGTGTACAGAAATAGAGACACACTCCACATACTTCAAATGAAAATGTACAGATTTTTGCATATGGAAAGACATTGGTTTGTTAAATTAACATTTTCATGTTATTGCAGCACATAGGTTGGCTTTCCATTTTGCCCTCGTTTGTGTCCATACACGATTTTAAATTGCTTTTTCAATTACCAATAGGAAAAATAGAGGGATTCTCTTAGTGTGTTTTCCCCCAAGTGCTTCAGATGATCTAGATAATTTTTAATTTTTCAAAAACCCTAAAATATATAAACTCTGAATCATGCAAGATATGACCACCTCAGCCACATCAGTCTAATGTAACTGGGCAATTGGTGAGGTTGTCAGACCATCCAAAAAAGGCAGTGACAGTCCATTCTCACAGTGCCAGCCTGTAGTGCGGGCTAAGTTCAAAAATAAAACCACTGAGGCATCACCATATGCTCGCTGTGTATTCCATTTTGGTATTCCTCAGTCAACCACTCTCTCTTGACATTGGTAGTTGACATTGAGCACTGCACCAATGTAGCTAGAAGCAGTACATTTGTGTTTTATTTCATTAGCAGCTAATGCCCTCGGTGCTATTCATCATATATAGGTGGGTCTCCATCACTTGAAAACATTGCCAGTTTCTTTCCATGATTCTGCACGTGATCTTCATTCATCTTCTCCAAAGCTTCAATCTAAAGAGCCAAAAAAATAAACCCACAATGAAGTCATAAAAACACAGCTGTGCCAAAATGTTGCTGAACAGTCTTAAAAGGTAGCTTCAGATGACTGATCAGGTATATACAATACTTCTGTTTCAGTGATTCAGTCACACGTATGGCACAATATTCTTGGGAAATACAACTTAAAACATCAATTCTCATCAAACCAGTGAAAGGAGCAGCACCCCTTTATAGTTTCATGCTCTATAACTAAAATGCATGAGTTACCTTGAGGACTGAATGGTTTTTAAGACTTCAGCTGTATTCCCCAAAGTACCAAAGTATCCCTTTCTTCAACTTTGAACCCCTCTACTCTACTGGTACTAAGCAAATCCATCAGCACTAGGGGAATTCCAAGCAATACTATGATTACAAATCCACTGCAGTCAATTTAATGGTGTATTAAATAGGCAAAGATAGTTATGCTTAAATGTTTTGTGCAAACAACATAATGACTATGTTAGCTTATTATCTTCAGATTATTATGCTTGTATCACCTCCCACTGTACTCCAGAGATACTAATTTTAGTTACTAGCAACTAAAGTCAAGATCTGAAGTTTAAAGATGGGCTGCTCAAATTCACCTAGATGTAAACAGCAATCTAAGTCTTTCCCATACAATTTAAAAGCAATAAAGATGATGTAAAACAACAAAATCCACCTGTCACAGCAATACTCACAGCACAGCCAGTGAGTAAATTGGGTTTTGCTCAACTGATACATAAAGATCTTGGAACAGTGACATTGTTTTCCCTATATGCCTCCTCCTCAGTTTGAGGACCTCTCCCAGGAGCTAACTATTTTCAGGCTCCCACCTACTACATGCTGGACTAGCATTTAACTAGACTGTCACTAGGAATTGAGTAAATGGCCACGAAGACCTCATTTTCAGTAGTAAATATGGGAAATATAGGATTATTATAAATGCCTGGTATGGGTTGCAAACCTTGAGCAGTTACAGCTAAGATTTGAAAAAGAAAAGCCAAAAGGTGACCAAAGATTCCTAGTCCATATTTCTGTTGGCATGATTTTAGGCTTGAAAATTAAAAAAGCTAGCCTAAAATTTAAACTCAAGTAAATTAAAATCTAAACCATGAAAAAGAAACAGTAGAACAATTATTTTTAACCCAGCTTTCCTTTTGCTGCACAACCTTTAACATTTGTAAGGAAAGACAACAAAGCTAACATTCTTAAAATAAAACAAATTACTTAATTTCCCTTAACACTGGATGGAGCAACATGAAACCTTTTATGCATGGAAGCAAGGAGATGATGAAAAGGGGTGGAGAGGTATGTCAATCTGAGTTTCAGCAGACAGTTTTACTATGTTGAAATTACCAAGCTTAAAAAACCTAAGAAAAAAAAAAAAAAGCAGAATGATTGCTGAAACTACACTCACACACATACTAATCATACAAACTAAATTTGGGAAGTTAAGGTATTAGAATAGCTACCAGCTAACAAATTCAAATGCCAGACACAGAGAAAGCCATACCTCCTCCTGGAAGTCTACTTCATTGTCAGCTGTGATATTAAAACCTGAGACAGCATTGAAGAGTTCACGCTCATTAAGTGCTTCTGCCACACCTCCTTTCTGGAAGAACTAGTCAATATGAAAAGTACCCATTAAATACTTAACCACAGAAAAACAAAACACTCCTTTTCCTCCCCAAGTTATAATTACAATGTTTAGTCAAAATGATATTTTCTATTGTTGACTTACAGATAAAAACAACTGAGAGAAGTTTTAAGTTCTAGAGGTGCAGTTTCATTATTCTTCCATGCTTTTTTTCCCTTTCAGAGAACACCACCAACAGTACAGATAATATGCAAGAGTAATCTTATGCATTGGTGGTGGTGATCATTTTTATGGAGTTGTAATAGCTGATTTTTAGTTAGCTCAGAAGTGATTTTATATTGGAAGATATTCAGCATAACAGAGGGCCATCAGATGAAGGACTCCTACCTGTGAAACATTCTTACAGTCTCTGAACAAAAATTCAAGTCCATGAGGATGGGTTGGCTCCACAGACTGACTGACATCAATAAACCAGACCTGTAGTCACAGAAAGACAGTGATTCACTTTGCATTAACCTTTCACATTAAATGAAACCTTTCCTCCCCACATGAAGAGTAAGCTCACCTTCCCATCATGCCAAAGCATGTTGTATTCACTCAGATCTGCATGGACCAAGTTGCACTCTTTATACAACTGCTGCATCATCTGCAAGGAACCCAAGAAATCAATGAAGTATGCTGTACTCCAAATAAATACAAAATTCACAACTAACACACAAAAAAAGCCTTTCCCCAGTCTCCTACCCAATTTATATATTTTTTCCAAGTCTTCAGCAAGGTTTCACACGGAGAATTCCAGTTCTGGTAAACTGCCAGCAACCTAAGCTTTCAGTCACTGAACTTAGCGTGGTCAAGTCAGAAGTATCAGTCTGGTAAATTCACACCAGATCTGCCAACCAGTCCAAGTGCATGACACAGATAAAACACCATCTCAAATTACACCTGTCATTCTCACCCCTACCACGCAAGAAAGAGCTTCCTGTTTCTAATACCAAATCCTAACTAGTATGCATATTAACTGAAAATATGATTGTGTTGCTCAACTGCTTTCAGGATCTGAGGCGTGGACTATTCATATTATCAAATTGGTTTTGGGATGGTTGGTTATTTTTTTAATGTTTATAGGAAGTTAATAACAAGTACACAGCAGTTACATGTTTGAACCAATTAGAAACAATAATAGCAAAGTGAAGTACCCATCATGCAATATTCTTATTCATTTCCTCATTTGTTAAGTAAGAGGTAAGGGGGGGAGAGGAGGCTATCCACTGGAGTGTACTTAAGCATTGTGAGGAAGTTGTTTGGTAAGCCCAAAAAGACTTCATAGAACTTTCTAAACCACATACTGCTTCTATAAAAAGAAGACTGCTTGCTCATAGTTCCTCTATTGCTAAGTATCTACCTATCATCAAGTTTCAGCCCATTTTCTACTCAGATTAAGATTAAACTTTAAGTGTATAATTTCTTATTTAAGTTGCATATTAAACAGCAGAAAAATAAGCCTTTGGACTCTGTAACTCAAAAGTGACGCAAGCATCCCAAAAAGTAAATAAAGGGCAATTTGTCATTTAACTTATTCCCTATTCCAAAATGTAACCCAGAACAGAAGGAGAAATTAACTTTGTCTTACATTAAGAACCTGATAATAGGCCTTTTTCATATCTTCACTACTAAGTGTTACATCCTTTAGTTTAGGAGCTGGGACTTGATCTTGACCAATGAAAGACATAACCAAGACATGTTTCTTAAGGATAACCACTTCAGGGCAAGGAATTCCTGCATTTTGCATTCTGTGGATTAGAAAATAAATACTGTTTAAGAAAAGCAAAAAAAAATTCCAAAACCCCACAGCTCTAGCTCTTGCTTGCTCAATTTCACTCTTAGAGAGAGCTGCGCAATAAAAGTGATCTAGAATCAAGTCTCTGAAGTAGATCATATTGAAAACTTAATTAAAGTATGTATTTCACATAAAATTAATGTTTTAAAGTCATAAGTAGGTCTGAAAACGCTCACTGAAAGCTAATTACTTTTACAGCTAGAGCCTGTTAACTTCATAAGCTTGTAAATTTGGCTGCGTAATCCCTGAAGTTGCTGACAATTCATTAAAGTGTAAGAGACCAGATGCTCATTCAATCTGTGCCAGACTGCATAGTATTTAGCCTAAAAAAAAAGAAAAAAGATAAAATCTCAACTTCTACTCAGAAGAAGGATACCTTTCTTAAACAGAGAATAGGAAACTGACAACAGTTGCAACTACTCTTTTTTTTTTCTTTACCTTGTTAAGTTATGCATCTCTTTCTCAGCCCACATACGAATAACCTTTCGTGGATTCAATTTACTGAAGCGGTCCTTAAACCTGTAGTCATCCTTAATGTATTTGTCACGGTTCTTGAATTCATTAAGGGTTGTTTTGAACACTTTGATGGCACATTCTGGAGGTATAACTTTATCTTCAGTTGCACTTCACATGAAAAAAGCCAAATATATAACAAAGTTAACTATTTGCATCTATACAAGCAAATGAATGGCATTTCAAGACTTCTTTTTTATAAAAGGAGCATGTATCTTTTTCACAGGAAGCTATAGTGGATTTATCCCCATTCACTCAATGGTCTCCAAGGAGGAAAGTGGGGATTTTTCAATTTTATGGCTGGTACCATCTCTATTTCAGATTTTTGTCATCTGCGTGTATATGACTACACACTTTAAGTCTTATGAACAAAAAATGTGCAGATTGTTTAAATACTTTTGTGGTTTCTGCTTTTTAAACTGTAACTTAAAGCTATCGCCACTAGCAAGCAATATACTTACTTTCCTCCATATGCATGAAAAACAACAGATTCTTTTCCTGTGCTGATGCAGCCTGTAATGGTCTCCAGCATCCCAGAATTGACCATTTTGTACAGAAGTAAACGTGTTTTAGGATCCACTGCTTTCTCCTACAGGCAAGAAATGAATACTCAGTTCATTAAAATAACTGTTTGCTTGACAGAGAGTTTAGAGTATTTATATATGGCAAGCTTTCCTTCAACTAAGAGTAACATAAGAAAAAAATGCCTCCAAAAACCAAACAAATAGATGAAGCAAAGTCAGACTGCTGTAGCATTGTGATTTTAAGATTCAGTACTCCTAGGTTCTTCTATCAACTGTAGCATATACAGCAATTTCCCAAATACACATGAAGTACAGAGAGCTCAAGAGAACTTTCTGCATTGTTTTCAAGAAATCTTTACAAATCATGAATTAAAACATCAGTAACAAAAAAAAAAAAAAAAGCAAGACACTCAAATTTGAACAAGTCCACAGCAGGAATTACCACAGTCCCTGATCCAAACTCATTCAAAAAGCATATCAATTGACTTTCTAAATGAGTAAGTCTGATTTTACTTGGTTACCTCATCTTCCTGAAACTTGCTAAGGCTCACCTGCAAAGGATTAATCCTCTGAGTAGTTTCTATAAATAATTTCTAGGCAGTTTACTCATTGTGGCTGATTCAGAGACAAGTTTAGAAAGGCAAAAAGGAAAACAAAGGAAGGTGTTTGCTCTAATTTTGGTATGGCCCTCAATAATGCAGCTCAAATAAAGACAGCCTTTATTTTAGTAGGAGTCGGCTGATACCATCTCCTTCAAAAGTGTTACCCTAATATTGCTTAAACGTTTTACTAAAACCTGAACATTTTAAAGAATTACCAATACAGACTTCAGCTGTTACACAAGATAAAATATATATAGAGAGATTTTGTTGAAAACATACAGCAGTGGAATGCTCTTTCTTTTCATGGAGCCTTGCACTCCGACGTTCCTCAGAGTATGCATGTTGCTTTAAGGCATTGAAGACTTGATTTGACAGTTTCAAGTCCATCCCAATTCCATCTCCAACTTGGAATTCAGGTGCAAACTACAAGTAGAAATAATACAAATTTAACCATCATTAATAGCAGTCACCAAGAGTTGGCACAAGCAGAAATTTCTCATTACAATTTGCAAAAGACCAAGGGTACATTAGGATCTATGTGAAAACCACTCTGCATTACATTGTTACTATTATGTTAAAAAACATATTGTTCTAAACTCTGAATTCAAAGGTCTGCCCAAACTGATATGAGATTACCCAACATACTGTCAAAATAATACTTGCAGCATTTCCTTATTTGCAGAAGTTGTACCAGCTACGTTAAAGAAAAGGAAGATAATATGGATATACTATGGATAAACAGACTAAAAATCTTAAGACAAATGACTGACTGAAAATGAGTTACTTGGCTCATCAGATGAAATTAATTGGAAAATAAAAAAGTAGTTTATACAACCGTAGGACTTTTCAGAAATAACCAAGGTGCATGAAACATGCTTATTGGGGGTTTTTTTTGCCAAAATACTTCTGCGTAGATTTTTAAATCATGGTAATTAACAAACTATTATTAAACCAAAAAACCTGCACAGCTCAAACTGCCAATTTGAAATAACTAATCTAGACACTGCATTGCATAGATGGACAAGTACTAGTTCTTTGATCAAATTACAGCATTCCAAGTTTACACACAAAAGTTTTCACTTACATTTTCCATGCGAGCAGTGTTCTTTCTTCCACATACCACTTCATCGTGTTTAGTAGTAATATCTTTCCCTTTTCCTATGAAGCCCTTTCTCGGTGTTGTAGTAGGTTTATCTACCAGTAGAGAGAAAAATAAATCGAACTTTACAATAAATCTAACTTTACATCTAAACAGATATAACTATTGCTTGCTTATAAGGCTTACATAATGCCTGCAAGAGTAACATAGGTTTTTATTTGCTAAACTGAGTAATACACTTCCATTTTATCATCTTAATGCATATTTTACCCTAAGCATGACAGCTTCTTTTGTTATGTTATAACCCAGAGAAGACAGAGAAGTAAATTGTGAGACACACTTTCACCATGATAAAGATAGGGACATTCAATATCATGTGCAGATGTCCCTACCCAAATGTAGATGACAGATACTCATGTATCTCAGTACTTTTCATATACAATAGTTATTTTACCAGGTTCAGACAATATACTGACAGTCAGAAACCTGAAGTTACACATCCAACTTTCTGCATAGCACCTCCCAATTACATGACCTGATTTTAGACACAAGTTGTACATCTCCTTACATCAAAAAGCCCAAATCAACCATGTCATATGTTTGCACCTATTAACCAAAGAAATTGCATTGTTTAAAACTGGCACATACCTGCTCTATAGGGATCATGACGAGTGTCTTGCCAATCAACCTCATCCTCTGAGCTGTCACTGTCATAGGGATGTACCTTCCGATAATTTTCAAAGGATATGGAGACTTGAGAAACAAACCAAATAAACATGTCTGTGATTATCAAGGATTTCCTACTTCCTGGTACCTCTGTCAACTTAAACAGAAGGCCAAGAATATTGCTAAAGCAAAAGTACTTCAACTGATGAGGGTACCTTTGCTATCTCCATTGATCTTTTTCTCTTCTCGACGAAGCTGTGCATCATATTCCCTGTCAAATTCCATCTGCAGCATCTGAGCTAGCATTAGATCACTAGAAGTGTCAACATTTTCTGCTGTAATAAGTGGTCCTTCAGCAACACTATGTAAAATAAAAGCAGAAATTCGAAAAATAAACACAGTAATCTAAATAGACACATCACTGTAAACAATTTCATCACCCTACACAAAAGACCACATGCAAAGTTACATAGAAACTGATGGATCTCAATTGTTTGTCCTTCATCTCCAAGCCAACACTAAGTATTAATAGAACATGACTCTTTCGTACCCCTTAACAATGTAAACATTACTTAAATCTTTACTTGTTTACCATTCCAAAAGAAGCATTAGACTCTATTTTTAAGATGCCCTGAATGAATGGGAAATAAAGCACAGATGTTGGAGGTGGGGGTGTATATAAAAATAAGAAAAAATGTTAAAACCCTGACACTAAAGCATTATTTCACTCTGCCTCACATAAAAGTCTGTAGGCAAAGTGTGTGTTTAGCACCAGTGAGATCTTGGCCTGTGTTCAGATCTTCCAAGTATTAGGAAGATATGGATGATATTCCTTACAGTTCTACAAATAACATTGTACAATGATAACAAACATTTCCAAAACAGAAAGAAAAAAAAACCCAAAACAGCATTTTTGGCAACACTTTTCAAAACATGTGAGGAAAATACCAAGAAGAAATTAAGGATGACAGAAAAGAGAATCTAATGAAAGTTTTAACTGTGGAACTCATCTTCATGGAAAAAGACCTGAAGAAGCAGAGCTAGATGGCAGGCAAATCATTTACTGTGTGACTACACCTTAAGAATGCTGTAAGAAATTGCACAAGAGACTGATGGCTTCACAACAATGGAGATCACTATTTAGACTTACGCAACCACTTCAGGAAAAGCAGCACTTTCTTCTTCCAGCTGCAGCTCTTTTGCCAGTTGTTCACTCATTACGTCAGCAAGGGAACATGACATTGATGCTGTGTTAGGGGCTCCCCATGGACACTATAATTAAATATTTTATTCAGGTCAGCAAGAAATGCAGTGGCAACACAATATGGAGAATTACTGATTGCCATCTCCGAAATAAGCTCCCGTAAATCTTATGAGAGCTTGTCTTTTACAAATATGTGGGGAAGTAGGACGAGCTAAAGCATAGGAATCATCGACTGGTTTCGGTTGGAAGGGACCTTAAAGATCATCTAGTTCCAACCACCCAGCCACAGGCAGGTACACCTCCCACTAGATCAGGTTGCTCAGTGCCTTGTCCAGCCTGGCCTTAAACACCTCCAGAGACACCTCAAGGGTTAGTTTCATAAACTCAGCAGGGAGAACTGTGATTGAAAGAATGCTGATTGTTATGTATTGGTGGGGGGGGTGTGTGTGTGAAGCAGCCCGTTTACCAGGGTCAGTACTTCCTGAAGACAGAGACATAGCCTTCCCAGAAAACTTTTGTACAAGTGTACATACAGACTACACAAAACTTTTCTTGGAAGAACACAACACGAATGGCTTCCTCCGCTCTTTTCTAGAGCCCTGAGAAGAGAATGGTCATAACCATTTCCAAACACAGAAGCAAGCACACAGGGGAGGTGGAGGTTGGGGAAAGGCGAATCCCAACCAAGCCACTACCAGATAACCAAAGTCGCCGAGATCTCCTGAACTCTACAGGCGAGGCCCCTTGCTCGGCAACAGCGACACTCATTTATCAGGCTCTAACAGTAGCTCCCTCTCCACCGAGGAGATAAACGCCGGCGGCAGCAGCAGCTGAGAACCACGCCAAGAGGGCCTCGTCCCAGCTTTTGGCAGGGGAGCCAAAAGCGGTCCGGTTGCCAAATAACCATGACCTTTGTTTGCTCGATGACCTCAGCCCACCCTCAGAAGGAAGCGGATAGGAAGAGGGGGAGGAAGGCCCAGCCGTCGCCGTGAAGGCCCGGCTGGGCCCTCCGCCGCTCGCCGCCCAGCCCATTCTCACCTTGCTCCGCCAGGCGGGGCCCGGCCCGGCTTCGGGGGGTGCGGCGGCAACTTCTACCGGGTCCATCTCCGCATGTAAGATTAGGCGACAAGCGACGGTAACGACAAGAGCTCTCCTCTCAGGACAGCGACGCTCCGAATGCCGAGTGTTCCGGGTTCTTCTCCCCACATACACTCCACCTACCCACCCCCGTACTCTCTCAGCGTCACCTGCCGACAAGCCTCCCCATTGGCCGGCGCCTCGGGGAATTACCCGCCGTTTCCGGTGATGTCAGTGGGAACGGCGTTGGGGTGGCCGGTGGGGTGAGTGCTGGTTGGGAGAGCAATGGCAGCTCGCCGAAGGGGACTGTTGGTGGATTGCTGGCTGAGTGTGAGCCAGCAGTGTGCCCAGGTGGTCAGGAAGGCCAACAGCATCCTAATTGATGGAAGGACTAGAAATAATGGATGTAAATTGGAAGAGGGGAGATTCAGGCTTGATATAAGAAAGAAATTCTTTACAGTGAGGGTTGCGAAACATTGGAACAGGTTGCCCAGAGAGGTTGTGGATGCCCCCTCTCTGGAGGTGTTTAAGGCCAGGCTGGACAAGGCACTGAGCAGCTTGATCTAGTGGGAGGTGTCCCTGCCTATGGCAGTGAGGTTGGAACTAGATGATCTTTAAGGTCCCTTCCAACCCAAACTATTCTACAATTCTAAGAATAGTGTGGCCAGTAGGGCTAGGGAAGTAACCGCATCCCCCACCCCGTACTTGGCACTGGTGAGGTTGCACATCAAACCGTGTTCAGTTTTGAGCCCCTTGCTACAAAAACACGTTGGGGTGCAGGAGAAGGGGAACAAAGCTGGAGAACAAGTCCTGTGAGGAGCAGCTGAGGGAGCTGGGGTTGTTCAGCCTGGAGAAAAGGAGGCCGAGGGGAGACCTCGTTGCTCCTTTTAAGTTCCTGAAAGGAGCGTGTAGAGAGGTGGGGATCTGTCTCTTTTCCCAGGTAACAGACAATAGGACAAGAAAGGAGAGATAGCCTCAGGCTGTGCCAGGAGAGGTTCTGAAGTGGTACTAGGGAAAATTTACTCACTGAAAGGCTCATCAAGCATTCGAACAAGCTGCCCAGGGAAGTAGTTCAGTTGCCACCCCAGTAGATACTTAAAAGCTGGGAAGATAGGGTGCTGAGCAACACAGTTTAGTGGTGGACTTGGCACTGCCAGGTTAACAGTTGGACTCAACGATCTTAAAGTTCCCTCCAACCAGTTCTATGATTCTACATGCATTTAAGCTCATGTTTTAAAACATTTAGGAAGGCAACCTGGTTGGCATGCTAATTATTCACAAAGTGTTTATTTTAGCATTATGATTACCAAAGGTTAGTCTGGGATACCCTCTTGACTCAAATTTGGTCCAGCAGTTATATTTTTTGATTAATCTTACTTCTAAGTCAGTAAGTGAAAAATAATATGTCAGATACATTGTTTTGTTTCACATCCTGTTCATGGTTACATTTACATACATTTCTTGATGCCTACAATACAGTCACTGTTTGATACCCACTAGAGTAAGTTTCCCAACAGGATGGAAGCTTAGAAACTGTCAGGCCTGTCTCATCACCAGTTCCCAGAGGTACCTGCAAATGCAGATGTGCTGTCACAACGACTGTCAATACCCAGAAAAGTGGCCTCTCAAAGCTGGCAGGTTCTGGGAGCAGGAGGAGTGGTGAGGGGCTCTTCCACCCCTGCAGCATTCCCTGACCCACTCCAAGTAAGTTCCATAACTGTCCTGGTTTAAGAGATGCAAGACTAATATATCTCACAGTAATTTTACTTTTCAGTGATGCTTGGAGAAACTGCACTTTTAGAAGTCTTTAGTGTCTCAAATTGTGAAAATACTTTCCTTATGGACAGCTATGGGATGTGCTTTTCAAGGTCTCAGTGTTTTGGAATTATTCAAGCGCAGGGATGAGGAGGAGCAAGGCCTGGGCTCTTGACCCAGGCTGGCCAACAGGATTATTTCATACTATCAATGTCACATTCAATATAAATTAGAAAGTTTGCTGTGTAGTGCTCTCTCTGCATTGATGGCTGCCATCCTGAGAACTTCTTGCCTCAGAGCCAGAACTCCACAAGGCCTTCCCTTCCTCCTGAAGCTGCAGTGCTCACAGTGTCTGACATTTGGTGTCCACTGCTGGGAGTGCACAACTTCCTGCTAATTGTTATTGCTATCCAGACTGGTTCATTAGTGTTACTAATGTTAATTATTTAGTCTTGTTCTATTAAATCTGTTTATGTTTCAACCCCTTGGTTTTCCTTCTTTTTTCCTGATTCTCCTTCTCAGGTAAGGAGGGGTCACAGGGTGATAGAACAATTGTCCAAACAATGGTAAGTTGTTGCGGGTTACACATCTAACAAAGCTCACGCTACCGGGCAAGCCCAGCAACGGCCACTCTCATTGACTCAGGCAATGCAAAGATCATCTTTGCCAGCCAAAGTTCATGTAATTTGTCCTTATCAATCTGCAATGATGTAAGACATTACAAACTCCCAAGACAATTTGTTCCAGGGTTCACTACTGCAGAAAGTCTCCACATAAAAGGCAGACAGCTTGTAGCAGGGTGGAGACCCAGGTCATAATGCACAAGCTGTGCTGTGCACAAAGTAGCACAGGCATGACACAGGTGTGTGCCACACAGGCAATAGGGTGGTTCTTATCCTCTCTGTCCTCAGCCCTGTCAGAAAGAGATTATTTCTTTCCCTCTGCAGCCGCCTTTTGGGGCAGGAAGATTTCTGCCATGCACCCTTCAATCTTCTTTGGCTAAATTTATCAGTTCTATAAATGAGTAGAATGTCAAAGCTGTACAAGCACTGATTAAGAAAGCTGGTATTTGGCAGCATTTGATTCAAAAAGACATTAGCAATGATTTAATATTCCCGTGTCTTTTTGTTCTGCTTTTTATTTTCAGAAATATGTCTTGTCTCTTAAATATTACTCGATTAGACATCGATCCCACAGCCTCTAATATGAATGGAGCAAGTTTTGAACTGAATTATGTTAAGCATTTATATTCTGTAAAACTGCATGTAAACAAAATCATTTATTGATGGCTTCCTATAAAAGTCATTAAAATACAGAACAGAAACTTCTTATTACTCTAATTCCAAAGCTGTATAGTTATTATTTAACATGTAATACAAGTTAGTCATGATAAACTACATTGTCAGAAGTTTATATCTTCCTTCTTAATCTCTCACTGTGAGCGACTTACTGGAATTCAAATCAAATTCTGCATTTTGCTGTAGAAAGATATATCATCTTTGCCTGGGTCTCACACTTCTAGTAAGAAATACTGCAAGAAACACTAAGATATATCACTGTAATATTTTCATGAACATGATACTCCACTAAAACAAAAAGTCAAAGGTATTCTCATCTCATGCTTACACTGGTCTTTGTAGATACCTGTAAACTTTTCTTATTCTTTTTTAAAGTACACACACCTGATTTTTGGCACAATGCAAACTATAACTTTGTTTGCAAAACATGTTGCTCTGCAAAGTGGCAGTGCTCTGTCACCTGCCTTGCCATCTCTATGGCATCAATTACAATGGCATGTCAGTGATCTCTGTAGGCCTATATGGACCAAACTGGAAATCTGATGTTTGTACCAGGCCACCTCCTTACAAACTAGACAGCAATTGTCTGATAGACAACAATGCTTGGATTTCTCTTGGTGCAGTGGAGACTGTTCACCTGTTGCACTCTCGACTTTTGAAGCTAAACCTAACAGGTTAGTCAGGCTCGTGTAATGAGGTGGATTTGGCCTCTGGACCCCTTCACCTGCCAGTTTTCACCGAGCCAAATCCTTTATTTATTTTGCTTTGGTCTGTCCTCTAAAAACGGTGTACGTGTACAGAGAGAACCCCAGACTTTGCATTACCCAGGCAAAGCCAAGGTGAGAACTGCAGAGACAGGTCCTTGCTAATACCAGATCTGGATAGAACAATGAGGCTTACCTCACCCATAATACAAGCAACGCCCAGTAATCGTGACTAGGTAGGGCACATCTGCTGCTGCTTCCCTATGATATTTATAGTTCATGCGTCATGGATGAATCACAGCACCATAGAATGGTTTGCATCATCTAGTTCAGGTCATCTATTTCAACCTCCCTGCATTGAGTAGGGACATCTTCAACTAGATCAGGTTGCTCAGAGACCCATCCAATCTCACCTTGAATGTTTCCAGGGATGGGACCTCCATCACCTCTCTGGGCAACCTGTTCCAGTGTCTCACCACCCTGAAGATAAGAAAATTTCTCCCTTATATCTAGTATGAACCTTCCCTCTTTTAGTTTAAAGCCAATGTCCATTGTCCTATTGCAACAGGCCCTGCTAAAAAGTCTGTTCCCATCTTTTCTCCCAGGCCCCCTTCAGGTACTGGGAAGCCGCTATGAGGTCTCCTCGGAGTCTTCCCGTCTCCAAGCTGATCAGCCCAAACTCTCTCAGCCTGTCCTGGTATGAGAGGTGCTCCAGCCCTCTGATCATCCTCCTGAGCCTCCTCTGGACCCTCTCCAACAGGTCCATGTCCTTGTTCTGAGGGCTCCAGAGCTGGACACAGTACTTCCAGGTGGAGCCTCATCAGAGTGGAGCAGAGCAGAGCGGCAGAACCACCTCCTCTGGCCACTCTTCTTCTGATGCAGTCCAGGACGCGCTCGACTTCCAGTCCACGTTGCCGGTTCATTCCCCGCTTGTCTCCCCCTGCTGACGGCCCTGTCACGGCTCTGTCACGGCCCTTTAAGGAGGCGGCGCCCGGCGGCGGGGCCCAGTGCCCATTGGCGCGGCCGCGGCGCCACGTCTGGCTGCTATGGCGGCCGGCGGCCGGACCCGCTCAGCCGGGCGGCGGCGGTGACGGATGTATCTGAAGAGGCCGGCGGGCGGCCTCGCCTTCTGTCTCTTCTACTTGGCGTCTTACTTTACCAACAAGGTGAGGGTAGCCGCTGGGTCACCCCAGCTCCGCAGGGGGGAGAGGCTGGGGGATGGTGCGCAGGACGTTTGATCTGCCGTGGAGGAGCCGCGCCTGAGTGGGCGAAGAGAGTGAGTGACCCTGCAGCAGGAGGAGGAACAGTGGCCTCCCCCTTTCCTTGGCCAGCTCAGGGAGAGCTGGTAGGTCAACCCGTCCTAGGGCTTACCCTACCAGTGAAAAAAAAAAAAATCTGGTATTTCATCCCGAAAGCTGTCGGCGCCCGTCCCGCTGTGCTCTCCCCACTGTGGGAGATCCCCGTCTTCTACCCGTCTCAGTGTGCCATGTCTTTCCCTCTTCACGACTTGTATATTTCCAAACCGGCATGTTTTGGAGATTAAATGTAGGCAGTTGAAGAAAATGTTAGTTATAAAGCCAGAAATCACGCTGCTTTGAAACTTAGCAGTCATGCTGAATGTCTGGGGAATCATCTAACAACTGCAAACGCACAGTCGCTTCCAAAGGATCCTTGAACTGGAGCAAGAGTACCAAATACCTGTGGGAAAAATCTGAACTATTCAAAGAATCGTAGCACTGCTGAAACAAATGCTAACTTCCACGGACCCTTTGGCAGTTTAATTAACTGTAAAATTAAGGACAAGAAGTTAGTTTCCCCACTGTGTAGCTTAGTTACCTGCTGGCATTGCCAGAGTAGCTCCACAGAAGGATAAGTAGTCTGAAGATGTCTATGTTGTGAATAAAATCATATAGTTTAAACACAGTTTGAAGTAGCTTGTTCCCGCTGGGAAGAGGAACTAGAGTAACTGCTCCTTGCTGTCCTGTTTATTAAAGGGCATGTGACCGTTTTTGGTGCAGTTTTCTGAAAGTTTCAAGCAGTTTCTTAGTTTCAAGCAATTAAGGCATGGATTTCCAGAGGAAGAGTTAGGCATCATTTTGGTGGTGAAAATGAAATCTTTTCTCTGCATTCACCTCTGTTTTCTGTTTCTGTTTCTATGTACAGTTGCCTTTAAGGATGGTTGGAAGTACACCGAAGCCCAGACCTGAAGCAAAGTTTGTAGGGAGAGATAATTCACTTGATTTGACAGAGTGCTGGGAGCACTAATTAGTTAAACAGAAAGGAGAGCTGACAGGTTGCATCATATATTGGAAAAGACACTTAACTCCACTGGAGAGGAAGTTGGAAGGACTTTGATGTAGGGCCTCCTACATTCCATTCAGCAAAGCTGAATGTAGGTTTTAGTGTATTAATAAGCAGAATACAGACCTTTCAGTTGTTGCAGGTGATGTGTAAATGCAAGTAGAGGCACAGACACATGGAATTATATAGTACTTATTTAAAACCCTTGTGTCATTTCAGGTGGGTGTAACATGACCCTTTGTGGGTCAACATACTTTTTCTCTGCATATTGATGCCTGCTTCTTAGCAACACTCTCCACACCTAAAACCTGGACTTAGCAATTTGCACAGCACCATTTCTTCCCTGTTGAAAGCTTTCCCTTTCTCCCTTTGCACTGACAACTATTTCTGGCTCCTGGAAGGAATGTCATGTACATTTCCCCCAAGGAAGCTTCAGTCATTCTTCTGCTTTGCAGAAATAGTATTTATATGCTTCATTAGGGAAAGCTCTTAAATCCTGATAAGCACATCAAAAAGCATACATATTTCTGCATCATATTTGCTTATATACTTGCATAATGGGAAAAGAAGCTAGCATCCATATGCACAAATCCTAGTGAAGCATACTAAGGCAACGGCACATAGCCTCTGCTTGCTCCCCTCTCCCCCCCATATATTACATCTCAAAAGGACTTTATGGATTGCTTAATATTTATACACAAAACAACGCATGAACAGAATGTTAAGTCTGTAAGATTAATTAATCATCAGGAGACAATTGCATTGAGATTATTGGTCTTGATTCTGCTGAAGATTGCCTCTGTGGTATGATTCAGTTTTAATTGACACGTGGTTATGTCTTTTAGTTCCTGCTAATCCCCTTCCCATTCAGTGTGATGTGTAAAATGTACTCAGAAAGTAAAAAAGTAATTGAGGATGTCACCTTCTCTCCATCATTCAGTATGTCCACACTATGTCTGATGTACTGATTAGTGTCTGCTATCTCCTGTAATTACTGGAGCATTGTCCAGCAGTTCTGTCATCACAAGAGAAAATACGGGAAAAAATTTTTTTCCTTTTATTTTTCTTTATTTTTGTCGAAAATCTTTGTATGTTGTTGTTCTTGTGATTGTCTGTTAATATTATAGCTATAGATGTTTGATGTCCATTAATTTGATATTTGTTTTCCAGTATGTCCTATCTGTCCTGAAATTTACCTACCCTACCCTTTTTCAAGGGTAAGTACCGTTTTAAGAATACAATTGTTTGAAAAAGTGCTTAAATCAGTAAATGTGTTGTAGTTCCACAATGAAGCTAACTTTAGGCTCTCTTGTCATTCCTGACTTTTGCTGACTGGAGAACATACTTCATGAAGCCTTGCTAATGCATTCATATTTGTGTCTTAGTTAATTTTTTAACATCATGACAGTGATGTAGTTAAGATATAGAGACTCTATAATTTCTCATTTTTCTTAAAGTCTTATGCTTTAGCATGGAAAAATATCCATTATAGTACAGTCTGTTTTGGAAGTGACAGTCAAGCAAAATGGGCAATTGTAGGGTATTCTTTTGCCATGCTAATGAAAGCCAACCTTAAACCCATGTTTAAGCATACAGAAATACCATGTTGCTTATTTTCATGCTTAGCCGTTGTGTTAACTCTGCATCACTAGTTACTGTTCTATCTTAATAATTGTAATGAGAAATTTTATGTTTTAGCAAATATCCATATATACCATCAATGCTGTTAATAATTTGTGAGTCACTTATTAAAAATCTGTCCTCTGAGAGTGAGGATTTCCCCCCTTTCTTCTTTTGAGAGAATGACAGAGTCTGCAGATGCTGAATATCTTTAATTCCTTTTTTGCTGCACATCAGGCAAAAATATGAGCCATGCTGTGGCAGCCCCAGAACTGCAATCAGCTCTAGGAATAATTGCCTTGGGAGTCTTCGTTTTCTTTGACTACACTCAGCTCTATTAAATACGCAACAAATGCTTGCTTCAGTTCTGACACACACACATGCAGATTGTCTCTTGGACAAGACTTTTATCACGTGGGAAAGGGTTTTGTGTGATGCATGTAAAGCAAAAATGTAGTAAATAAACAGTAAAAAACTTATCTTGGTGGCAAGCAACTGCCTTATGGTATCTCTGTTATCAGAGTTATTTCCTTTGTCTATTATTTGGAAATGCATCTCAGCATCTTAATATTTTTCCATGAGTTTTGTCTTTTAGAGGGGGCGTTTCCTTGGAAATTCTATAGAGGCTTAGGTATGCTTCTTTAATGTAGATTTATAACTGATGAGCAAAGGACAAGAGTATTACTGTCAGTTCATGCTGTTACTGTTTGTTGTCATTTGTTTTGTTCCCTGTGTAAGCTAAGACTTTATTGAGCTGAGGAAATGTAACTTTTAGGAACTTCAGCTTCTGTCCTTAAAACCTGAGAAAAGAGGCAATTCTTCACAATAAGATGATGGGAATTCATCACTGACTTGGAGCAGAGTACAGCCAAGCCTGCAGCAAACATCAGGGATAACTGGTTTTTAATCTCTCATATGCTCCTCATTTTAAAAAGATGAAGTGAGCTGTCATGCAAGTATTCATCCTACCCACATAGACAGTGAGATTGCTCTTCTCTACCACTGTCCAACTGTGTTTAATCGTGTATAGAGTGAGTATTTGTGGATGTGTTTATATGTGAGAGAGGTTTTAAGTAATTGCTTAAATGCATTGCTATGAATAGGAATTGTAAATAAAATAACCTCTATACCTGTTACACATGTTAATGGGACTTGAAGCCAGTAATTTATTGTAAAGCTTAAAAAAATCACTTAAGCTATCTTCAAGTGTCTCTGTGGTCTTGCATACTATTTCTGTGATGGACTAAGGAAGATCTTTATGGTAGGGTAAGTCATTAGATAGATAAGTCAGTGTGGAATATATGTAATTGTTGTATAGCTTTTCCATGGGAGAACTGCAGTGTATTGTGTATTATTTGTGAGGTTATCTGGCTGTAAAGATGTTTTCTCTAGAGGGTCTGAACTGAAGGCTCATGTAGCGTAACAATGTTGTTGTTGACACTTGACTGGGTGCTTGCTATGCAAGATGCAAGGAGAGAAATCTGAGTTCAAGGGAGTTTGTAATCAAACCCAGCATGAGCAAACATGGGAAGTCATAGAGATGATGTTTGAAACTGCAAGAACTACACACATCATCCATGGGGCTTATTGCTTATGCTGAAGCAAGGTTTTAAATCCTGAGATCATGTTTATTTCACAGAATCACAGAATGGTTTGGGTTGGAAGGGACCTTAAAGATCATCGAGTTCCAACCCCCCTGCCATGGGCAGGGACGCCTCCCACTACATCAGGCTCTCACCTCTTTTTACAAAACTTGCCTTACTTGCATCTTGAGATCATTGCAGCTGTAACATCACCATTATCATTGTTCACCTTGTGTGGGAAAGGATGATACAGTGGGGATTCAGTAACATGAGTAAGGTAATTGTATTAAGTGTTAATATAGAAAGCATTTGAAATGGGAGCCGAAAGAAGCAGAGTATTAGAAAAATTGTAGGAAATGACAACCCACAAAAAATTAAATATTCAAAGGGGAATAGTGGCATCCTTGGTAACCTGGAGAAACAGTAGCTAAGTAGAGTCATGGGTAAGCTGTGAAAAATTATGTGGATTCTAAAGTTATGGTTCACAAACAATTAATAGGTGTTGTTTTGTTTCTGTTTTAGGTGGCAGACGCTAGTGGGTGGAATTCTGCTTCATGTCTCCTGGAAGCTGGGCTGGGTGGAGATAAACTTGTGTCCAAGGTACTGTGGATTCTTCAGTATCTGTTGAATACTTTCTGTGGCTGGCTTACAGCACTGTTGGTTGTGGAAGTTACTAACTTGCTAAAGTAGAAGTCAGAGTGTGTATGTGTTCTGTTTCACAGGTGTAGCGGAGATCTTGTACTTCAGTATAATGAATGTTCAAAACCACACACTTTAGCTGATTACTAGTGTAAAGTGTAGTGAAAACTACAAGGATAATTTCACTGTTCACATCTCTTTCCTGGATTATTTTATAGTATTATATTATTGGTTAAGAGTGTTGATACACGCTTTTCTAAAATCCCACTGCAGTTAAGTCCATAAATGTATTTGCCCTTTCCTCTAAGAAGTGTGTCCTGTAAATAGGAATCATTCACCCTTGCCTAACTTGCATCATTTATGATTGCACAGCAAGAGCAGCCATTGCCGTATTCTATTGATATAATAAACTCTAAATGAAAAGGTTTTTTGTAGACAAGGATCATCTGTTTGAACTGAGTGTGATGGTGACTTAGTAATGTTGCATACTTTGCTCTTCTCAGGTGGATCCATTCTGTGGTATGGAATGTGGCATATGATTTTTTCCTTTCACAGAGTGCTATAATTTAGAAAATTTGTGCCAATGGCAATTGATGAATGTGTGTTTCTGGAGTTAGTAAAACTTTGCTGGACAATGACCTGACTAATGTGACTTGACTTTGAAGCTACAGGAGATTGGACTAGATGATTGCCAGAGTTCCTTTCTAGTATTATCTCTTTAAGCGATTTTGTATTAGCAAGTGAAATCTGATGAATTTCGTCTTTGGATATCAAATGATTGGCTGGCAAAACTGACCTCTGTACATCAGAAGAACCAGACTGAGCTCTGTTTTGTTTTCTTGTCCATGCAAGTGACTACAACACTATTAAAACTTCAGTGAAGCTGTAAATGGAAACAGAATCTAACTTTCTATTTTTATCTGCAGTGTAGGTATAACAAGGATATTACTGTAAAAGCTCTCAGTGACAGAGAAAGGATTAAGGTCCAAACCTGTTTAGTTACTGATAGATATATTATTACCAAATATATATTCCAAATGCAGATTTTTTCTGTACCGAAAGATCTGAATAGCAAAGGAACACAGCTATCAGCAATGTCTGCTTTGGTTCAGCTTTTCATTACTAGATGATTACTTTTGCTTTAAATTGTGAAAGAAAATAAACTGCATCTTTTTTCTCACCTTGGAAGAGATTTTTTTTTTTTAATTGGGAATACACTAATGAAAATACTGGACGAGAAATATTTTTTCGCTGTTGAAGAAGTTGTTTTTATCTAAGGAAACTTTCAGTGAACACTTAGGTTTTTGACGATTAAGACTTGAGGCCACTAGATGTCAGCACATTATAGGAAAAGTGATTACAACGCATCTTGAGAAACCTCTTTATTAGTTCAGCTAGTACAGCAGGATGCCTGTTTTAGAACAGACCCAATGAAATCGTCAGAATTAATTGAAATTTTGACTGTAATTTAGCCAACTACTTAAGCATGCATTTAAATCTGTCTTTCTTCAGAAGAACATGCTTTAATGCTTTGCAGAACTGTACCTGTAGCAGATACCTTCTGCATAAAATAATGCCAATAAAAAATGTCTATCGCCCAAAACCAAACCAACCAAACAAAGAATAAATAAAGCCAACTAACCGCCCCCAACAAAATACTCCATGACAAATAAGCATAATGTCTCAAAGCTTCTATCTACCACTTCCTCTTAAGCTTCCCCTTCCACATGTGAGGTCATTTCCCCCTTCTAATACAGAATATTGGTCTCTGAATCTGTTTGTTGGAGTTTTTTTTGACACATGTGTAGGATGTCTAAAAAAACCATATGCAGTCCCCAGTCTTGACATGCTTCAAGTAACTGCTACCCATTTCTTTGTTTATTTCCACAAAGTCTCAGTGTTTCTGTCATGGACAGATCTCATATGTTTTCTGAGACAGTTCAGCTTATCCTGGCAGAATTATTTAATTATATAGTGTTCATCACCCTTTGTCTAAAGTCAGGAACACTAGCTTCAGAATAACTACCAAATGAAGAGATGAGAGTAGTTTCTCTTAGGTTTTGTGGATGGTCCTGCTTTTCATCTGCTTCCCCCCTCCCCAGTACTCCCATCTGTTAGGGCCTTTATCACCATCATAATTGTTTCTAAAGGGTGAATGTTCACTGGCTGCAAAACTTTGTATCCAAAGCAGGGGTTCTGTGGTAGTATTTGCATAATGCTTCCAGCACAGTGATCTGCCATCCAGCACTTGCCTAATCCTTGTAGGCACAGAATTATCTTGTTCTGTTTGGTATTTCTTGTAAGGCTGGATTTTCCCCACAGCTAAGCAGCAGCTCAGAGCCTTGCTTAAATCAAAGCTTCAGAGTGTGGTTTAGGGGAATGTACCCACTGACTCCAGTGGTCTTTAGAATTAGCCCTACAACCGCAATCTCATCACTGAGCTTTCCTGTTTTGTGTGTACATCACAGTATTGCCAATATAAGAAGCTACTAATTGGTTTACATACAAGCCAGATTGTTGGTGCTGACACATTACATCAAACATTCATGCATTCTTTTTCAGTCCTGAAATTTCCACTTGACAGCATAAATTTTTACCCTTACATCATGGGAAAAACATCTGAAGTCCTTTTCCATTGCACTTCACAAGTATTGATGTGGAGATTAAGATATATTTGGGAGTCCTGGAATTTAATGGAGGAAAAATTAAAGAGTCCTGGTCTGGATGAAAATCCAGTGGATGGCTACTGTGGTGGCAATTTGAGGGGACCTGCCCAGCTTTCACTTCTGTTGTTTCAAAATTTTCCACTTATTGTCATGTCCTGAGGTGGCAGATGGGGCAGAGGGTGGAGTTGGTTTCTTTGTGCAAACAGCAACTTTTGCTATTGGTGAAACACTTCTGCCATGGTAATCCCATCTATTTCTGACTGTGGGTTGCTGGCTTATATGAGATCAGACTACAATTTTTTCCTTGCTATCTGTGGCTCTTTTTGGTTTTGCTGGCTTCTTTTTATTTATTACTTTAACAGATGGCCCTATCATTGCAGCCATCTTTGTTAAGACACCTATAGTACCAACAACATTTGTCACCATTGATGCAGTCATGGGTTTTAGTGTGTCAGGTGCTCTTGTCCTAAACTGCATTTTTATAGCTCTTGTTATTAGTACCACAGCTGGACTGGATCTGGTAACCAGTCCATAAGCCATTTCAATCTGTTGCAGCTCATAAACACGAGATGTTGCTAATTCAGAAGGATCTGCACGTGCTGTTAAAACTGCTACACAGAACCACTGAAATAGCATAGGGGCAGCAATTTCTCATCCATCAGGAGCTCTGACAGTTTGCAACTGAGTGTATCCTTGTTGTATCTCATCAGTTACAGGGTTTAAAAAAATTTTCATTTGCTGTCAATTGGATAGATGCAGCTGCATTATCCCATGCTTGCAAAATCCATGGGAGTATACCTCTTTTGCTGATAAATCTCATGAAATTCCCTTAACTCTTTCAGGGTATAGGTATGTGTAAGCTGTACTACCCCATCTGCTTGTTGCTGTTGCCCCATCAACTGTGTGAGGGGCCATGCTTCCACTACCTCAGTGCCTTTTATGTCTGGATCAATTTCATCCTCAATCTCAGAGCCAGAAGAGTCACTGCAAATATTTCCATCCCATTCCTCAGGGTCCTATGAACATTTTGCAATAAGAGCTCATACTTGGGTCATTGTGACCTTATCTTTCCCACATTTCCCCCTTTGCTTATTCGCTATACATGCTGCCAGTTGCTCCACATTATCCTGCAGCCCATGACACTGCTTTGCTTGGAGAGAAATTACTTCTTGAGCGACTGTCCTTTCATCCTGCAAAGAGTAATTTTCCTTTTCCAATTCTTTCACTTTACTATGTAGTGGCACAACTTCATGGCTAAGTGCCCTAAGTCCAGTAGCAAACAGCCATCCTAGTTTTCTGCTAATTTACACAAAGAACATGATGCCATTTTCCATGCAACTGACGCAGAGCCATTTCTTTTGCCTCAGGGTGATCAATGCCCTGTCATTTAATTCAGGCCATACAAGCCTCTGAGTTAATTGAGACAGGAAACCAGCTACAGGAGCCCATCTTTCAGTACTAGACCATCCTGGAATACAGGAATTTGTCTCAATTTCACCCCCAGTACAACATATTTTCCTCAACCACAACGTGGTTGTTCCTGGAGCTGCCAGTGCCAACTATGCCAAATGTGTGAGCTGATGCAGGCAAGACATGGGAACAACCACAAACCACAGCTGAGAGACAAAGAACTAGGTTCATCTCAATACCTCACAGACCAGGGAATCTCTGCAGCAACACCTGGGAAGAGGCAAGCAAGCAGGAGATGGAGCCAGGAGATGGAGTGAGAGAGAATCCTTGCCAGCAAGAGTTCTTGTTAGCAAGTAAGAGGGTGAGGGTGTGCTGACTTCCTGTTCTCCGTGGCATTTAAAGGGTTCAGACAAAATAGTGGTTTCCTCCCTGTATTTGATCTTCTTCCACAACAGGGCAGGTTTCTCAAGCAGTTAGATGAGGTGTCCCTGAGTCCATCCTGAACATAGGTTATCTAGGTGCAGGCATTCTACTTGCAAGCACACAAGGCTGAGTAACAATTAATGTGATATATGTGTTACCCAGCTCCCGAAGTGCAAGTCACTTGAGTGTATTTACAGTCCTAAATCCACCTCACAAATCTTCCTTTACTTTCCCACAGCATGCTGGTAAATTATGTATTGTAATAAAGAGGAAACAAGATGTTTAGGTTTTTTTCCTTGTCTGGGTTTATTTGAATCTTCAGACATGTTTTATCTTCATTCAGACTGTTCTGATGTCAACAGTCAGTGGTCTGTTTTTATTCCATGAAGTGTGGTAGTGTTGTGGTAGCTGTAATTACATTTTAATTCTTATATGCTGCCCTAGTTGCAAGTCTGTTCCAAAATAAGAAAGCTTGATTTCTTTTTGAGAGCCAGCATTATTCACTGACATTTTCTTGACTTTAGTTCAAAGCTTGGGAAGAGTCAATGGGAGTAGCACTGTCTTTGGGCCTTCAGACCAGGCCTTTAGATCACTTTAGGTCCTTTCCTCCCTAGCTCAAAATCTTACGTTATTCTTTCCACCTGCTTGATCCCTTTTTCCCCTTCAGTACCAAGATCAAAAAAGAAAAATTACAAATTCTGAAGCCCCTTCTCAGAACTGAAACCTGACCTAACCATGGCTAAAAAAAAATACAAGATCAATCTGTGATGACTTCATTCTTACATTAGTTGTCAAACTGCCTCTAGGAGCTTGGCTTAGGCAAAGGAATATCATCAGGAAATCTCCAGAGACAGGCTCCCACAGAGACAATCTGATCTTTAGGAAGAATATCTATGTGAATCTGGCTGAGAAATGAGTGTGTGGGTGGGCAAGTGTATTTGTGCTTAGGGAAAGCGTGAGCTGTCTGTGAAAGTACGCCATTTTATGCCAGCATTTTCAGTTTTTCTTACTTTTACAGCACATCAAGGAAATTAGTCAAAATTTCTTTCCCTTAAAACCAATGGGAGTAAGTATCATCAAGCACACACTTTTGCGGGGAGAGGAGCCAGAGAAAGGGTAAAAGAAAGGAAATATGTCTGCAGATAGCTCCTGCATGGGATTAGATTAAATGATTAATCTTTGTCTCAGACTTCTTTACTATGTGGAAAGAATACTAAACAGTCAAGGCAAAGAATTTAATATGGACACCTTTGAAAAATAAAAGTACATACATACATATTGTTATATTCCTTGCAAGCGACTGCTGCTGACTATATGTGAGCAATGAGGTAATGAGATTTTAATTGTCTTCACAGGTCTGAAATCCTGTCATGGCTTCCTGCTTCAGTACTGTTTGTTGGCATCATTTATGCTGGCTCTAGGGCACTCTCTAGATTGGTAAGAAACACAAAAGTAAAAGTCAGATCTTTATTACCTCTCTGAGCATAGAATATTACCTCTCTGAGCATAGAATATTGCCTTCATACAAGGTTCCTGGGTTTGGAAGAAGAGGGGAGGAGAGATTTAAATAATATAGACATAGTTCATGGTGGGAGAGTAGCAGTCCAATCCTATAAAATACAGAGCAGTATCAAAAAGCAGTTCCATGACAGTCCAAAGCACTCAGCATCTCTCCAGAGTACTCAGTGTTTCGAAGAACAGATTCTCAGTGATCCAAATTGTTCAAGTAGGGTAGAAGCTGAAGAAGCTGCTAGCTGTAATTCTGCAAAAGGGGAAATGGAGCTATGGGATCTACAGGAAATCCTTCCAGGAAAAAAATAAGACCATTCCAATGAGAGGCTTTTGATGCTTTGCAGGATTTGAAAAAATAAACAGAAAGTTGGAAAGAGATTATGGGAAGGGTTAGAGTAATCAGTTTTATGATCCATTTGCATTACAGTAACCTACCAAATGTTCAGAGACCTGTTTTCGTTAGAGTTGAATGCTTTTTACTTAAATGATCAGAGTATTTCTTTTAAAAAAAAAGAGAAAAAACAATAGCAAGAATTTTTGAAAAACAGCAATCTTTTATTGCTCTTATGCACTCTTCCAGGCCAGATTATGCACTAGTTCCTTTCTGTTCTCTTTCAATGCATCTTTATCTAACTCCAGAGCCAGCTTCCTCCTGCCAGCTCCTAAACTCTGAGAAGGATCAAATGGGAAATTTTGACAGGATTCTGCTTGTAATGGTCCTTTGAATATCTCAGTGGAGAGGTAGGGCAGAAGAAGACAGGAGGTCTCTGTCCTCCCAAACAAGACTTGGGGGCACATCTCCAACCTAAGTACTCTTCAGAAAGCTCAGGCTTGTGCTCAGAACACACATCCCTCCAGATTAGCTCTGTCTCAGGATGATTGCTTTTATTTCCTCTTGGTTCTTTGTCAAAGCAAGTTCCACTGGGCTTTCCTGTGTAAAATGAGCAGAGATCCCTAAAGAGAGCCCTGTATGGAAACAGCAATAAACCCTTGGCAGCAGTATCTTTTCTGTCTGCTCACCTGGGAAGTGAAGGAGATACGAATCACATTCTCTTTGCCATTTCTTCTTACCTCCTAGTCATCACGTTTGTTTCCCTCCTGTCCCTGCTCATTCAGAAGTCATTCAGAAGTTAGGTGCCAGGAAGCAGCAGTGGGACTGTGAATGGTTTTGATTTGTATCCCAAAACTTTCATAAGAAGCATCTCCCATTTCTGAATGGCTTTTTGTTGCATTTGCATGGGGATTTAAGAGATCTAATTCTGTGGCTAAATCAAATCCTGTATAGAGGCTTTGCTTACAGTAACTTTGCATACAGCAATTTTATGACATATATGGAAAATGTACCATTCCAAACATGTATCTGGCTTGGCTTACCTCAGTGGTGTATTTGAATTAAGTGGGTTTGTTCCTCAGGCAGAAATTACGTGCGTTTTTTTCATCAAAGCCAAGGAGACCCACTTTCAAACATTCCTGCGTGCTGGCAGGGCCACAGTCCTAATCTCTGTGCCTCTCTCTAGAGGTGCTGGCAGTCTCCCCTGCCTACAAGTTCAGGGTTAGAACTGGAGGAGGAGGGTTGCTCTGCTCTGAACTGTGATGCATTAACAGAAATATGCAGAGCTGTGGAGGAAGGTTTGTACCGTGTCTATTCGCCCTGCCTGCTCAGCCAGTAAACCTTTATTTTCGTAAGCAATAAGCCCTCTCACAAATTTAAGAAATACTAACATCAAAGGCAGTAGACATATGGAGAAGGTTATCTGGGCTAGGCAAACTGGAGCCATTGTTGGCTTCAAAACATATTTGGAAGAGCTAAAGGCAGGGCAAGAGGAAAGAAAAACCCAATAAATTGGCTTCACAAAAGGAAGAATGTAAATTCTGCTGTCAGCTTTCCTTGTGTATGTTTTTTTCTTTTATTTCCTATTATTGTGTCAGGCTCAGGATACTTGTGTTAGACTATTCTGGTTTTATGTTCTCAGTTGTCCCATCAGCAAGATTGAGAATTGTTTTTCAGAATTGGTCAGACTGGGGCTGACAACTTCACACCAGTTGTGTTTGTGTGATTTTCATTCCTTGCTAATTCAGAGGTGTTAAAATTTGCCTTAATGTAACTGCTGCATTTATGGATCTACCCTAGCTGTCATTATGACTTAAAATGTGTAATTAGTGATGTTTATCTGGTTTTATGTGAATTAAAATAAAAATCAAAAAAATCCAGAGTTCTGAATATGAAGTCAAATTTGAGAGATATTTGCGACTTATATCACCTGAGACTTAAACGATATGAGCAGCACTGAGAAATTAACTCATTCCCTACTAATGTGGAGAATTTAAATACTATATAACACAAGTGGGGAAATACTGCTTCCTAAAACTGCCATAGTCTTTAGATTATGTTAATTGGAGCGGAGAATTTCTCCTGTTTCAGCTGTCTGAGACACCGTGGATCTGATTTGGAGGAAGTATTATCAACCACTAATTCTGGCTGGGTTTGCCTGAGGCTATGGGTGTTTGATTCATTATTGTTATCATTAGGGCTTGTTTCCTAATGATTTCATGTTGGAATGAAGCCAGATACCTCAGTGGGTGTAATTTCAACATCACTTGTGTATGAACTGTTACGTTTCTACCTTAATTTCAGGCAGCTCTTCCTAACAGTAACTGAAGGCAATCACCTAAGATCACCTTACCCATAATTCTCTTGCTAGGAGTCATGCTGTATTCTTAGTGCCAGTAGACAGAGGTGGGAAAAGAAATGAGAACTGTTTACTGCAGAGGCTGCAGATACTTGAACAGAGAAGCTAAACTAGAGGCAGAAAGCTGGACCAGATCTCACTGAGGCAGATGTGTACAAACAAATCAACTGCGCACTTTGAAGTGAGAGAAGCAGCAAACAGGGTCTGCATTTAGAGATGGCCTGTGCCATGTAATAGTGATTGGAATGAGTCTGAACCTCTTTTAGGAGATGTGGCATGGGTTTGCAGCTTAAAAATCCAAACAAAACATAGTACCACAAGATATGGAACAGCTGTCCCTAAGAGGAATGTCCTTTTCTGCATGTGTCACTGTTCTGGGCTATTTAGGCATTTTTGTTCTCTCCCAATGGCAGCCAATCCCAGTGTTCCTCACGGTGCACAACGCAGCAGAAGTTATAACCTGTGGGTTCCAGAAGTTTGTGCAAAAAGAGGTAATCCATTTGTTAATTGATCTGTTCAAGGTACCTCCTGTGATGTAATTGCCCTAATTTCTTTCAATACAGACATTAATGCCATGTGCTTTTCTAGTCTTGCTGTGATAGCTAGTCATTAATGAAACCCAGCTTTGCTGTTGACAATGATCCATATTGATGGATTTTTTCTCCTATAGCTGATGAAACACTGCAAATGGGTATTGGCAGTTTGATCTGCATTTTTAAGACTGGTGTGATCCTGCTTGTTTTTTCCTTTTGAAAAAAAATACCTCTTCTTATAAGAATCTCATTGTTTGAGCTGAAAGGGCGGAGGACAGGGTTCTTAGATCTAACCAGTTTAATATATCTTGCATTTGATGTATTGTATGATTATGGATATTTTACATCTCCACATGAAATGCAGGAAAAATAGTGCATTTTTGCATGTTTTGAATGCTTGAGAATCTCTCCCAAGACCTGCTGAAGTCAGGAGAGTAATTCCTGTTCCCTTCAGTAAGATCTGGGTTTGTTTCTCACAAACTGCATTGGGGATCCTTCTTTTTAGGCTATGAGATGCTTTTCTAATTGACCTAGTGAGGCGACACTGGAAAATCATTCATCACAGAGTCATTTCTACAGTGGCTATCTGTGAAAAGTTAAGTTTAAGGACTATGTATAAAGTTCCTGTCTGGTTTTGGATGTAACTGATGGTTAATAATGTGAAAATATAAATCAAGTTGAAATAGGCTAGTCTGTAGTTCTGGTTCTTTTTTACAAATTACATTTGCTAAGCAGTGCTCAAACATAATGGGCTGTTGAGTGCTGCTTGCTGGATTTTAATGTGTTTGATGTGGTAAGATCAGCTGTCATCACTTTCCTGTTTTTAAAAGCAGAAAGCACAGTTTCACCATTTTTATTTTTACATTTTAATTTTTTTAATCATACTTTCTTTTTTACAGCAGATCTCTCATCTGAAAGTCTGTAGGTAAGCTCTGCAAACAGCTCAGATTCAGATTCAGACATGTTTTGGCTTCAGCTTCTGTATTTGCTTCAGATAATTTACTTCACCAAAACAATGAAGAATGTAAGCCACATTCCCGTGGGTGGTGAGCCTGAATTGCAACACAGGCGCAATTAAATATTTTTAATTTTCTTTTTTTTTAACAATTGCCTAAATAGATACATTTTTTTCTCCTTAAAAAAACCAAAAAAGACAGAAGGCCAGTCTTCTTTAATAACAGAATAATGTTATTAAGAGTTTTTTTGGAAATTAGATAGCAATCAAGTTTGAAGTTTGGTGAGTAATCTTAAACAGTAAGAGAAACATAATTAATGTGATAGAAAATAGTTTAAAATGCCTTTCCTTCTTAAGGAGGAAAGAGAGTGATATCCAACTGTGATAGAATAATTAGTTTTAAGCTGCACAGCCTAACAGCCCTCATTGACTCTGGTTGTCAAGGCTTCAAAAAGCAGATAGAAAGGGACAAACGGAAGTCAGCTAGTCACATGTTAAAATTTTCATTCTTCCCCCATCTCCCTGAAGAATACATATTTGCTGTCCTCCACATTCTACAATCTTTTATCTGTACCGTATCTATATCTGTTGTTTTTTTATTTAGTATACTTGTAGACACCATCATCCTTATTTCTTCCTGTTGTTTCCATTATCTGACTTACAGTGGCCTTGCATTCACCACTGGATTATTTTGGAGGATATCAGGTTTTTTATCAGCATCATCTATCTTTTCCTATGCTTATAGAGAGTAAGAAAATAAGCTGCAAAATCAAATGTTTGTTATTATTAATAGCAACAGCCCACAGAAATTCCCTATCAGAGTAGCCTGTAGAAATACTGATTTAGCCACAGGTTAATAATTTGTTTAGTTCAAGTCAGTGGACTAGAAGAAGACTTGTGCTGTCCATACACCATTTCCACTGTAATACCACTCACTTCCACTTTCTGTGTGCTCTGAGTTACACCATAACTTTTAATGGACTCATCTCTGCTGGGAATGTTGTAATAGGCATTTCACCTTAATGGAGGAACTTTTGGGGTGCTATTCCTGTTCAGATCTTGGCTTTTTGAAGACACCTAGGAAAGCCACATGGCAAGTGAAGAATAATATTCACTACCAAAAAAAATTGTTTTATAAATGATCTAATGTTTCATGCTGTCTCTCTTCCCATGCAGTTGTATAAGAGGTATAAAGGAATACATGATGTAAAACTTCATTTTGCTGATAGAAATTACTTCTTAAATACAGAATAAAAATTAATGGAATGTCAGTGTGAAATTGAGTGCTTATAATGACAAATTACAAATGCCTAAAATTATAAATTCAGGTTATGAGCTTTTAGTCTTGTTTGTAATTTTTCTTTCCCATCTCCACAGTGTGCTGTTCCTGCTGGTAGCAGCAGTGTGCCTTCCTTTATGTGACACACAGGTGAGTTCTGCTTTGTAAAGCAGCTATAGTTAGACCATGATGTTCAACATCTTACTATCTATACGAGTGATGCATCTTATACTTTTAAGGGCATTCCAGCAAAGTGGGATTAGTAGGAGACTAAAGTGGGATTCCAGCAAAGGAATTGTAAAATGTTGCTTATTGCTGAGTAGTAATCTTTGTGGTTTTAATGTGTTTGAATCGTTGTAAAACTTTTGAGCAGTGAGTACATACATACCTTCAGGGAAGGTGGTGGCTGGGGAAATCACAATTCAGGGCTGAGAGCAAATCACTTGTTTTGTGTTAATTGCACATACTTACAGGAGATTCCTAAATTAGCTTTGTAATTACTCTACATGCTTTCTGTAGCTATTGGAGAAAGGAAATACCTCCAGAGAGTTCTCAGTCCAGCAAAGAACCATTTCTTTGGCAGTGCTGCCTCCTTATTTTAGGTACCTTAGTTAATATTTGAAGTCAGAGGAGATGAATCTGTAAATTTGACTGTATGAATCTGATCAAATACAGCCATCAGAAACTATAGCTGTCTCCCTTCATAGTCCATGGTGTAGAATCATAGAATAGTTTGGGTTGGAAGGGACCTTAAAGATCATCGAGTTCCAACCCCCCTGCCATAGGCAGGGACACCTCCCACTAGAGCAGGCTGCCCAGTCCCCTGTCCAGCCTAGTCTTGAATACCTCCAGAGA
>VZTY01019685.1:299540-320995 GCA_013400935.1 Turnix velox
TCAGGTACTGATAAGTTACTATGAGGTCCCCTCTGAGCCTTCTCTTCTCCAGGCTGAACAACCCCAACTCCTTCAACCTGTCCTCATAGGGCAGTTGCTCCAACCCTTTGATCATCTTCGTGGCCTTTCTCTGGACCCTCTCCAATAGCTCAATATCCTTCCTGTGTTGAGGGCTCCAGAACTGGACGCAATACTCCAGGTGGGGTCTCACCAGTGCTAAGTAGAGGGGTAAAATCACCTCTCTTGACCTGCTGGTCACACTCCTCTTGATGCAACCCAGGATTTGGTTGGCCTTTTTGGCTGCGAGTGCACACTGTTGGCTCATGTTGAGTTTGTCATCAACTGACACACCCAAGTCTTTCTCTACGGAGCTGCACTCAAGCCACTCTCCACCCAGCCTGTATCTGTGCTTGGGAGAGCTGAAGCTTGTAGTGTATAATTCATCTGCCCTGAAAGCAGACATCTAAAATATACCAGGTGAATTCCTCTGAAAAATGTACATTTTTACCATTGATTTTGGAGAGGCACTACCTTGTTCAGAGACAGATGCCTATGTAAAGCACTCTCTTAAACACTCTCCGTTTAGTTGGGGCTTTGAGGAAAGAGACTGCTTGGCTGCTGCAGGGGCTGAGAGGGGAAAGGAGACAAGATGAAAACCTTAGTGATGTTCCTATGATCCTCTCTCCCCTTTCTGACTGCCAATACAAGACTAAACAGGCTGGCATCCATATGCTCAGATTGTTTTAAATGGTGTGCGTATCTTTAAGAAACAGAGCTATTCTTGCCAAGACCAGCTGAAAACTCAAATAACTGGCATGCAACAGGTCTCTAGAGGGATGGGATCTCCCCAGTATTCTGTAGTGATAGTCTCTTTCTTTGCAGCATAGCTCCCACTCACTGTACTTTCTTTGTGAAGTAAACTGCAGGGAATCATAGAATGATTTAGGTTGGAAGGGACCTTGAAGATCACGTGGTTCCAAACCCATGGGCAGGGACTTCCCTCTAAACCAGGTTGCTCAAAGCTCCATCCAGCCTAGCTCTGGGAAATAATAATATGTGTTTACCTAAATCACCTTTTATTTATGTAGATGTTCTTTCTTGCAGTTTGATCCAAATGGTTATTTATGGGCTCTAATTCACTTGATCTGTGTGGGTAAGTTATTTTCCTTTGTAAAAAGATAATTTGGAAGAGTAAATATCTTGGAGAAATCAGCTTTGTTATGAAATTACTTGTATTGAGCATTCTTGATGTAAGAAACACTTGACAGACTGAAGCAGCCCAGTACATATAAGAAAGTACATTCCTTTTTTAGCTTCTATGTTGAAAACAACAACAGAATATGCTAGATATTGCAGTCTGTTAACAGTGAATGAAAAATGCACATACTATTTTAATCATCACTAAGCTTTTCTGTTTTTTGATGGTTGCCTACTAAATGACACTTTTTTCTGAGGGGGGAGGAAACATGAAAAAAGCAAGCAATAACTTGTAGTTGGAGCTTTATTGCACACACTGATTTTATTTTAAAACCAGACAAAATTCTAAAATATCATGGAATGTGTTCCCAGAGGAGGGATGTTGAAATGTTTTTATGCAGTCATATGCATTTAAAAAAAATACAAATGAGTTGCATAGCCTGACAGTTTTTGTTTTGACTTTTTAAAATTAATCATTGATTTGGATAAATCATAATTCTTCCCTGAAAAGGTAGAAACAGCCAGACCTGGAAAACCTGAGGAAGAGCAGCAATTTTTGACTCAGAAATTTGTGGGCTTAGATACATTAGGCTGGATTATAAGGGACTTGAATTTGGTTCTTAGCTTTCTTACAGACTTAATGATTCATTCATATATTAACTCGTCTGCATATTAGGGATGATTCCCTCTATTTTGTCTTTCCATACCATGAAAGATTTAGGGCAGAGGTAATATGTTTATATGTATTCATGTGTAGGGAGGTCTGGAGTTCATGTTCTAGTGTTAATATACAAATATGAGGTAATGTAATATTTTTCCTTTAGAAAATGTTTTCTGGTAAACATTTGCACATTTACATTAAAAAAAAAAAAGCTAAGAATCTTTCAGCTCAGATATCCATTTGCTGTAACAAATGATGTTACTGCTGTCTCAAAGTCAAGAGATAGTCTCTTCTGTAAAGAGGTTCTAGGCCATGGGGGTAGGGAAACTGCTTAGAGAGTCTTCAGGCACTGCTTCTGTGAGCTTGAAGTGTGTAGGAAATGATAACTAATATGCTCAGAATGTAGCTTATTTCAATTTTCTCTTGTTTCTGAGAGAAAGTTGTTGATACGACTAAATTTACTAAACTTTTTGCTTAGGAAGTTTTCCTACCAAATGACACGGAATACAGATGCTACAAGAAAGGGCAAAGAGATGAGCTGACTTACTTTACAGTTAATCAAGACAGAGCATTAGAGAAAGGATATGTTCTGCACTTCAGTTTGTCTAACAGGGGCAGAATTGAGGACATAGTGTTCTACTGGATTTGCTTGTCATGTTCTGTTTTTCTTTCTGAATAAAAAACCCCAAACAACAAAGCCTTGAAGAATCTGAAAAACCAGAGCCTGAAGCTGTATTGTTCTTTAAGTGCTTAAAGCTTGTCTGAGAATAGAAATGGGAGCTAACCAAGAGATGGATAGGTCAAGAACATAAAGATCCTGGAGACCCTACAGCTGAAATGATCATGAAAGATGGCTCAGAGCCAACAGCTGTAGGGGGTCTATATAGATGAACACATCTTAGAAGTTACTCAAAAAATGGGATGGACTGAAGAACCCATTCTGTGACACTTAGTCATGGTTTAGGCATCTGTTGTGCTGTGTTGCTAAACTGTAATTCAGAGGGGTTCTGGGTCTGCCAGTAGCACAGCCAAGCAAGCTGTTGTTTGTCAGAATGATTGCATGTTACAGCAATTACACATGTCGTTTCAATTACAGGGGCTTACAAAGTATTTCACAAGTTATGGAAACCTAACTCCTTAAGGTAATGTTTTCATATTCTTTTAAAAAGAAAGAGATTGCTAGCAAAGAGGTTTAGAGACACGTCTGTGTAGCAGTCAGGTAAATTGCAGTGAATTTTGCATTATGTGTGTGCTGGGCCACTTTGTTAATCATTAATGACTTCACTTCTCTTGCAAGTGGAACCCTATTTATTGTTGGTAACAACAGCATGTGGTTATTGGTACTGCAAGCTTGAACACTAAATTAGTTTTAAACAGTATGTTATCAAAAAATGAGGACCGAGTCCTGGAAAAATAGCCCCTAATTACTATCACAGGCATTAAGAGGAAATACTAGTTTGTGTTAGCCTTGAAAGCTGCATGGTTTGAATCTGTCAGTATCTCCCTTTGTAACACAGTCTCCTAAGTGACTTACAGTTGGTGACTTGCCACAGCACTGGAATGGTTGAGTACCTAAAAAGCTGTGAAACCTTGCACTAATCCCATGTACTTGTTAGAACTTTAGCCAGACAGTAATTGTTTTGACAGGCAGTGGCATTACACGTTCACAGTGTCTACAATCTGCAGTTGTCTGTATGGAGATAGTGATGTTGCTACTCCATTTGATGTTTACTTACATAATACATGCCTGTACAGAATGTGCATAAGGTTATTTATTTCAAAGTCACTTTCCATCTCTGTTTAAAGGGTCTACATTTTAATCAATCTTGCTTTACTTCAAACAGGACTCCCATTTACACAGTAACAGCAGAAATAATGTGCAAATTATGTGTAAATTAGTAGGCTGATTATAATATTATTAATGTTATAATAGCAATAGATTATGGTTATAATGTGTATAATTATAATAAGATGTTAGTGTTGCCTAATTATAATGTTGTGTCATATATTATATTAATATTATGTAATATTAGAGTGTTACAATGCTACATAATATACTGATCTCTTGTACCAAATGAAATCCATTACTAAAAGAACACCTTTTCTTTCCCTCCTTTCCCAGTGATCTGGAGCAACAGTACATCAACTATGTATTCAGGTACAATGAATACACCATAGGTGGTTTTATGTAGTATGTGTTTTCATTTTCAGACATGGGTTTGTTTAGGAAACAAAGCCTCTGCTGCTTAAATGTGTTTCTTTAGTGGGACATTCACTGAAAGAACAGTGCTAAGCTGAACTGCTTAGCAGCTGAATTTTTTTTGGCTCTGGTTGTAGATGGGCATGCCAGTATACACCTGGAGAGGTAATGAGGTGTTAATTGTGAATTTTTTTAATCAACATGTGCACAAATGATCTATAATTCCCAAGACTAATATTTACAGAGGAGCTCCCTGGCAATACCACACTTCAGAAAATAAAACTTGTACAAAGTTGCCAAAAGGGGGGGTAGAGATTACAAAAGTACTATGTGCGAAGAAGATGAACAGTAAATGATAGTTCAGAGTGCTCTTAGTGGGTTTGAGTAATTCAGACTTTCAATTATTTTTCTGATTCGGAGATACAAGAGTGGCTTGTTATTTTGTAGTTAGTGAAGTAGCCTGAGTCACTGACCTGACTCCACTGCATTTTTTTATTTAAAAAAATAGAGTCAGTAATTTCCTCAAAGAGCCATATAAGCCAGAAAAATCAGCGTGCATGGCTTCTGCTAGATTTCTGTGAGGCTTTATTTGAAGTAGGTCATGCAGAGACTTTAATAGTTTGTCCTTCATCCATAATCACATCTTGTACATGTTGTTCTCTTTTCTTGAAATGGTACCTGATGTTGTATGGGAGCACTGTGGAGTACCAATATACTAAGTTAAAAAAAAGGAGTGGCAAAAGGAATGAAAGAGCACAAGATGGGAATAAGCATAATGGAAGTGAAGTTGTGCTTATCCATTTGATTAGATGGGAATGTGCTCTTGAATGACCACATTAGAGACACCAGTGTAGCACAGTTACTTCATTCCAATTCCCATATATGATCATCAATATGATAATACTATGTATCTCTTTCTATCTTGGTTCTAGCAAATCTCCTATTTCCTTAAATAAGTAATGAAGGTCTCTGATTTTGCCTTTGTATGATTCTGGTGCCTGTTCACCAGAGTCCTGTGTGTTGACAATATCTGAGTATCAGTTTGCTTGAAGTAGTCTTGTGCTGAAGTCAGTTGTTGATTTCCATCTGCTTTGCACTTCACAGCCCTGCAAAGCAGATCAGTTTTACTCAGAGCAGGTACTTACGTTTATTCAAAGTGTTTCAAAGCATGGACTTTGCAAAATACACTGCTGTGTGCAGAAATAATCCATAAAGTCTTGAATAAGCTGTAGTCTAATCAACTGTCTGAGTTGAAGGGACAATCCCAAAGCAAGCACTAAAATCAATTGAATTTTCATTAGGAAAATGCTTCACTGTGGCACTCAGTTGTAATTTTAGTTAAAAACTGCACCTAGACCTGAATTCAGATTTTGGCTGAAGGTCTTAATTTTACGGCTTTGTTTAAAGTTAGGGCTGGGTTCCTGCTGTGTTAGTTGATGATATCCTTTGAAGTCTGTGAAGTTGTGTCCAGCAGAGCAGGAGTTCCACGTTACATGGAAAGTTTGGTTACTGATTTAGAGGCTTTTGGAGAGAAGAAACTTCTCACTAAGAAGTTGTGAGGTGCAGTGGTATGTATTTTAAAACTGTTCTTAAAAAAATTAAAAATTAAAAGCACCAAAACCAATAATGAAATTGTGCAAACTGGAAGATGGCTATTTTAGCATGTACTTAAAAGCCAAAATATATTATCAAAGCTTGTGAAGATTTTCAAAGTTAAGGGGCTTAGAGGTTAGTGCAGCTTGTGAGATGATGGTGCACAATAGGTGACTTAGAGGAGGTAGAAACCTGCATGCTTGTTTGTTTTGCTTGAGTGAGTTCCTGGGTATCTTTATTTACCTATATATGTATGTTTATTTATCTACATATGTATGTTCTATGTGTTAGAGAAGCTTGTAATGCCTAGATCTTGGACCCCAGCTTTTCTAGGGAAAACAGTGACATAGGTAGGCTGAGTGACACCTAATTTTTGTTTTGTCATAATAGTGGATGATGTTTCAAAGGGTGTGAAACTTGTCAGCTCTATCCTTGCTTATGTGCAGCTGCCATGAATATCCTCCATTGTCTCATGGGGCTGAAATCTTTCTTCTGCAAAAGGTGCTGGCAAGGTCTGTATTTTTGTGAGACCTCTGTGTGTGTAGTTATCTCAGAGATGATTGCCACTTCCCACATTTGGATGAAGCAAGTCAGCTGTTTGGGAGATGTGTAGAGCTATTTACACATAGCTCTACATGTGTACACACAGCTTTATTGCACAAGTTTAATTTCTGTAGAAAATTATCAAAAGTATTCTGGAATTGCACTGAGCAAAGGGCATTTAACTCTGAGCATTCTCTGAATGAGTGCTAACTCTTAACAGTCAGTTCTGGGTCAGAATTACTGTAAATGTGTGCTTGTCTCTGCTCGAGGGTGCCCAGCACTAAATTTTGTGGTTTAGCAGGTGTTAAGGTATTTACTGCTTTCTCTGCTCAGGGCTGCTTGAGGATTATGTCAGCTATAACAGGATCCCAGTTCCACCTCCAGAGCAGGATAGTCTAACTTGTACTGATGGTCTTATCTCTACAAGCATGATTCTGTGATTTATGAAGAAACTTGATATTTGGTATCAGTACAACATTCTTCTCTTACCGTTATTATCAATAGGACCTTTATATGTTCTTATTTTTATCCTAGATCAGACAGCTGACATGCATCTGTGCAGGGAAAAGAAAGTAGCTGTGTGGGCATATCTAGATAGTCTTTGGAATTATAGAACAATTTTGCTTGGAAACGACCCTTAAGAAGATCAGGTCGAACCATAAACCTAACACTTCCAATCCACCACTAAACCATGTCCCTAAGTACTATGTCTACCCATCTTTTAAATACCTCCAGGGATGGTGACTCAACCACTTCCCTTGGCAGTGTGTTGCAATTCTTGATAACTCTTTCAGTGAAGAAATTTTTCTTAATATATAGGAAAATATATAGGTTTGTTACAACAAAGGCTGTTCAAAACATTTTTTTTGGTAGTTTTTCTGAGTGTAGAGACTGCCTGGACAGAGTAGATTAAAAGTTCTGCCCCAAGCCACTAGATGTTAAAATATACAAAAGTGTTAAACATTTATATATTTAGATTAAAAAGAAACATGAACTGTACTGTCTCTCTTGAACATTTCCAGGAGTGCAACTGGATTTAGCAAGGTCTTTTAAACATATACTGTCCCTACATGCTGTGCACTGTTTTCTTGTTTGAAAGCCTGGAACAGTTTGAGAGGGGGGAATATCTTAAGAAGGGAACTTTCCAGAACCAAACAGATCTGAAGAAATATTTGCTGATGTTGAAAGTGTGGTGTTCTTCTCACTTCATCACTTTCAGCATGATTTAAACTAGAGCAGGGTAGATTTAGGTTAAACACTAGGAAACAGTTCTTCACCGTGAGGGGGGTGAGGCTCTGGAACAGGCTGCCCAGAGAGGTGGGGAGGCCCCATCCCTGGAGACATTCAAGGCCAGGCTTGATGAGGCTCTGAGCAACCTGATCTAGTGCAGGATGTCCCTGCTCACTGCAGGGGTATTGGACTAGATGGCCTTTGTAGTTCCCTCCCAACCCTATGATTCTGTGATTATTAAATGGCTATTAATAAAGGAGCAAACCCAAGGATCCAAGTGTAGGAGGGAAAGCAGAGCTGCTCTGTGCAGAGCAGGGACAGGTGATGGTGCTGCTCAGTGTATAACCCCATTCTCTACATCCACCTCCCTTGTGTTTAAACATGTGGTGTGGGAGGAACAGAAAAGGAGAAATGCACTTCCATGAGCCTCTCTCTTATCTTCCTTCTTCCCATCAACTTTTTTTTTACTGTAGTATTCTGCTTCCCTGCGTTCTGGCTTCTGTTTTAGTTTTCTACTTCCTAGAGGTTTTCCAATAATCTTGCATTTTTAAAAATTCTTTTCCTGTCCCCCTCCTTTTATCAAGTTGAGAGCCAGATTTCTCCCTCCATAGCAAGCTGGAAGAGGAGGAAGGGGATAGTAATGTCTTAGAAATGGGTCATGGCTTGTCATGGGCTTTCTCCTGTGCTGAGGCAGACAGACATATGTTCCTCCTTGAGAAGAACCCCTTCTAGAGTTTTTGTATATCTCAATATCTGTCACTGTCTGAAACTTATTTGCTGCTAATCTGTCACTTTTGTGAATTAAAAAAGTTGCAGTAGGTTTTCTGCATTAGGGAAGGGCAGACATAAATTGCTGTTCTTGCTGACAAGACCTCTTTTTAAGACAAAGAAAACCAGGGGTGGGTGACCCAGCCCTCAGTACCGAGTACAGGGAGAAAAGAGCAGCAGAGAAATATGGCTCAGGGATTTTGTTTTTGCTGCAGCCTGATGTCCAGACTGTCATGCTGGAAACCTCTGAATCCCTAATCTGCTTTTATAGCATCACTGTGTCTTTTCTACTGATGTTCTGAGTGAGCCACAGTACAACTTTAATGCCAACTAACCCATGTGCCTTAGGCTGTCCCACACTTCACAAAGAAGATTTTGTTTTCCTTCTGTGTTTTCTTTGGATGCAGTTCTGGGATGTCTGGTAGGGTTATCAGTTCCTCTTGGTTGCAGGAGAAGTTTCTTTCTGAGTGTTTCTCAGTCTCACTGGGTTTTTTTTCATTTAAAAATTAATAATGCAAAATCAAAAGTTGAGAAACATAGCTGAGTCATAATTCTTATCACTGTTAATACAGTTTCCCTTGCCCTTCCAGTATCCTGTTTTCTCTGTTATTCAGTCAAAAGCAGTAGGCCTTTGCTTCCTTTTCTCCTTTTACCAGGAAACTGAGGAATTGAGCCTGTTTATTATGCATTTCTCTTGGCATCCTGTGCAGGGAGAGCTCACATCTGTGGGGAGGAGAGATACGGAGGAATTGCCTACCATAAGTTCTTTGCTTTGTGTAATATCTTTATGACAACCACATCTTTTAAAAACATGCATAAATATTGACAGTGGGAGCATACTCTATCAGCTGGTGCCTTTCAAAGGCATTATATAAAATGTTAAGCCTAAAATACTGCACCTGCCTGTCACTCATGGATCCTTCAGCCTGTTCCTTCTTCCTTGGCTGATTTCAGTAACTGGTTTCCCCCATGGCTCCCCTGGTTACAGGGTTTCCATGTTTTTTGCAGTTCCTTTTGCTACCTGTGTCTCCACATACCCAGTAATTACCAGCAAATGACACTGGGATTCACTAAAGTATGCTGTGGGCAGGCTATCAAGTAGCTTGGTGGATCATGTAGAGGACTGAGCTGAGAATGAGCAGGCTTGGACACAATAGCTATGTTAACCCTGGAAATGAGAGTTGGCCTGCTATAAGCACCATGCTGCAGACACTGTACTGCAGCAGGTACTGGAGGTAACTCAATTTTTAGCCATAACCTTGTGTGTGTTGGGAACCACCTCCAGCTCTTACTCTGCCTTAACTTTTCATTGTGCAGCCTTCCTTTCCTGTGCTAGCTGGGTTGGCATTTTACTCCTGCTTCTGGACCTAGTGATCTGTAAGAATTGCTGGTTATTAGCCAGAGACAATAATCTAGCTCTAGCATTCATACATTAATGAATGGCTTTTTATCTTTGTAAGAGCAGTGCTTGCAGGTTATCAAGAAGCAACTTCTCCAGATGCTCTTTTCTCCTTCTCCCTCCTATCCTTTGTGTTTGTCATGGGTGTATGTTGTTGGTAATTGGAGGAGGCCGTAACTCTACTTTGGAGACATGCATTCTTTTCCCATCTTACAGAGTATCTGTCTGTAGCCTTCTAACCTTGGAAAAACAAAATGTAATGAAAAAAATTTGGAGAAAAAAATCAGAAATATACCAGAAGTCTTAGAAAAAGATTTAGAAAAAGCCTGTACCAAAAACTCGGCAGAAAAAGTCTTTGTAGAACCTCAGAAATCTTAAGTGATGTGCCTGGGAAAGAACTGATCACAGGTGATTCTCTTGTTGACTTTTATCTTTCTGGAAAGCATGCATCATGTGAGCCAGTACTGGGTTTTATTTTCGGTTTTGTTTTTTTTTTAACTTAAGTGCAGCATTTGGCCTTTCTCTGGCTGACATTTGGGCATGAATGTGCAGTGCGTGCGCAGTCACATTCACAAGTCTGTATTTGACTCATATGTGATATGTGCAGATCTCTATAAAGCAGACAGTGGTACACATGGGGCTTAATTTAGTCCTTGGACAGAGAGACACTGAAGTCTAACGACAAGCATGGTTCTCCATAGATTCTGTCTCAGGTGGCTGAACAGCAGATCTATTGAGAAGAACTTGGGGGTAAGAGTGGGATCTATGTGAGGCAGTAGTGCCTGCTCAAGATAAATGAAGGCAAAGCATGTATTGGACTACTTTGGAAGTGGTGTGCCTGTCAGATTGAAAGAGGTTATTATGAGCATTGCTGAGGCAGCAGCTGGAATATTCTATCCAGTTTTGAACCTGTCAGTTCAAGGAAGATACTGAGAGACTGAAGATCTAGCAGAAGGTTACTGACATTGGAGAAGGTGAAGGAATTAATCTTGTTGAGACGGGCAAAATGGAGGCCAAGGTGCAAACTAATGACTGGCTACGCCTTCTTCAAAGGGAGTTGCAGATCACAGAGCCAAACTCTTCAAAGGAGAGGTAAATGGTAGAACATTGAACAGAAACAATATATTGCTGCTTTGATGGTCTAGTAACAAGACATCCACAAGATGCTTGGAGGGTAGAGTGGCTCAGATGGGTGTGGAACCTTCATGCCAGGAGGTTTCTAGCTTTTTTAAGATAGAGACACAGAGGACATGGTCAAATCTGGTGATAGTCCTGATTGAGGTATGAGGTTGGGTTAGTTGACCCTGAAGATTCCTTTCCAACCAATTTGTTTTAAATTTATAATTAAGCCTCAGTTATTCTACTCAACTGGAATAAGTTTCACCATGAAAAAACAAACACAAAGCCATCTATTTAGAATGTTCAGGCCATGTAATAAATTCTGTAGTATGCAATTAATCTTTTCTTTATTTTTTAGTGTAGTGCTGTTGGCCTCTGCATCCCACCCAGCAGGTAAAGTGGATTGAGTTGTTCTTATTTTAGGTTTCCACATTACCTTACTTTTACATTTGTATGATATTTACTAATATCATACTAATACCAATTTATATTTGTATGATATTTACTAATAATTTACTTATAATTGTCTTACCTGTCCTTTGCGAGAAGTAGCATAGAACAGATGACAATTTTTGAGGTGGGACATAGTAGAGAACAAAGATTCCTTAGGAGAATATGTCCTCTTTGTAGCAGTGACCCAGCAGTCTATATAGAATAGACTCCTTCTCTGCATTGCCTTCAATGCTATGCAGAGATTTCTTGTTGTTGCTTTTATAAGATGTATCCCATCACTTGAGCCCATGTTAGGATTTGAAGTAGCAAAATTTCAAATGCTAAAAACTGAGAAATTGAATATTTGATCGTGGGTAGTATTTCTATCATACTAGTGTCAAGTAGTTGTTTTCACTAGATGTTTGCTCAATCAGAAAAACAAAGGAAGAAATATTTAAATAAACATAAATTCCCCTTTTTGCCTGGCAAAATATATAGCAGCCCACCATAGCACAGTAGTCCTGCGTTTCAAAAAGTGAAAGATGGAGCTTTCTCTGAAACTGTAGAACCTAAAGACTTGAGAACTCTTGGGAATTGTTGCTACCAAGAACAACAGGGCCCAGGTTCCAGGAAGTTGCAAGTACTCAAGATCTCTGTTTGGATCTGGGAGAACTTTGTTAGACCTCTCATCTTACTCTTTCAGACAGAGTTCAATTGCCAGAAGGGGAAGCAGCCAACATATGTCTATTTCCTGTTGTTTCATCAGGAGCTACAAGCTCTGTAATAAAAGAAGTGGATTCATGTATATCTATTCACTGGCAACTTTTGCTTAAGTCAGATCTTCTGTATACCAGCAAGGAAAACTTAAGTATCCCTTTGTCCTCTTCCAACCAAAGGCTGGAACTGTCTGGAACCAAGGTCAAAGAGAAATCATTAAACACACTAGAAGTGTGGAAAGTGTCATAAATGAAAAGTCAGCCAGCTGTGAAAGCTCAAAGGGATGTAAAACTAGTACTTTTCATGTAATTGTTATTCCGTTGCATGTAACAGTGGGTAATTTTCTTCCCTGGGCTCTACTGAATATATTGCTTTGTCCCTCAGGTGATCTCTTCAGTGCCTTGGACTTTCCATTCCTGTACTTCTACAGGTTTCATAGCAGCTGCTGTGCCAGGTAACCTCTCAATAATAGGTCATGTCAATGTTCAAAACAAGAGATCTTCTTGACTTCTAACTTTGTCTCTCTCAGTTAAAAATTTGGGAGTGTGCAAAACCTTAGTTGTACTAGTTTCTACTGGCATAAGCTAGTAGAACTGCCAAAAATATCTATCTGTGAATATCTCTGGATACACATTTGAAGGCCTGAGATTCAGGAGAGTTCCAGTCACCAGTAAAATAATTTTTACCTAATGTAGCAAAGCTTTGATAAATAGCATCTCTCAAATGCTTCTCAAGCCGGATTAGCCCTTGTAAAACTTGCTGTTTGCAGTGATTACAAAGTATTAGTCTTCAGCAGTATATGAGTGTACCTGGATTTACTTGCTTGTACATCTTGTTATTTGGCAGAATGCTTTTTTGGGGTAAAAGGGAAAAGCTTTAACAAGCTTTCCTTTATTTAGAGTAGCAAAAGTTCACTGCCCAATACTGTAATTCTCACAGGACAATGTAAGTATGTTTTCTATAGGTCTTTATTATCTAAAAAAAATTTCTGCCCATCTTTTGCCAAATGGAAATATTTTCATTTTTTAGAGGGGGAAAAATATTTCCTGATTGTTAAGGATTTTCTTAATTGAATCTGTAATTTTCATTAAAAGGGGATATTAAAAATTATTTTTAAATAATTTATCTATGTATGTAGCTTTTTGGTACAAAGTACCAAAAAAGAGTAGTCTATCCACACTAATAGTAAGTTACAATTAGTTATTAATGAATAACTATTCCCATGGCAGATATCTGGAACCTCTTTCTTCTTGAAGGCAAGGTTTAACTACAGACATTAATTGATGTCTGTCTAGCCTAGGTATTCTTTTCTTCCACTCCATTAAAGTTTTTGCCACTATTGTAGCCACTTGCTTCTGTTTCCATTGCCCCAATTTCAGTATGTGTATAGTGCATACCACTGTGCAGCAAGTGGAAAGGAATAGTTGAGATGGAGTTGGTTGCTCTCTATTTTGTAATCTAGTGTCTTTCTAGACATAAAGGATTTTGAGGAAAACTATAGTGCAAAGTAAGGGTAAATGATGCAGCTACATCTACTACCTGTGCAGGGTAACTCGAGCATTAGTGGTAAAAGACAAAGTGCTTAATTTATTTAATGAAATAAATCAGTGTTAATTGTGAAATCAGTATTTGAGATATTGTCCCATTCACTTTTTTTCTGTCAATTACACTAAACAACTTCAAAGCGCCTAGATTAAAAACCCTTCTCAGTAGGGCATAAGATGTGGAACAAATGTAAGTCAGCTGCTGGACTGTTGAAAGTCTGAGAAATGCTGCTTCATAGAATTTACTGATTTCAGTGGAGTGGAACACTTCACTGTTCAATGCTCCGTCTCCTGTAACAGGGAGCTGAGTTGAGCCTGTCTCTTTTCATCAAAGCAGTATCTGTTTTCTTCGCTCCTGGCACAGAATCTTGTGTTATGGCTTAGTGTAAGAAACCCTAGTACTTCCTACTCCTGGGCAGTTATTTCTCCCTACTCTTTGGTGTGTGACAGACACCTGTAGCCACATGTACTGAGCAGAAAACAGCACCTGGCTGAGCTACTGGAACTTCTGACTTGGGGAACCCCTATCTTCTATCTTCCCTGCAGAGAGGATACCAATGGGATTAAATCCACATCCAGAGGAGCATACCTCTCTGAACACCAAGGCACTTGTTGCCACACTGCCTTTGTGTTATGTTGACCCTATCACCTTTCCCATTCATCTTCCCACAGTACTTTGTAATCTCTTACACCTCTCAACAAGCCATGCAATAATTTGTACTTTACACATTTTGAAGTCCTTTTCTATTCCCTGTGTGCTGGTTTACACCATTTCAGTGGTTCACAAACAGTGGGTTTTAAGTATGTCACAAGTGGAACAAAATCTCGAGCCAAATCTTATAAGCTCTGTGAGGTCCAGTGAGATTTGAAAGTTTCTTTTAAGAGTATTCTCAGCTGCAGGAGCACTGGGGCCTACTGTCCTATGTGACTTGAGAATCAAAATTCAATTAATCATCAGTAGAGAGTTTTGGAGTATTCTCTTCCCAATACTTACTGAATCATCTGTCTATTTGTTATACAGTAGAGATGTATTTGACTTCCTAATAGGAATTTTGGTTTTGTTAAGTTTAAACAGCTTGAAAGCTTCAGGCAGAAACTTCCAAGTGGGTTTTTTTTTTTTCAGTACAAGGCTCTCTGGAGGTTGAAGTTAGTTAGTTGCCAAATGTGTGGCTCCTGTTGAAATTAGCGTTGCCTTTAGTCAGAGCCATTTCAATGCCTGAAGTTAAAATTTTACCTCCTGTTTCCAATAATCTCTACTTTTCCAGTTATGCAAGTGCATTAGAGACCAGACATAAGACCATCAGACTTAATTTACTCAGACTCTAGTCACTGACTGAACAAAACCTGATATGTACTGGGCATAATGCAAGCTATTTGTCCCATTTCTCCAAATGGGATTAACAGTACTTGAAGGGTGACCATTCAGTTCTGCATTAGGAAAACCAAGATACTCATAAGAGGCTGTTTAATTGAAATTAAGAGACTTTATTAACAAACTTTCCCCATCCCTTGCAGCGGACTGTTGGGATTCTTTCTGATGTTGCACACAGTGAAGCTAAAAAGCAGCACAACCTCAGGGCAATATGCAGCATGGAGTTTCCTTGCAAAGGTAAGAGAAGGACTGTCACAAGAACACAATGGGTCTGTGCTTCTCCCAGGAGAAGTGAGGAATTTCTGCATCTCTCTAGTTCCCTTGCTATTCCTAATTGACTCTCCTGGGGCCTGTCTGTGGGGCCTGCATGTGGAGTTAAGGCAACAAATATCAGGTGCATAAATGGTCCAGGATTGTTGGTAAAGATGAATTGCCATATATAGCTCAATGGAGCTAGTCTGATTATCACTGCTAAAAATTTAGTCTATCAAATCCCAGTAATGCAAATCTATACTTTCCAAAGGTGTTTTGGAGAAAAATACTCCTGAGAGTCTGTGCACTAGTCATTGTTTCCAGTGTCTGTCACAGAGCTAGTTCCCCAGGTAGCTAAAACTAGCTCCCTGAGGTTCAATTCCAGAACTCCCACTGCTGTCATTGCCAAGGAGGGAAGTAGATGCCATTTGCCTTGACATTAACAAGACTTTTGGCAGTATCTCCAACAATCTTATGCCCAAATTTGACTGTTACATTCTGATGGAGAGACAATTAGATGAGTAGAAAAATGGTTGGAGAATCAGACTTAACTGAAGGCTTGCAACAATTAGGGTAGCACAGGAGCCTGTCTGGGACCCACTCTACTTAACATGGTTATTGAGCTATTAGAGGTGATGGAGCACATATATGCAAGGGACAGCAAACTGGGAAGACCAGTCAAAAATGGTGAAGGACAGGGTTGCCTTACAGTGGTAAGAAATGGGCTGACAGAAATCTTACAAAATTCAGCAAGAATAGATGTAATGTCCTGCCCATGGGAAGGAAGAGCCCCTTTCAGTAGTTTAGAGGTGACTGTATGGCTTAGAAGCAGCTCTGAAGGAAAGAACCTGGGGATTTTGGTAGACAGTGAACTGAATGTGAGCCAGCAGTGTGCCCTGGCAGCTAGGAACGCCAAAAGTATCTTGGAGTTGTACTAACAGAAGCACAGGCAGTAAATTCGTAGAAGTGATCATGCTCCTATACTCAGCACTTGTTAGACCTCATCAAGGATAGGGAGCCTTGTTTTAGGCACCTCAGTGCAAGGAACACATTGGGTAAACTGGAGTCAGTTTAGCAGAATGCTACCAAGAAAGTCAGGGGGTGGCTGCTGGAACAGGTTTGTTCAACCTGGAAGAGACACAGCTTGGGGAGCACCTAACAAACAGCAGCCACCTAGTAGCTATGGAGAAATTCTGAAGACAGATCCAGGCTCTTCACAGTGATGCATGGAAGGAGGGGAGTGAAGGTGATGAACGAGCAAGTTTCAGATGAAATGAGGTTCAGAATGAGTATAATGAAAAACTTTCTCACTCTAAAGGCAAGTCAGGCACAGGTTGCTCAGGGAGGCTGTGTAGTCTCCCTCTTTGAAGATTTCCAAGGCTTATTGGGAGAAAACTCTGCACAACCCAGTCTGACCTCCTGAGGTCTGTTCCTACTGGAGTTGTCCTATGAGCTTCAGCTCATTTGATAAATTATCAGTGGTAAATGCAGTCAAAAGAGCTTGATGGACTTTTTTTTACCCTGGTTAGATTTTACTTTGTTTCATCACACTAAGCTGGGTCATCTGAAAACCACAACCTTCCTATGTGGTTTGTGAACATGGCCTTCCTACTATAGTGAATGAAGCTGTTACATTAAAATAAAAAACCAGACTTGAATAAAACTTCAGACTTGTTTAAAACTTCAGTTAAATGAGTCTTTAGTTTTTCAGGGGATAATAAGAAGGGAATGATATGGCTTGTTTTGTGCTTTGCAGGCTGTTTTACACTATACAAGTCACATAGAGTTTCTCTCCAGTTTGAATTTCTTCCAAATGTTCTGACTGTGCAGACTTCAGTACTTTGGCTTTCTTCTTGCTTCTTGGTAGCAGGTCAATTGATCTAAAGCTTGCTCTTGCAGCTTTTTTTTTTTAACATTCTGGATTGGAGATGGGAATAGCTGGCACTGCAAATAAGTATTGCAAATAAAGAGATGGTTCTACATGTGGTATTTATGACCTATCCAAAAAAAATGCAGGGAAAGATGTGTTGTGAAATATATTTTAAGCATATTTGGGTCCTTCCCAGATGAAATGGAACAGAGCCACAAAATCTGGACTGGATCAAAGCTTTCCCGAAGTTCCAGAATTTCTGTATTTGTGGGGTTTTGTTTAATGCTAGGCATGAATTAGATGAAGTTTGTTCTATCCACTGTTGTCAATGACATGGTGTTCCTTTATAGTAACTAAAAGTTTGTCCTTGTGTCACAATGATAATGTAATCTGTTCCTCAGCCTTAAAAGCCTGTGTTTGTTAATGTGCATGGTTTAATTAACTTGCTTAGGAAGGTTTTTGCAACAGAGCAGATGAGTCTTTTGCCTCTTGTACCTTCAACAGGAGGTACCTTCAACAGTGTTCAAATAGAATGTCTTCAGTTTAAAGAGGGAAAGAAGTCATAAAGATGTGAGAACTCTTTGTAGCACTAGTATTTTTATCAGAATTAGCTGTTTCCCTAATCTCTTTCACTAGTGTTTTAAGTCTGCTGTAAGAATGCTTTTAGTTCTGCAATACTCATCTGAGGCAGCATGAGAAGTGTGGAGGCACTGCTGCTCCAAGTGCTGAAATGCAGCTCATTTGGGGTTAGAAGTCAGTGAATGCTTGAAAAATTCAGGAATGCTATGCATCATTTTTGGAAAAGGGACCAAAAGAGACTGTAGAGGCAGACACAGATAGGAAGAAAACAAGGAGCTGAACTGGAGCTTGCCTACTAGCTCTTACAAATATGTTATAAGGTATCTTGAAGTAATAACAAAACGTAAACTCACATAGGGCATAGTTAAGAAGAGAACTGTCTATCTAATCAGTAATGGTGATTTCTTAATCACCATTCTTATGTGTTTGGAAGTGTACTGATCCAACCTAATATTGCTTAGGTATGAGAACTGTCTCAATCCCATCTTAAGTCATCAGAGTAGCAGCAAAGCTGTATTTAACTAAGTTAAGTACTGTAAAAATCTTTTTAAACCCAAATGTGTGACTTCCTTTAAAAAAGAAGGTGGGGGGCAGAAGTTAATGTGGATTAAGAATACAAAAACTGTTCGGATCTGGACTTGTGGAATGAGATGCAATGAAAAAAACCAACTGTTTGTATTCTCGCATGAGCATTTTTCTTGGATTGAGTAGTGCCCTAGATCATCCTCTTAATCTCTCAGAGTGACTGAAGTTTTCACCAGCAGTTGGAAAAGAGCAGCATTTGAGGCCAGAATATGTTTATCTTGCAAATGGGCCAAGAATGGAGAATGCTGTAGTCCTCAGACAGCAGCTCTGGCCCCTAGGGAGGGTGCAGAGAATTGGAAAATCTGTTTTCCATTTGGATGCTTTGTACCTGTGTGACTGATGAGCTGGGGCTGAAATCGTTGCCACCACTTTATTTCTTGTTGAGTGCCGATAGACCAATAAACTAACCATGAGATCTGATTGGACCTGCTCTGCAGATTCAGAGAGACATTCTTTGTGAAGCCCACATATTTGGCCTTCCTGCCCTCTAATTTTTCCATTCACTTAAAAACTGGAGCTGGGTCATAACTTGTTTTTATGACACTTCCTTTGGTTGTGGCAGCTTAATCATTGCATGAGGCTTTAAAATTCTCCCCCGTAATGATTACTGACAGTTTTCATGTCAAGGCATTGCTTTGTGCAGAGACAAAGCACAGGTTTCATCTGGATATATGGCCCTATGTGATATTTATAGTGACAAACACTCTCTGCACTTTTGCTGTGAAAGCAAAATAGTCTGTGTGTTAGTCAGATCTGTAGAGATTCATGAGAAGTGCCAAAAAATCACCAAAGTGATCTGTGAAACAACAACAAAAAAAAGCTTTTAAGAAGCTTAAGAAGTATGAAATGTTTTTTCATAGACTTGCACAGATTTGACCCCTAGAAAAACAAGGATGCAAAGCACTACTGAGATTTTTTTTGTTTTAATTCAAAAGCTATGCTGGTATCATGGGTCGTGTGCTGGAAAGAAAAACTGAAGATGCTCATGTATGCAGACAAAAGCATCTGGTGAGAACTCTAATGAGCTCCAAGAGTGCTGTTAGTGAGTTTGTTTAGATTAAGACTGCCAATCTATATCTGGTGATGAAACCTGTTAATGTCTCTAAAAGTTAATATTTAAATCATTAATAGAAGGGGGAAAATGGTATTTCAGAACATTTTTTCAGCAAGATACTGGTTACTCGTGAATCCATACACCTGTGTTGTGTTTAGCATTACTCCAATAAACTTGTAGTAGTGAATTCAGCTTGTTTCTGACAGGAAGCTATGGAATCAGCTTGTACTAGAGAGGAAGAGTGAATGGGAAAGTCAGTGGAAAGTGGATTTGGGATTCTCTTCCTCCTTCCTCTGAAGAAATTAAGTTGGATAACTGAAATAAAGTTGCATTGGTTTTACACTGGTTTTCTTGTGCATTGATTGTAAGAAAACTTAGATTAATCTGATTAGGAACAGAATAGGCGGCTCTTTTCAGCATGGCCATGCCATGCAGCATTATGTCCTCTCTAGTGTATCTTACATATAGTGTATCATACATATATTACACTTATCTGAGTAGCATTGAAGGCTTCCTGATACAGAAAAGCATGCCCTGACAGCTGCTTTGGTTCCTTGTTTATTCACTTTAGAAGTGTTTGCCCCAGGTCACCCCATGTTTTATGCTGGCTGCCAGACATTGCAAAAGTACTTCTGCAGGTGTGTCTGAAAGAGTACCTTATCAATGGGTTTTATTTACCTAGCTGTAGTATGTGATAATTTATACCTCCAAAATACACATCCTTAATAGCTGTTGTGTATCTGCTTCTTTGGTCCCCACGTTTTCTTCAAGAGAATGGATAGAGATGAATATCAAGAGATGATATTCATATCAGCACAAGAAGAAAGGATGATATTCCTCTTAAAGATTGGAAAAATACTGATGTTTTATATTAAAGCAAAAATTCTCTTCTCATAAAATGAAGAGAGAGGCTGCAACTGCAAATCTTCTGGGGCTTCCAGCTTGGTTATGCTTATTGCACCTCTCTTCACAGATAGTGTTTCACAGAAGAATTTTATCTGCTTTGATTCCAGGGGCAAAACAACTAAGAAAAATGAAATTAATCCATGCTTCGTTCATATGTTTTTGCAGTCTTAAACCCCTGCTATGCACGTACTTCTCTCTGTATAACTCTTCTCTCTCACTGCTGCTTAGTATGCAAGCTCTATAAAATATTCTGGTCCAGAATGTCAGGGTTGTTTACTTGCAGAAATAGGTGCCACTTCAAGAGAATCCTGTCATTGACACCATATGAAGCAAATGGCTCTCCTTGTTCATCTCTGCCATAGCAGGAGAAAACTGTGGTTTAAAAAATCTGTTTAAAAATTTTATATGTGTATTACAACTAGAGCAAGAATGTTTTTGGTTTTCTGGCACTTGCCTGCTTGGCTGTGTTGTAGGCTGAAGTAGTCTTCTCTTTACCTGCTGCAGTGCTCAGGCAAAAATGACAGTGTGATTTGTGGCTAAAAATCACATTGCTTTCTTGGCTTTTACCTCATAAAGCCTGATGCAGAAATGTCATAAACTCCCACTAGAGTTCTATAAATGCAGTGTGTCTTCATTTGTCAAAGATCCTGCACTGCTTGAAAAGCTGTCTCGAGCTGCCCTATCTGGGAAAACTTTGCAGCTGCAAGCCAGAGTCCTGGGAGAGGAGGAGAATTGCATGCTAGACTGGGCCAGATTCTGCTGGTAGGTTCTCGCCATGCCGCCAGTGTTACTTGAGCTGCATCTCTAAAACAGGGAGTTTCCATGATCCTAAAGCTTTCAAGTGTGTGGTCTATCTTGATTTCAGTAAAGCATTTGATACCAGGTCACACAGCATCCTCAAAACTGAACTGAAGAAATGTGGTCTGGATGACCACATTAGTGTTTAGTGAGGTGGACTGTGAACTAGCTGAAGGAAAGAAGTGAGAGAGTTGTGGTCAGTGGTACAGACTCTAGTTGGAGACCTGTGTCTCATGGAGTCCCTTAAGGATCAGTACTGGGGCCAGTACTATTCAGTATATTCATCAGTGACTTAGATGAGGGACTAGAGTGCACTATCAGCAAGTTTGCTGAGGACACAAAACCGGGAGGAGAGACCGACATGCTGGAAGGCTGCACTACCATCCAGTGAGATCTAGACAGGCTGGAGAGGTGGACGGGGAGAAATTCAGTTAAATATAACAAGGGCAAGTGTAGGGTCTTAGTTATGGACAAGAATAACCCCATGTATCAGTGTAAGTTGGGGACTGAGCTGTTGGAGAGGAGTGTAAAGGGAAGGGACCTGGGGGTCCTTGTGGACAGCAGAATGACCATGAGACAGCAAAGTGCCCTTGTGGCCAAGAAGGCCAATGTCACCCTGGGGTGTATTAGAAGGGG
>VZTY01019689.1:9235-26120 GCA_013400935.1 Turnix velox
TGGGAGGTGTCCCTGCCTATGGCAGGGGGGTTGGAACTCGATGATCTTTAAGGTTCCTTCCAACCCAAACTATTCTATGATTCTACAATTCTAAGCTATTTCAAATTCTTTGATTGAAAACACATTTTCATAAGGAGGAAACTGTCATTCAGTGATTACCATCCTAGAAAAAGATCTAGAACTTCATGAGCTGTGTTCACTCTGCTTTTTCTACTGTAACAGCCTGTTTGCTTTGCTCATAAAATCTGAACTCTTTCTGACTTTCCCTTAATTACGGGTTTGGGAAGAATTTCTGTTTCCTGGAATAGTGAAGGGAGAAAATCCTATTTACTTTAGAAATAAGGTTTTTTTGCTTTTCTCTAATCAGATGGTCACAGGAGAACCAGAGTCTATGACACAAAAGCTAGGAAATAATAAGATGATGGAACAAGAATTTAAAAAAAAGTAATAAAGTGCTGAGAAGCTTGTGGCAGTACAGTCTGGTAGTAATTTGCTCTGCAATTCTCTGTTAAAATTTCAATTATTGTGCAACATATGAGATCTAGCTATGACCATGCTTTTTCCCCAAAGTCCAAAAAGAAGACAAAAAGCAGCTTCTTCAGATGATAATATGGTACCTCTGCCTCTGAATTCTTGAGAACATGCTGAACAAATGTGCTTAGCAAGTCTGCTGAGCTCAGCTTTTCTTTGCTACTCACTTTAATGCTAGCACAGGCTGACTGGAGTTTGGTATTGGTGTTACACTGCAGTAGGACAACTGCTTTTTGTTCTCAGAAGTAACTTGTCTTGCTGTTTCAGCAAAGTGGAGAACATGACTTGGAATGAAGGCAGGCTGTGGTGATGGTCTGTGGTGGGGAGCCCAAGTCGTAAAGCTGAGTTTTCAGCTGGGAACTGAAAGAACAAGATGTGTGAGCAACAGCAGGGGAAGGAGCTGAAAGGCAGCTCCCACAGTGCAGGTAAAGGGCTCACCAGAGACCATGGAACCCTGCCTGTTGCTTCCCATGGTGATGAAGCTGCCCTGACCTTGCAAATAGCTATTCTGGGAGTTGCTGGAAGTAAGTACTACTCACAGGAACCTCCGTTCCTGGGGAGAACCTCTTTGCAGTAATTCTGGCAACTCTTTCTGGCTTGTCATTGTTACTCCAGTGCCTGGACAGAGACTCTTAATGAAATATTTTTCTAGATGAGAGGCTTATTTTTGTCATCTTGGGTCATGTTTCCCTCGTAGACACTGGGTTATACAAGGGGATCTTATTAAAAGTATCTTTCCATTAAGAAATCTTTATCTAACTTGTCATACAGAGAAATTAGTCACTGATGCCCAGATTTGTGTGCCAGGCTGACCTGTGGCTGTGATGGTGGACTTCTCTAGCCATGTAGACTTTTGGAAGTGCTTTTTCAAAGGTGTCAAGAACAAAGATAGTTGTCAGGCTGCCAACCAAGATCCAACCCAACAGTCCTCGCTATCCCAGACTCCACTCTTTCTCAACAAAGGCTCGTGGTTATTGGAGCAGCAAAGCTGATTTTTAATTTTTTTTTTTTTTAAAGAAAGGGTATTTAACTTGTTGAGAGAGAGGAACAAAAAAACCCCACTGCTTTCTGCTTAGCTAGCATTCAGGCTTTTGTGGGTTGTGTCTTTCGATGATGTAGTCAAGTATCTGAGATGTCTGGTTATTTTCATAGAAGATGTACACAAAGTTCAGCTCTTCTTCTGCTGTTTGAGCCTCACTGAGTTCAGGGAAAGTGACTTTTCTCACAGTTCCTCTCTGCTTTCTAGTATTCCTGGGTATGGGCCTCTCTAGCTGTATCTGATGTGTCCTTTCTCCCTTCTTTCTGCACTTGTGTGGTATTTTTTGCTGCTTATCTTTTACATGCACGCAGCTCCAAGCAATAATTCTCAAACCCTCCAGAATTTCCCTGAGACAGCACAGCACAGTTCTGCTTCTGCTCCAGCTCTGCATATGGCCTGTGTTTTGAGCAGTGACTTCTCTGGTTTTGGTTATCTATCTCATAAATTAGCTACAGTCTTCTTTTTTTTTTTTTTTTCTTTCCCTTGCACTGAGTAGTGGATTGTTATTGCACCCATCAGCTTAACGACCATGGCTGGTGACCTGTTCACCAAAGGACCTCTGTGGAAATTCAACAGAGGGAGAGAAGGGACCTATGATGAAATTAGGTAGCAGAATCTGTAGTGTTAGACATATATTCATCACTGCAGTCCTGTTTTAAAGCTTTCATGTGTGCTAGATCTGAGTGCCACCATTGCTTAAGTTCACACATGTGCACACATACTCTCCATGTAACCTCCCTTCACATTTACAACTTATTCCAGCTTAAACAAATTTGATACAGGATCTGAGGGCTCACAAAAGGCTGGTGGGTAATTGAGGCTGGGGAAGATCTGTTCTAAATTCCACTGCAGCCAATGGCAATCTAATCGTGGGCTTCAATAAGCACAGGGCTCTTGCCTTCAAAGAAAAAAAAGCAATAAAAAGGCTGAATGGCAATGTAGTAAAACACATCTGAAGATGTTTGTCATGGCAAAAATGTTAACTGATATTTTAAGCTAGAAGGTGAAGGAAGGGGGAAGCCTGCAGTATTTTAGTTGTTTGGAAAGCTGTTGGATTGCACTGTGAGACACTAATCAATGAATGGTTTGGGATGGAAGGGACCTTAAAGATCGTCTAGTCCCAACCCACTTGCCATGGGCAGGGACACCTCCCACTCAACCAGGATGCTCATCCAGCCTGGCCTTAAACACCTCCAGGGAGAAGTGTTTTCTCACTTCTATGATAATATAATTTTTTTGAAATGGTTTGCCACGCTAATCTGGACATGCTGGGATGCAAGTTTGTTATAACTTGGTGTAGCTTTATGCAGGAGCTGCACAAAGAAAATGAAAATCTGTCCTCTTGTGTCTTTTGAGGGAGGATTTCAACAGCTGCATTTGAAAAAGTCATTTTTTATATGGTGGGTGCCCCAGGCTTAATGCTACTGTTAAACCAGCATAAAAGTTTCCTAATTGCTACTCTGATAGAAGACATTTGGTTTCTATACTGTGCTAGAGAATGCAGTTCTCACCACACTGTGGTGAAGTTATTCAGAATGGTATTTTTCTGTAACAGCATGACAGGGCTTATATTCCAAAAAGCTTCAGAGGATATAAGGCTGGTTTCCCCCCTTGTCTTACTATTATGGCTTCCATGTTAATACTATGCAGCTGAAAAATCTGATAATAGATAAACACAGTGTTAGCATCAAGCCTGGGAGGTGTGAGAGTCATCACACTTCGTGGAGGTGTGAACTCCTCTGTATCTGCTTCACACCTTGCTGCTATCCTAAAGAGGAGGAGAGGGACTATTTGCAAAACTGAGCTCTCTATATCCTGGCCAAATCTTTTATAGATGGGCCAATTTCCTTCCCAAATGTTTGGTCGTGATGGTGTTGCTGATGTTCCAAAGACAGCCTGGCAAACAGCTTCTTTTTGCTGGCAAAAAAGGACTAGTCTTTGGAAATTTAACTCTGTTCGCTTTGGAGGAGTAAGAGGCAGATTCCAGTGAGCAAAAAGCTTCAGGCCTTTCATCTTGGTCAGACATCCCTCATTTTTCCTCTCTGAAATCCAGAAAGGTTTTTTAGGAAGCAAAGGACCTTAGTGAAATGGGAAATTAGCTATAGTTAGAAAAATATTTTCTAAATAGGTATTGAAAATCCAGAAAGTGCTTCTGAGCTCTGATGTATTTGCTACACTTAAGTGAGACTAGTTTTTTTTTTCCTTTTTGTTGTTTTTTTTTTTTTTCCCTGATAATGAATATGCTCTCTTTTGGTTTACATATTTAATTGAATCATCATGGAGAATTTAAAATACATGCTATTTCAGAAATTCATACTGTTTTGACTGACTGTCCTGGAGCCTCTTTTGTCTTTCATTGGGTTTGCTTCAGACTAAATGTTTCTGATTATTTGGAGCTGAAGATTAACTGCTGTACTCAACTTTACCCTAGTGTGCAAATGTTCTTGGGAATGTTTTTGGGAAGCTGACCATAAACTAGGCCATAAGCAACCAGACTCCCATAGATTATGTCCCAGAGCCAGCTGCTATGATATTAGAATATGTTTTTGTTGAGAGATAAGTGTCTCTTTCCTGAACATGCAAAAGATACCTGGGCAAAATCACTGGGGATATTGGACCAGAGCCAAAAGGAACTCTAGAAGGGAGTTAAAAATTGTAATCATGAAAACTTCTGCCTGAACTCCTCAGCTTCCCAGACAGCAGGAGCTTTCTTTTGCAGGTGTGTTTCTGCCCAGATGTTTCTTGGTCTGGGTTTGGTCAGGACAATGTTCCAAGTGCACATGTGGACCCCCCCACACTCCCTGTGGTGGGTGGCCCAGCTTGCAAAGTTCTGCAGTTCTGTAAGCTGCTACTTTTAGAACACAGCTGAAGGGAGAAGGGCCAGTGTCTCCATTATCAGACTGCCTGATACCCACAGCATTTGCCTTAATATCTCATTGAATCTGATTTCTGAGGAGAAAGACTTTGAGTTGTGTTTCCAACCCAGAGGGTACTTCTGCAGGATGGTTTGGAAAAGGGGACAGAAACCCTTCTCCCAGCACATCTGAGCTGTGGGGCTCAGTCTCATGAGCATGGCTCATTCCTACTCTTTCCCTGCCTAGTGAATATTGTGTTATGCAAGGCATAATGGTTTAGTTAAGAAGGAAAACCATGAAAATCTTTTCTCCCTTCAAACAGTCTCCAGCCTGGGCATGTTTCTAGGAGTAAGAGAGAATTGCAATTTTTGCCCTGGCATCTTCCATTTCTGTGTGATGCTTCAACCACCCCTTTATTTTATGAATTGGAGAAGATATCATTGGCTATGCATTAGCAGAAAAGATGAACTTTCTGAAGAAAAGGAAGTAGTCAGGTATATTTAGAGTAATGCTTTATTGACACTGGGTGCAATATCACAGAGCTAATGCCCACCAGCCTTTTGCTGTTGCTTGTGATGGAGAGTGCCAACATCTGATAGAGCTTCTCCATGTGCCAGGGTGCTGGATGCTGCATGTGCAGTGGTCCCCAAGGCACAGTGATTAACAATAGTAGTGAAGTCCACTTGGGGCTCAAGAACCTGTTTTTTAATATTTTAAAAACTCTCCAAACTTCAGTCATCCTCTTACCTCCCTGATGGATAAGGTAGCTTTTTCATTTCAAGCAGTGTCAAGGTTGACTTTCTTTTTTCCCCTTGAAGAAAGCAGGAGAAACTCTACCCCAAGAAGCTGTTGGCAGGGGTATTTCTGACTTGGGGCTTCTTGCAGGTGTTTGTCATGGTCTTCCCATGTGAAGGCTTTCCTTGGCAAGCTGGCCTTGAGCTGAGTGTTGCTTGCTTGCTGCTGCTGCAGCACAGCTTGGCCCAGCATTGACGGGTACACCACACAACCATAACCTCTTCCTCTGGCAAACAGCAGTAAAATATATTGTAGAGAGCCAACTGTGGTCTCCTTTTTTCTTTTTTTTTTAAATTTCCCCTGCAGACTTTCTCTAAATACCTGGAACTTGCACAGAAGTGATAAATAACAGTGCATGTCTGCAGCCTGGCCCCTCTCTGTTGACATGGTGGAACTGGCAAGCCTGACATGCATCCCTGAGTATGGCTGGGGCAAAGAGTATGCAAAGAAATGTCACAGGAGTGTGGATAAAGTTACTGTCCCTGTTGTTTCTCACTGATTTTCTGATGGAGGGTGCAGGCTGGTACATCTGTAAGTGGAACAGGATGAGTGTGTGCATCTCAGTTGCTTCTGGACAGGCAGCAATCAGCAGATTGTACTGGAGTGTTTCTCACCAGTGGTACAGCTGTGCAAATCCAGCATCTTCTCACCACTAAAAGATGTCTCCCTTCTTCTTCCACTCAATGTTGTGGTCCTGCCTCCTTGCACTGGAAATAGCACCTGTAGGATCTGTTGGTTCAACTTGCTGGATGAGCAGAAAAGATGTTACTTTTTGAGGGGCAGAGTATGTTAGGTTTTTGTGTGTTGTTTTTCAGGTTGCTTTTTCTTTTCCCTCTAGGTTTAGTGAGCTGAGCTGGCTCTGGGAGGCTGGAAAACAGGGCATCTCGTGCAAAGAGGCAGTAGGTGTGGCAAGAAAGGAGGGTTGCCCCTTTAGTCAACAGTAGCTGTTAGACCAAGCTCAGCTGTGGTGGCAACCACAGCCCAATTAAACAGCTAAGTCTGTGGCATGTTCAACATTTTCCCCTTCTCTGAATGCCACAGAGCTGCACATCTGCAATGCCAGGAAGAAACCTACTTTTATGCACAAATTAAAGCTTGCTAATTATCTCTTTATTTTTATGTCATGCCTTTTTTATTCATTTGCTATATTTTTTCTTTTTTTTTCTTTGAGAAGGAGAGTTTTTTTAAGAAAACAAAAAATCCTGACAAATCTTATTCTCACTGACTAAATTAATTTGACTTTTTTTCATTTAGGAAAACAAGACCTTTAGATAGTAAAAAATAAAAAGCTGGCAGAGACTGCCAGTTCAAATGGCTATTTTTTGCCAGTAAGGAAACCAATTCATATAGGCAAACTTGAGCCATGTCAGATCCCATAGGACAGGGAGGTGAAAAGCCATTCCTTGAATTTTAAGATGTTTATTGAAATAATTCCCTTTGTCCTACAGGGAGAACTGTGAGATCTACTCACGAAATTCCTGGTGGTTTTGCTGAAGGAGATGTGGGGGCTGGACTCGCCTTTGCATACGCAAAGGGCAATAAAAGAGGCAGCCAAATGCTCAGAGAGGTCCCCATAAACATATCAAAGTTTAATGCTTGGTTTATGTAGTGGCCCTCAAATGTCTGCAGAAGATGGGTTTAAGCTGGGCTGCCAGACTTGGAAGCAAAGCAGGCACCACTGAGTACTTGGTTTCCCAGCTCTGCTCTAAGGGCAGTAACTTAGAGGGGGGGGGGAGGAGGAAGGGGGGACTAGAAGATGGGTGAGACTTTAAACCACTCATTTTTGAGCGTTTGGTGTGTGAATGTATGTCAACACCTCTGGTAAAGGAAAGACACGTGTCACTCAGTTTGTCTCGGCTGGTTTTTTTGCAGCCCTGTTGCTTAAAGCAAGCACAGGGGCCTCAAACAAGCAACAGCTTCTGCCATTGATGCCTTTAATAGGATGGTGCTGGTAATAAATTACAGCAATGAGCTTGTTAGCAGAGCCCAGGCCTTAAACACTTGCTTAGTTACCGTAGCTATAGCTCCAGATCATCAAAGTGCTTGAGGCAACCCAAGGCTTGTGATAGGAGAAGATCCTCTCACACAGGCTCTGTCAGGGGAAGGAGCAGGATTTCTATCTCCCTAACTTACAGTGAGAAAAAAGGCTCAGAAGCACTCAGTGAAACCCAGCTGCAAAGATAACTAGTGACAGTATCTTTAAATTCTTTGCTTTTGATTTATTTTTTTTCTTTTGTTTTGGGTTTTTGGTTTTTTTCTTTCTTAATGTGACCTACTGTTAAGGTGTAGACTTGTGGACTGACTAGTTGCATATAGAGGAAAAAAAAAAACCTGCCCAAGTTCATTCTGCAGGCAGAAAACAGCTTATCTTCAGCCTTCCAGGGGAAGACTTTGATAAAACAAGAAGATGGGAGTTTGTTTCACTCCATACTAATCACAGTAATGTAATATGTGATGCTTTTCTCAATTACAGGCTCGAAATGGGAGGCTCTGGGGAAAATGTGTTTTCTCCTTCTCTCTGGCAATTGTATCACATTAATGCTGCCTGCTATTTATACGTGAGGAAAGGGGAAAGAGGGAAGTATAACATGGAGCACTCTGATCCCAGATTAAAGCAACAAAAGCTGAGGGTATTGAGCAGCAGAGCCATGGTTGCAGGCTGCTGTCAAGGAAGAAGAAGCAGAAGCTTATAGCTGCATCTTCTCTGAGCAACCAAGGGCCTCCCTTGCCAGATGATGTGTCTGTGTTCACGTGTGCGCTTGGTGGTTAGATCTGGTGGCCTCATCTGCTTGCCTCCAAAATTTTGGTAGCATCCTGGGGTGCTTCTGTACTGGGGCAGACAGAAAAACTGCTCTGAAGGGGAAAACCAGGTCCTGGCACTTGCACAGAGTGGCCACCGCCTTGAGCATCTCTGCTTTCCCCAAGTCAGATTGTGGTTTCTCTCAGAGGGATGGTAGGAAGGGGGTAGATTCAGGCTAGATATAAGAAAGAAGTTCTTTAAGGTGAGGGTAGTGAAACACTGGAAGAGGTTGCCAAGAGAGGTTGTGGATGTCCCCTCTCTGAAGGTGTTTAAGGCCAGGTTGGAAGAGGCACTGAGCAACCTGATCTAGTGGGAGGTGTCCCTGCCTATGGCAGGGAGGTTGGAACTAGATGATCTTTAAGGTCCCTTCCAATCCAAACTATTCTAAGATTCCTGGCCCCTCAGGGACTTCAAGTGCAGTGAGAGAGCTGAAGTTGATCATCATGGGGGTGGGAAGAGAAGTACAGACTTTTGCCAAGTTTGGGATGCGTGGTGAAGGTATTGTCCTCTCCATCTCATAGTTGATCCAAATAGGTTATGGAATGGGAAGGCAGCAGCTTGTTTGTGCAGCTAAGCTTGGTCTGACATATCAAGTGCATTTCTTTGGGATGGGAAAGCCAAGTCACTGAACTTTGGCTATGTTTGGAGGGATGTGCCTGACCATCTCCATGCTTAGTTACTGTCCTTTTCTTATGTAGGATGTAGTCCAAGCTCTAGTAAAGTCAGCAGAACCTTATTGACTTAATGGATATTGAGCCAAGATACTTTTTTCACAAGTATCTTAGAATTTGGGTGGTGGGTGGGAAGGCCCATATCCTTTCCTCTCAATTAATTTGGGTGAGTGGAAATTCTGTTCTTTTCAGAGTTTATCTTTTTTTTTTCTTTAAACCAGAACATTTGCTTTCGCAAAGGAATGCTTCCTTCTTTAGAAAGCTTTTAATGATTGAATTGCAAAAAACAATACAGATAATTTTTTGTGGTTTTACGTGTCTGATTTATTACTCCTTCACATCTCCCTTTTAAGAAGCTAAAAAGGGAAGGAATGAAAGGAATAACTATTAAGTTCTTTTTCAAGAAGATTTAGAAGCTGCAGTTTGATGGTTACTAATGAAAATAAAAATCAGTTTTTATACAGAGAATCACAAACTTCTTCCTTCTGACCTTATGAATCTTTAGCATAAGCAGAGTTCATAGGAATTTTAGGCAATCGCCCAGGAGGAAAAAGAATCATAGAGTGGCTTAGATTGGAAGGGACCTTTAAAAGATAGACCTTCACTGAGCAGGGACATCTTCATCCAGATCAACATGACCTCTAATGTTTCCACAAAGGAGGCATCTACTGCTTCTCAGGGCAATATATCCTACCCATGTTGTAAAAAATTCTTCTTTATCTAGCCTTAATCTAGACTCTTAGTTTAAAACTACTATGCCTTGTCACATTTCAACAGGCTCTGCTAAAAAAGTCTGTCCCCACTTGTCTTATAAATCCTCTTTAAGTACTGAAAGGCCATGAGGTCTCTTCTGGAGCTGTCTCTTCTCCAGGATGGAAAACCCAAACTCTCTCAACTTGTAATCATAGGAGAGGTACTCCATCCCTGTGATCATCTTTGTGTTTCTCCTCTGGATCTGACACCAGTGGTCCCTGTCTTCCATGTGTCAGCTCATGGTCAGCTTCTCAGCCACCAGAACCTCTAAGTCCTCAGCAGGACTGGTCTTGAACCCTTCACCCTCAGCCTGTATTGATATCAGGGACTGACCTGACCCAGATGCAAGACCTTGGCTTTGTTAAACCTCATGACGTTCACATAGGTTCACTTCTCAAACTTGTCCAGGTCCCCCTGGATGGCATTATACCCCTCCAGTATCAGCTGCACTACAAAAGGAAGCTTCAGGTCATCCAGTTAGCTTTCAAATCCATGAAGAAAAAAATTTATGTTAGCACCTAACTCTCAAACTGAGCAGGTCACTGTCAGTGGGACAGCTCAGAACTTTGTTTCTAATCTCAGTTTTCTTCTGAGAGGGGTCTTCTCCCCACTTTCTTGATCCATAAAATGGAGACACTTGTCTGCACTTTGCCTGCCCCAGGGAACGAGAGGACGAAGCCGTGGTCTGAAGTGTTAAAGAACATGCCTTTTCCATATGAAGCTTATCAATATCTTCAGTGGGCTACAGAAAGGCTAGGGTAGGANGATTGATACCTGAAGTGGGCTATAAAAGGGCTGGGGTAGGACTTCTTAATAGGGTCTAGGATGGCAGGACTAGGAGCAATGGATGCAAACTGGAAAAGGGGAGATTTAGGCTGGATAGAAGGAAATTTCATTACTTGTGAGTGTGGTGAGACACTGGAAGAGGTTGCCCACAGAGTTTGTGGTTGCCCCCTCCCTGGAGGTGTCTAAAGCCAGGCTGGATGAGGCATTGAGCAACCTGGTCTAGTGGGAGGTGTCCCTGCCCATGGCAGGGGGGTTGGAACTAGATGTTCTTTAAGGTCCCTTCCAACCCAAACCATTCTATGATTCCGTGCAGTACTTCAGTGAGGAAGGGCTGATGTATCAGTGAACGCATACAAAGATCCTAAAGAAAGCTACAGGTAGATATCAAGGTCTTATTCACTCCTAAAATCTCTCTGGTATTTTCAAGCTTCTGGTTTTCCCTTAAAACCAATATTTATACAGATTGAAAATATTCACACTAATAAAATTTCTAATATATATACCCCAGTATCCTCCTAATGATTCCGTCAGGATTTGGACATGTGCACTACTGAGACACTATGAAAAAACAGTGGCTCGAGTGTTTTTTAGTGTGAAGGGTGTTTTTTACCTGTGTCCAATCAGCAGCAAGCCCTTAATAATATTTTCTTATCCTGATTTTTTAATATGTTCCTGTTTCCTTATTTCTACAGCTTGCCCATCAGCTTCATGCCACTCTTGGTCAGCCTCATCTGAGCAGTATGAGACAGTGATAACTGTCCATTTTCTGTGGTTTTTTTGTTTTCTTTTTTTTTAATCTGTGGCTTTGTTTATAGGATTTTAAAGTTCTCTATAAAGAGTCTTTCATTGCAGAGAATCCCTGGCACGTTGAGTGGATTTGCTGAGAAGCCCTGGTTTTTAATGTGTTGTAAAAATGTAGCCTCCTCTAAAGAGGAAGGTGTTATTTTTGCACTTTGGGATAAAGTGTAAGATAAAAATATCTGTCTGAGCTCAGAGTGTGGAGCACAGGGAGGTGAATTTCTAGGATGTTGTTTCTGGAGCTAAAAGAGGATGTAGATGGGCTTTTCATATTTAGGTACTAGTTTGGTTCTTATCTGAGATGACATCTCCCTGACCTCTCCCTCATGTTAGAAAACTTGGTATAGGTTTGGGAAACAGTATGCAGTCTGTTGGGTCAGAAAGTAATCCTCCCTCTTGGTGTTTCCCTCTGAAATACCAACAGGATTGAAAAACATTGATCTTTTTGGTGTGGTGTTTCAGAAGGGCTGAGCCATAGAGCTGGGAGTCTATACCCAGCAAAGCATAATGAAATTTCAGTGTGTGGAGGGCTCTGGTGTTGCTGAGGTAATGAATGACCCCACAGCTGTGTTCCTCCAAGGTTTCTTGTAGTAACTTTCCATGAAGCTATGGAAAAATATTTATCCTTCCTTCTATAAACATGTCTGTAGGAGATTTAAGGGAAGGCGTGCTCGCAGACACATAGAAAAAGTCCCCTTACATAGCCATTAATAAAATGACTCTGTTTTAATATTACTGAAGGTCACCAAAATGTGCCTTTTGTCACTCACTCCATTTTTTTAGTGTAATGAACAATACATACAGTTGAGAGATCTAAGGTTCTTGCCACCTCTGAGGCAATCCATGTAGTGGAAGGATCAGTATCTGGGACAGTATAGATTAAAGAAACTTTACTTAGTGTTCAGTAAGTCTGGGGTGTAGAACACAAAATAAATCATAGAATGGTCTGGGTTACAAGGATCATGTAGAAGATCATCTAGTTCTAAGCCCCCTGACATGAGCAGGGACACCTCCCACCAGACCAGGTTGCTCAATGCCTCATCCAGCTTGGACTTAGGCACCTCCAGAGAGAGAGGGGACATCCACAACCTCTGTGGGAAACCTGTTCCACTGTCTCACCATACCCATAGTAAAGAACTTATTTCCTCTATCCAGCCTAAATCTCCCCTCTTCCAATTTGCATCCACTATTCCTAGTCCTTCCATCACATAACCTATTAAAAAATTCTACCCCAGCCTTGCTGTAGCCCCCTTCAGGTGTCGATAAGTCACTGTGAGGTCCCTCTCTAGCCTTCTCTTCTCCAGGCTGAATATCCATGCTTATAAGGATTACCCACCTCTTTTTTTATTTCCTTCTTGCTCACATGCATCTGGGTTTCTTATTTTTCCTCTCAAGAGCAGCCTTCATGAGCTTAATGCCTCGGTGTAATCAGTACAATTTCATTACAGCAAGGCCCTTTTTAATAATGAGACTGATGCTTTTATCTGCAGTTGTGTCACCCAAGCATCTTACACAGTAAGGTAAAAAAAAGGGAGATCTGAGCACATGCATACCCTCAAATGGAAAGTTGTGTTTATGTGGTTGTGGTTATGGTCGGACAGTAACCAGCTCTGCATTCCTGGGTGTGCAACAAGAGATGGGTCTGAATTTTATGAGTCTGCTGCTTCACTCAACGTTATTTCAACAAAAGGCCTTGACCAGGTCACAGAGTGTGAGATAAGAAAGGATTCCTTTGCTTGGGCACTGTGTCTCTTGCTGATTCACAGATACAGCACCTTGAAGAGGACTCTTCTGCAGGAGGTAAAATCTGAATGCTCTAAGTGGGGATGTACTTTCCAAGAGATCAAGCCTTTCTTCAAGAAAGAAATTTTTCTCTGCCATAGGCAACTCTTCCTCCTGCAAAACAAAACTTAAAAATACCCTACAACCAGATGTAGAGCCAGTCAGACCTATAACATCAGTTTTGTGAAGAATGATGCCACTTTGAGGTTTTTTTCTTGATCTGAAGCTAAAGTGAAAATTGCCATTTTTGAGAGTTACTCACCATCATTTCCCCAAAGTTAAAATTTCTAAACTGTTGTCTTAGATGTTCAAAGCTGTGTCAGGGAGTTTCAGTGTCAAATGAATGTGATATTTTGACTTTGATTAGGAATATTATTACAATTAACAGATGAACTGAAGTAGTAATAGGATTTCTAAGAAATAAATCCCTTCTACTCCCCCCTCTTGAAGTAATTCAACTCTCCTCAGCTCATATTATAGGTAGTTCTATAGGAATAAGAAACATGAAAGGTCATATAATGGGATTTAAAATTACATTCTTTAAGATTCCTCAATTAAATTTTAAATACTTTTTCCTGTGAGACTTCCCTTGGTGTTGCTTGAATTTTAAAAAGAAATTGTGGTTTTATCAAAACAGACTTTTGGGAAGCTCTCCTGACCATATTTATTACTCATCAGCTGGGGTTTTTCCCTTTTTTTTTTGCTTTTGGAAAATGCTGGTGGTTGTTTGGAGTGGGTTTTTTTTTTTTTTTTGAGGATTTTGTTGTTGGTTTTGACTGAAACATCAAATATAAATAGTAAAAATTTCTAGTTGTTAAATAGCTCTGGGAATGGGAAGACCCCTAAGAGTACTAGGCCTGCTGACATGATGAATATCTGCTTGGAATTTTCATCCTATGTGTCATAAATGGGGGTGTCATGGGCTGTAACACATCCTGCTGTGAACAGGCCAAAGGGACTCAGCTATTACAAAGACATCAGCCTTGGTAAGGAAGTTCAGGTGATGGAGGGCTGTCCAACTCCAAATTAAACTGTTCTGAACAGTTCTTTTCTAGTTCAGAACACGCTGACCTCTATGGTTTCATCTTCCAGATGCTCTTTTTCCAGCAAATTACAGATCTATATGGCTTCTATGACTACTCACATTTCCTGTTGGTAATAGGAAAGTGCAAAACACATTTAAAATCCATTTTGATGTGCTATGTTGATCCTCTTGCATCTTTCAAGCCTCTCTAGATCTCAGATTTGCTCTTAGCCAATAATGGTCTCTTTAGACCTGAGAACATGAGAGCCCCATTTATCACATCATTCCCAAATGTAACACTGTTTTAGCATCACTCCATTCTGATGAGTTTACCATGGAAGCTTTTAGGGAGCAGGGCAGAAGACTGATTTGTCTTTGTCACAGGTTATGTTTTTGTCACTTCCAAATGTTTAATTGCAGTTGTTTTGATCTGTACTTATTTCTTTGTGTTTTTAGTTATGGGTGTTAATAGCTATTGAGCACAACATAGAATAGTTTGGGTTGGAAGGGACCTTAAAGATAGAGTCCAAGGCCACCCTGCTGCTGGTCTGTAGAGCCCTGTGTCACCCTTAGCTGGATTATGAAGAACCACTGGTCTTAGTGCTGCTGTAAAGTACAGGGAGCTGTCAATGTAATAAAAGCCCTTTGTGAAATCAGGAATCTAGGCCAGAGTCTCTGTAAGACAGATGACATTGCTACTTGCTTATTTTACACATCATACCCAAAATCTTGCAGTGTAATCATGGTAGGGGCATTTACTGTCACAGAAATTTCCTTTCCTGCCCAAGTGGCATTACATTTGAGGAAGGCAATCTCCAGGGTCATCATTCTCCCTTGCTTGTGTCTGGTACTTTTGACTTAATATATCACTTGGCAGAGTTGAATTTGACTTTAGCTTGCTCAGGGCTGACTAATGTTGATTCCAGGTTATAACATGTAATGCAGCTGGGGCTCTTACTGTCACAAGAAAACACACCTCAAGGTCTTAGTGGGATCCTAGAATGAAGCAGAAGCTCATTTGTATGCAAACAGATGTAAGACCTGCTTCTTTTACTAGCTTGCCATCATTATTCTTTCATCCCTCCTTTGCTGCTCTTCTCCTTCCTCTAGCATGCTGTAGTGTTCCAATGTACCTATGGTTTAATTTTATAGAATTAAAAAGTTGGAAGGGACTTTCAAAGGTCATCTAGTCCAATCCTCCTGCAATAAGCAGAGAAATCTGCCCAACAGCTATATGGTATCAAACAATATTCTAGCTGGTGCTCATTTCAATAGAAATTATAGAATCATAGAATAGTTGGGTTGGAAGGGACTTCAAAGATCATCTAGTTCCAACCCCCCTGCCACTAGACCAGGTTGCTCAGTTCCTTGTCCAGCCTGGCCTTAAGCACGAGGGGGCATCCACAACCTCTCTGGCAAACCTGTTCCAATGTCTCACCACCCTCACCATAAAGGACTTCTTTCTTTTATCTAGTGAGAATTTCTAGTCCTTCCATCACATAACCTATTAAAAAGTTCTACCCCTGCCTTTCTGTAGACCCCCTTCTGGTATTGATAAGCTACTATGAGTCTTTTCTTCACCAGTCTGAACAGCCCCAACTCTTTCAGCCTGTCTTCATAAGGCAGTGGCTCCAGCCCTTTGTTCATCTTCATGGACCTGCTCCAACAGCTCAATGTCCTTATGTTGAGGTATCAACATAAGAAAATATAAAATGAAAGTTACCATTTGATTCCTACAACCAATATACAAAATTAGTTCAGAGGAAGGAGTTTTTAGTTAAGTAATTAAACTGTGAGTTCAATCAGCCCCAGTCAGGGAATGATTAAAGTAGGACAGTTGTGGCCATTCCTCTCTTCATATGGGATTTACGCTCACCTAACTGGGGAACGTGTTGAGCCCTGTGTCTTGAGATTGCTTCTAGTAGCCCTTCCCTACTATATTGGCTCAGCCTTATTTAAATATTGTCCCTGGGAAGAACTGGGAGCTGGGAAGCAGCAGAAAGGAGAACTGCCAGAATGAGACAAAATATGATGTTACACTGCTAAAATAAACATGGTACAGGAAAGGCAAGAAAGTCAAGCTGAGTGAAAGCTGTAGAACGAGCTGTAAATCTCTGGGTGGAAGGTTTTTCCAATGGAAAATGCTGATTCATCCATCCCTCTGCAAGAAGGTGTTAATTTCAAATAAACCCTATTTAAAAGGAGTGATTGAGAACCATTTCCATAATGTTACAGGCTAACTTTGAAGGTTTGGAAATTACTTCAGTTTTGTCTTTGGTATTATTCAGTGTGTTTTGAAGTTTTGATTGGCTGGGAAACTTCAATTTCTGTCTACCTCTTTTGTTCTTTTTCAGAACTGATTTCTTCATTAACAGTGTTTAATTTTATTTTGTACTTTAAAGAGAAAAGCTTAAAAAATTAGTTATGTTACATTAGTTACTATTACAGGGAGTGGAGACCTGGGAGAAAGTAACCTGAGGGGAAAGTTCTATAAAGAAAATAGAGAAAATCTTGTACAACAGTACCTGCAGCAACACCTGATGCAGAAGGAGGTTTTTGGGTAGCAGTATCTCCAGGGCATCCATCCCTGGACATAGGTAACTAGATTGTTAGGGTGTTTCAGTGAGAACTCAGCCTTGCACAATGGCCAGCAAAGTCTGTTAAGGAGTTTCACCAGGAAGAACATGAACTTCTGTTTACCTGTGACTTTCTTGATCTCACTTTGTCTTTTGAAAACCAAGTGGGGATGGTCCCAACTGGCTACAGCCCCTTTCCATAGCTTAGAATGGCAAACTCACCTTCCTGCTTGATGCTTGGGCTCTTCAAAGCTTGAAAGGAGCTAACAGAGTCATGTTTGAGCTTTTGGAGTAGGTCCAGAGGAGGGCCATGAGGATAATGAGAGGGCTGGAGCACCTCCCTTATGAAGACAGGCTGAAGGAGTTGGGGTTGTTCAGCCTGGAGAAGAGAAGCCTCAGAGGGGACCTCGTAGTGACTTATCAATACCTGAAGTGGGCTACAGAAAGGCTGGGGTAGAACTTCTTAATAGGATAT